>OZ004705.1:164839928-165222428 GCA_963924515.1 Vespertilio murinus
TTCTGTGTGTACCATGTTTCCTGCTGGGGTTCTGACTGACATAACTAAATTTAAATGGGATGCTCTTTTTATTGTATTTTATGTTTGAGTCTTTGTATTGCAGAATTGGGTAGGCGAGTCAAATTAGGTCAAGTCTGAGCTGGTGTTAGTAGAAAATGGAGATATATGAAATTAAAGTACTCTCAGAGAGATATAAACAAATTGCTATTGGAACAGAGAGAAGGGAGCAACAAATTCTTCCATGAACTGTGTTAGATACCTCTCCTGAAAAGATAAGGAGGATACCTTAGCTGTAAAAATGTTCCCAGTTCTCTTGTTTCATTTGGATATTATTGGTTCAGTTGTTTCATTTTTTCATTTCATTCGTGGATTTTTGTGGCTCACCGTTTGTTTTTTCCTCTTGTTCTTGACATATTGCATATTCATATATACAGCCCTCTAAATCCACTTGTATATTCCTTCTTCATCTACATGTATGCTCATGACCTGGTCCTTACAGAATGCAGTCAGGATCCAGTGAGCTGAATGGGTACCATATCTTCGGCATTCCTCCATTTATGAGTGATAATGCTCTTAGTCTTTAAATGAAAAACAAAACACATAGCAAACAGTTAAGTTCATTTACTTTTGCTTCAGTTCTAAATCTCAGAGCCTATAAAGTTTCCAAATAAATGCCAAAGCAGTCAGCAAACTTACTAGGGCTGTTAATACTTCACAGGTCTTTTAAACCAAACGATAATGTACTCTGTGGTTACTGGGTCAGCATCAACACGAGCCCTGAATGATACAGAATATTGAGGCTTACCCAAAGACTCCCTGGGTTGCTCAAATGTTCTAGTCCTTGTTTTCTTCTTTCTCTTTAAGTAAATTTTACCTATGTTAGGAAGTGTCTTTGTTGATCTAATATTCAGATCATATTTCATGCTCTTAGAAACATGAATTACTTACTATGAGTATATTCTACCACAGGTATAAAAAAAAGATAATGCATGTAAAATCCAATATATGAACTTCTTACCATTTATCCATAACCCATGATGACAGAGAGGAGAAAACAAAAACCAAACCCCACTGATATAGAAATGAGAGGGCTTGGATCTGAATCCTAGAATTCTCAGTTGCCAATTAGGTGGCTGGGCAATTCTTGTGAACTCATCGCTCCTCGGGGGATTTATTCATCAATAAAACGGGGATGATACAACCTGCCTGGCCCTCTACCAGGCAGCTGAGAGGCTCCTTTGAAAGAGTGTGTGAAAGTGCCGTGAGAACCCGCGGCCTTGGGCAGAGGAAGCACCATCAGCCCGTGACTCATCCGTTGGTGCTCACCACCTCTTCCGGAAGCCTTGAAAATTCCCTTCTCTTTCCCTGTGGTCTTTTCAGAAACGAGTGGGTTCACGGCAGTATCCGATGCTCCCTATCTTTATTCCGTCCTAATCTCCTCTCTGTCCATTCCTCCCCATCTCTGGAATGTTGCTCAGAAACTGGTATAGGGCACTCCTACCCATGTCCCTCTGCAAAGTGACAGGGTCAAAGGGGGGGGGGGAGCTCTGTGGGTCCTGTCGCTGCTGCCCTGCAAGGCGCCCTCCTTCTCAGCGTTCTTCCCCACTCACCTCAGTCTTCTGCCACCTAAATGCCTGAGGGAATTGCTGCAGCTGGGCACACATGCCCATGGTTCCTTCTCAGGTGCTGCTACCAGGTTACCTTTCTCTCGTAAATACAACACGTCACAGAGGAAGCCCATCATGGGCTTCTCAAATAATCCGAAGAGGTAGTTAGGTTTGGTCATCTTTGTTCTGCAGATCAAGCAACGGAGGCATGACGTTGTTTAATGAGAGGTAGGACTGTATCCCAGGACTCCAGAATTTAGCCAGTGCTCCACAAATATCCCAGCAGAGTAGACAGAGGGGGAAAAAATGTTTTGTAGCTTTACTGCAATGTCCTTTCTTCTTTCCTTTTTTAAATTTAACATGGGTAAAGTTTATGGAGCAAAATGGTATTGAAGTAGAAGAGGACATTGAAAAATATTTATTTGATTAGTTGAATGAGATATTGATATTTACATTCTAGCTAAAGATCACACTATTACGAATTTCAAATTTTTTAAAATCCTCACCTAAGGATATTTTCATTAATTTGGGGAAAGATGGAGAGAGAGAGAGAGAGAGAGAGAGAGAGAGAGAGAGAGAGAGAGAGAACAAATGAAAGAGAGAGAGTGGGGGGGACAAATATTAATTTTTTCACATTTTTGCCCAGGCTAGTTTTTCTCAGTGGTTTGATCAAAGGGTCATATGTTCAGTTCCCAGTCAAGGGCACATACCTTGGTTGCAGTTTCCCTAACCCTAGTAGGAGAGACAATTAATTGGTCTCTCTCTCTCTCTCTCTCTCTCTCTCTCTCTCTCTCTCTCTCTCTTTTCTCCCTCCCACTTTCTCTAGAAATCAATGGAAAAGGTATCTTTGGGTGAGGATTACAAAACAACAGAAAACACACAACATTTCTAAGAAAATCTTACATGTAGAAAATAATGAAATTTTGATAGTAACAAATAACAGGTTATTGAATCCTAAAGTTTGTCTCTTGGCCCACTTAATGCTCTTTTGAAAGACAGGTGTCTCTAGGGCATTCTAATGCTTTGAGTTTGATAACCAAAGACACTGTTCTGACTTGCATAACTTTAGTGGCGCAAACCCCAGAAGTTGTTACTCTCTTTCCCTCCCCTCCACCCCAGACAGAGCTCCTCATGTTCAGGTTCTGACATGCATCTTCAGTTTTTTCCTTAGGTGGAAATTTGAGTAGCATTAAACACAATGTATTTAGGAAATTCAAATACTGGACAATTTAAAATATTATTAGAGTAAATTTTTGGGGGAAACTTGTGATTTGAAAATATCTGTGATTGAAGTCTCAAAATATTCTGGAGCCCAAAGCCAGAGCATGGGCATAGGACAGAAACCCATAGCGGCCACATCCAAGTCCCACAGCAGCCACATCCAAAGCTTGGTGGTGACCATAAGGCCAGTAACTGCCACCTAAATGCTCCTGATGGTTTACTAGCACAGAGGAGACTGGTCAGGCGATGTGGCTGTTTCTATCACAGCCTTTGGGTGTATGCATCAATAATGTAGATGAATAATAAAAGACTGCGAATAATAACAATTTTGGGAAAGAACTAGACCAGACATCTGAAGACTTGGATCTCTACTTATTAGCTAAGTTATTCCATAAAACCACTTGACTTTCCTGGGGCCTCAGTAGATTCCTCATTTACAGTAGAAGGAGTAAACTTGGTCTTCCCTCATAAAATTTGTTCTTGACTAAGAGCTCTGAATCACATATTTGAGTTTATAATTTTTTTTCAGCAAAGTTGGTCAAGCTGTAAATATAATGTCTAATACATATGGAAACTGAATTGGTTCTAATGATAAGTAGTTATGTCCACTCTTTTCAGTAGGAATGTCCCTTGGAGAAAAGCAGAGAGCCGTCAAAGTCACAAGGTAGGTTGGCAAGGATAGAGTTTCTGTACCCCTCTGAATAAAAGCTTTAGGGAAAAGAAGATAATTGCAATAGGGAAAAGAAGAAAATGGCCAGAGCATGAAGGGTGAACTTTAGACCTAGCATGAAGGGTGAACCATATAAGTGATGTTTGAAGACTCTCTTAAGAGGTATACATCTGTGCATGTTTGGTCATCATTTTCTAATTCAGTGTAAAAGCATAAAATTTAAACAGATATCTGAAGACACTCCTATTTGTAGCCTAGAAGGCCTTACTAATGACAAAAATTTAAAAAATACAAAGACTTAGATATTTTCTATGTCTGGCTACTATGTAGTAATAGTGTCTTTTGATTTAATAAAATAGCATACTGCTTTCTCTACAGGTTTAAGGAATAGTGTCTTTAGTATTGAGCTTGTGGGCAAAATGTCTAAATTCTGCCTGGCCAGTTTTGCTCAGTGGTTGAGCATTAACTTATGAATCAGGAGGTCATAGTTCTATTCCCAGTTAGGGCACATGCCCGGATTGCAGGCTTTATTCCCAGAAGGAGGCATGCAGAAGGTAGCCAATCAATGATTCTCTCTCATTATTGATATTTCTTTCTCCCTCTCCTTCCTCTCTGAATTCAATAACAATATTGTTATGATCTCTGAATGCATAATAATCTGGCCACTCAGTATATATGTGTATATGTGTGTGTATATATACATATACATATACATATACATATACATATACATATACATATACATATACATATACATATACATATATATATACTAGAGGCCTGGTGCATGAATTCGTGCATGGTTGGGGTCCGGCCAGCCTGGCCAGAGGGAAGAGACATGGGCGGTTGGCCCTTCTGCCTGCTGGTCAAACTCCTGGTTGAGAGAACAATTTGCATAATAGCCTTTTATTATATAGGATATACGCTGGCCACTCAGTGTATATATGTATTTTTTAAACAAATATATTTTATTGGTTTTTTACAGAGAGGAAGGGAGAGGGATAGTGAGTTAGAAACATCGATGAGAGAGAAACATCAACCAGCTGACTCCTGCACACCCCCTTCTGGGGATATGCCTGCAACCAAGGTACACGCCCTTGACTGGAATTGAACCTGGGACCCTTTAGTCCGCAGGCCGATGGGCTATCCACTGAGCCAAACCAGTTAGGGCAACAATATATATATTTAAAAAATAAATAAATTCTGCTTCTGGTTCAGCCATTGGCTGGCTGTGTTACTTTAGGTGAATCATTTAATCTGTGGAGCTGTTTCCTTAAATAGGAAACAGAACCAGTGGGAGGATAAAGTGAGCTGTTTTGATTTCTTTCCAGATTTTATATTCTATTTGTCTAGAGATTCCAACTTGCTCATGAGGAGACTGAAAAACATTAACAAATTGAGACAAATGTTATCCCCAACATTTGTATGCCAGCCAATTCTAAGTGTTAAAAATCATATTTGGTGAAAGATAGTGTTACTGAAGGGAGGTTCCCTACAGGATGGTGTCTCAGGCGGGTTCTCCCAGAAGCAGTCTCCATGACAACCATTCAAACACAGCAGGAAAGGGAGGCCAGCCCATAAAGGGGGGAATTATCTTATCGTGCCCATTTCCACTGTTGGTACATGGAGGTTAATCCCCGAGGAAATTCCGAATGTCATTGTAGAAGTCAGAGCTATGGCATCCCTGGGTGAGAAATATTGGGGCTTTAGAGCTGCAAGTTGTGCCAGTCACTGGTTTCAGGCTGCTCCTGCAGGCACTGGTTCTCTGGCACTTCCTCCCTATGGCAGTGTGGTCTCCTATTGGCCAGAAAGTCCCCAGGTGGTTGGAAGTCCACTGGCCCCAGACTGAGGGATATGGGTCGTTACAGTGCCTGCCATAATGTGAATACAGCGGCCCAGACTGAGCAGTGCATCCAAACTACTGCACTGTGGACACCAGCTGAAGTCCTTGGCTGTAGCAATTTCCTGTTTGTCTCTAAACGCAATGACATAGAGCAGCCAGGGAGGAGCGGGCTCCTGAGTGCCTATTAGCCTTAGATCTGGGAGGTGGACCGTGGACATTGCACAAAGGCATGCTGACAGTACACGTGCAGTCAGTGTTGTCCAAGCTGCAGGGCGTACTTGAGGGCCACGCCTAGGACATAGTACTTGAAAGGGAGTAGCATCCATGAGGACTCTGTGAGGCAAAGGGTGACACTCCATGAGGAATGGGATTTTGTTTTGTAGAAACTCTTCTTTTGATAGAGAAAGCAAATTCTCTGATGTGCTATAAAACATGTTAGGAAAGGCAGAATTTTCTATCAATTTCGGTGGAGGATTAAACCAGCTGTCAGCAGCATCCTTGACTGGTTTTGAAACATCTGGGATTTGAAATAGAATTTGAAATAGGATGTTTGGCACGAGCATTAAATTTTTGTTCCTTCAGCATCACCCAAAGTGTTGTGAAAGCTTTATTGCTTTCTAGATATATTTGTCTTTTAAAAATCAATCTTTCCGAACGCCGGGTTAAGGCGCCCGATGCCGACACTCATACGCAGTTTTATCTGGTAAAGCGAATGATTAGAGGTCTTGGGGCCGAAATGATCTCAACCTATTTTCAAACTTTAAAAATCAATCTTTCTGTGTATTGCTATTTATACTGTGGAAAAAATATGTGTTAGAAATCTAACTTTATGTTTCATGTTTTATAATAATTTAGACTTTACTATTTAGGCCAGAATTAAAAATTAAGTTGTTTAAAAGTGGTTTATGTACTAGTGGTATGCAGAAGCTAGCAGATCTTTGATAATCCATGTACTTGTTATTATTTTTTAAAAAAAGAATAAAAGGTGTTATTGCCTGGCTGGTATGGTTCAGTGGTTGAGCATCTACTTATGAACCAAAAGGTTTGATTCCTGGTCAGCGTACATGTCCAGGTTGCAGACTGGATCCCAAGTAGGGGGCGTGCTGGAGGCAGCCAGTTGATGATGTTTCTCTCTCATTGTAGATGTTTCTATCTCTCTCTCCTTCTCCTTCCTCTCTGTGAAAGAAAAGTATCTCTTAAAGTATACTAAAAAAACACACAAAAAACACAAAGTTGTATGACCTGGTGAATCATTGTCCTTGAGTTAGCCACATTGCAAAAGAAAATTATAATTAAGTCATCGTGACTATATTGCTATTAAGTAATCTGCATAACTATTTGATATCTAGATAGGGCTAATGAAAATCCTTGCAATAATTTTCTTATGTGTCCATGTCCATGAGAGGCAAATAAGAAATCAAGAGAGATTAGCTGGTATTTTGGGGAAGGATGTTGAAAATTTAACCTGACCTAGTCATGGAATCAGAATTTTATGGATTTTTAAAAAGTATGTGAAGAGGTCTTTTAGTAAAGTGTTCCCCAAAATGTATTGCTTAAACATCCAAATCAAAATCACCGGAAGAAGAAAGCATATTCCCGTCTCTACCTCCAGAAATTCAAATTTGGTAGGTTTGGAGTAGGGCTGAGGAGTCTGCCTTTTAACCAACCTCTCATTGAAGTAATTAAAATTTGAAAACCAGAGATTTAGCCCAATGGAGAGTAGAATACAGAAATCTCAAGAGTGTTTACTAATGGCATCCCACTGCCTGGTAGCAGAACTGGGGCCCAGCCCAGGTCTTTTGAGTTTAAAATTATTTTTTACATTGTTTATAATTTTTATAAATATTTGAATCCATATCCCAAACTTATTCTTTGCATAAGTAGTGATAAGTAATAATTTACTAGAGAACCAAATACACCAGGCCAAATATACAATGGTTAGATTTAAAGTCTTGATCCTTTAATATATATCAATATGTAAATGAAATTTATGCAGACTGGAATAATAAAAATAGTTGTGTAAGGCTGGATTTTATATCCTTAAAAGAATCACAAAACACAACATATGAAAATTTCTGAAATGAATGGATTGCTAACCAGGCTCTGAGATGAATGTATTATATGGTCTGTCACACATATTTTTCCTCTGATCACTCCTTTATTGCCACATCTATTATTCATATTTGGAAAGTTTGCCTCTCAGATAACTTCCTCCTGTAGTTTTTCATATTCCATCTCCTATGTGCTCCATCCACTGCTTAGAGCTAGGTAGTTGATGACTGTGTGGGCTGGTGAGTTTTTGTGATTAGTACATGGAGTTAGGAAAGCCATAATTGTGGTTCTCATCCCTGTATGTGGTCAGTCATTCAGCCTTACACAGGAGGAAAAAAAAATGCTTCCTTGTTCATAAACTGCACTTCTAACAAGGCAAGTCTTGCTGAAAATGTGCAATGCTGGCCATGCACCCACCAGGTGAGAGCAAGTGAGGAGCTCAGCTCAGCACATCACCTCTAGGAGGAGACAACTTGCAGGGTACTTCCTGCTGATGGCGGGTGGTTAGTGACCCTTTGTTTAGGATGGGAAATAACACGAGTTTAAACTCTGACCCAGAATAAGTCTGCAGAGGTTCCTGTGAGACCCACTGGCTCTCCAGGAGACTCTCACAGGGCACTTGGGCCCTCTCCTCTCCTTTAGAGGAGATAGTTGAGACAGGGTAGATTTTGAAACAGGGTTGATTTTGACTTCGATTTAAAACAAACAAACAAACAGAATTTGGAGACAATAGTTCTACTTTTTTCTTCTTGCTTCCCTTTGCTTCTTATTCTCATGACTGTATCTTAATCCAGTAAGTATGTCAGGGGGCTCACCAGGGAAGGTAAAATGTGACACAGAAGCATAGTTCATACATATAGTAAAACAGCAAAGAAAAAACAAAGGTGGAACCAAGTTAATAAGAAATAAGGCTAACTCTGCTAATCATGATGATCTAGCCCCTACTACGACACTGTCTCAGATTTAGTGTTAAGTTTTCTAACTCTCAGTAAAACAAGAAGTGGTCTAAATTACACAGTTCCATTCTTAAGTGAAACAGGCCATCAGGAGAATTAGAGCACTTCTTTCTATTAAGATCAGCGTTGTTTCTGGGGTAACCTTACAAAGAGAATTCTGTGAGCTCAGGAACAATGTTATTGACAATTTCTTAAAATAGTCTAAACAACAGTTTTCTTGAGGATGTGTCTGATGGCCCCTAATAATGACTTGGAGTATAATTTAGTTAAGGCAATTCTGCAGGGGGGGGGGGGGCAGAACAGTGCAACCTAGCAATTGATGTACAATTAATAAAATGGCTATATGAAGTTGTAGGGATTTATTTATTTATTTTTAATATTTTTATTGATTTTCCACAGAGAGGAAGGGAGAGGGATGAGAGCTAGAAACATCAATGAGAGAGAAACATAGACCAGCTGCTTCTTGACACCCCCTACTGGGGATGTGCCCGCAACCAAGGTACATGCCCTTGACCGGAATCGAACCCGGGACCTTTCAGTCCGCAGGCCGACACTCTATCCACTGAGCCAAACCAGTTTCTGCAAGTTGTAGGGATTTAAATAACATATGGATTATCAGAATTTCACAAACAATGAGATTAATTATCATTAGAATTGCAAAATGCTTAGAACTCTAAATGGAAAGAAACATTTTCATATAAATACAGAGAGGAGAACCCGGCCAGTGTGACTCAGTGGTTGAGCATTAACCTATGAACCAGGAAAGTCACGGTTTGATTCCTGGTCAGGGCACATGCAGGGGTTGTGGGCTCCATCCCCAGTGCGAGGCATGAAGGAGGCAGCCAGTGATTCTTTCTCATCGTTAATGTTTCTCTCTCTCTCCCTTTCCCTTCCTCTCTGAAATCAGTAAAAAAATATATATTTTTTTTAAAAAAAGAAGAAAAAGAAAATAGGAAGATGAAGGCAAAGGGATTGTGACAGGGAGAGAACTTCCACAAATAAGTCACCGTGTGCAAAGGGCAACCTTGATAAGACCTGTCATAATTTTTGCTTATTTGAAAGAGAAAGAAATTAAGTGAAGTTTGTTTTGCTTTGTTTTGACTGTCTCTCTGCCATTCAGCATAAAGGCACCATTTGAATGGCATCTTCCTGTCTTTCCAGCTATGCTGAAGGCGTATGATTAACACATACATACGTATGTTGTGCACTGAGTGACTGGAATAATTGTATAACGATCTGCACATCATCACTCTTGGGATTCCTACTAGTATTATATCAATTCTGGGCTAATTCTACATAAGGGAAAGAAAAAGATTTTCTTGGTAGTATTATATAGGAAGGGTTTCATGGATCTTCAAACTTTATTTGTAGCATGTTTTTGTTTCTATAATTTTATTGTTGTTCATTATATTGACTGGAGAGAATTATTGTCTCTCACATTGATAAAGATTGTCCTGAATTATTGAGGAAAGTTTAAGTTATCCTTTTTGAGAAGTTGAGAATTTTTTTTACAGAACTCTTGGGAAAGATTTTCTTTTGAAATATTTACATTGTGAAATGCCTTAATACTTACAGAGCTAAAAAAGAAACCACACAAACCTTTTAAAAACAAAACAAAACATAGTTGTGCAGAATAATTCTAGCCCTGGAAAGTCTGACTAGCTGAGGCTTTTATAGTACTTTTTGCAAAATGATTATCATAACCATCATTCTTTGACAGGCTGAATTCTAGTGAACAGCCCCCTTCCCCATTTTTTAAAAAAAATATATTTTTATTGATTGGAGAGAGAGGAAAGGAGAGGGAGAGAGAGAAACATCAATGTGAGAGAGAAACATCCATCGGTTGCCTTCTGTACACGTCCCAACCAGGGACTGAACACACAACCCTGGTACATGCGTTGACCGGAAACTGAACTGGCAATCTTTTGGTCCACATGACGCTCAATCAACTGAGCCGCTCCAGCTGGGCTTTCCCCTATTTCTTTATCATTGACTAAATTGGTTGGGTTTACTGGTAACTCTTCTATGGTGCTGTTTAATAGTACTATAATGGTTAGATTTAAAAATTCACCCAGGCGAGTGTGACTTGGTTGGAGCATCGTCCCCTGCACAGAAGGGTCAAGGTTTGATTCCTGCTTAGGTCTTGGGTTTGATTCATGGTTTGAAGGCAACTAGAGGCAACTGATTGATGTTTCTCTGTCACTATTTTTTCCCCCTCTTTCTCTTCCTTCCTCTTTCTCTAAATCAATTATAAAAAATTCAATTGAATTAAAAAAATTAATCATTACAGTATTGTTTAAACTATAGCTACATTTTTTAAATCCAAAACAGGAAAATATCTACTATACTAGAATCTTGTTTATTAATACGTATTATTTTAATTCTAGAATATGCTTATGATTTCTACTAGTAAATTGTAGCTGTTGGCCCAGCTCCTTAGGGTTCTGAGAGGGCGCACAGTAGAGCTGTGGTGCCTTTGTCTAAAAGGCGGGGCCTGGTGACACCCTGCCCCGCGGAGAGTGCGGGAAGAATGGCTGAAGTGCTGTCTAAAGCCTTTTTAATCAAGGCAGATAGCACTCACCTGTATGCGCCGGTGTGGCCTCACTGATGTTAAAATATTATAACACTAACACACGGGTGAGCAAGCAGATTGCTGTCCAAAGACTTCTGGGTGTTCCTTTTGCACCCTAGCTGCCTAGACCCCCCTGACCTTCCCTGACCTGGCACTGCAGGGGGACCTCCAGTGTCTGAGCCAAGCAGCAGGGGTTAGGTATGTCACTGCTCACCTGTGCTCAATATTTTGACTGTTACCACTGGTCTCAGCTCCGAAGGTTTATTGTTCTTTGTTGATTATTTATTCTGTTTGTGGATTCATAAGGCTGTGTAATATGTTCTTGCTCTGTGCCTCCTTTTCTTCTTTCTTTTTGTCTTTTTCGTCCTTTAGAATATTTAGCTACCAATCTATAGCACTTTTATCAGAAATTGGGTAGGTGATTACCTGGCCAATACTAGGTTTTAGAACTGCCTAGTATAATCCCTCCCCTCTCATCCATGCACTTAAATTTCATGCAGGCCATAAACCCTGAGATTCAAAACAGGAAAATATCTATACTAAAATCTTGTATAGATTCACATGCATTGTTTTAGTTCTAGAATATGCTTATGGTTTCTAACCTGGAGATGTTGGCCCAGTTCCTCAGAGTTCTGAGAGGAAGCACAGCAGAGCTGTGGTGCTTTTGTCTAAAACAGTGTTTCCTGAACTTTTGACATATGTGTACCCCTTCTATAATTTTCGTAACGCTGAGTACCCTTCGTCCAAAAAAAATGGATGTATTTTAATAACAATCAAAATATATTTATTTTTTATTTTTTTGGTACATACACAAAATAATAATAAACGAAAAATGAAATTATTCATAATAAAATATAAATAAAAGTTATATTATAAATAACATTTATTTGCACACCGGACCATCTCACGCCTCACAAGACTGTCTTGACTTGACTCATGAGAACGTAGAATTAGGCGCAGCTAAGCACGGTGCAGTGCATATCCCCACCAAACTCCGGTGCAACATTTACCCCCACCAAACTCTTCCTCTACCCCTGGGGGTACGCGTACCACACTTTGGGAAACACTGGTCTAAAAGACAAGTTTTTATCAGAAATCAGAGAGAAGATTATCTGGCCAATAGTTGATTCAACTCTCTTGACACCACATTTCTTTGGCATCTTTGAACTCATCTTGTTAATAAATGCCTCTAGCATCATTTATTCTCTTGGTCCTCTTTGCTCTCATGTTTTCTGAAGGTTCCCATTTTTCTACCCTCCACATATTAAACAGTGTCTTACTTTCATGGCTGCTTGTTACTCATGAAGTGTTTACTAAATATTGTGTCATGTCCACTTCCATTTGTCACAGATAATTGAGAATATATTGGTAAACATTTTTTTCTCTCAAACCTCCAAGCTTCTTTTATGTTCTTGTAAAATTGTCTTAAAGTTTGTTAGCAAGGGATTGTTCTAGAGGCTAACTTGTAGGCAAACTGGACATCGAGACACCTTAATTTTCATTCCTAGCATACTTAAACACCCTATCTAGCAAAAAAAAAAAAAAAAAAAAAAAAAAGAAAGAAAGAAAAGAAAAGAAAGAACGCGATTTTAACTTGTTTCCAAAATATAAGCTTGTCTTTAAAAGCAAAGCAGTTCCTAAACAAGTAAGTTAACTTTGTTTCATAATAGTGTATTCAAGTTCAATGAACCATGTAATTTCTGCTTTTGGATGTTAAGTTAAAAACAAACATTGTTTAAAAAAACTTGACAGGTAGCCCAGCTGACGTGGCCTCAGTGGTTGAGCGTTGACCTATGAACCAGGAGGTCATGGCTTGAATCCCGGTCAGGGCACATGCCCGGGTTGTGGGCCCCATCTCCAGTGTGGGGTGTGCAGGAGGCAGCCAATCAATGATTCTCTGTCATCGTTGATGTCTCTCTCTCTCTCCCTTCCTCCCAGCCTCCCTCTCTGAAATTAATAAAAATATATTTAAGAAAAACTTCATTTTTAAAGAAAAGGATTAAAAAAAAAAAAGAGAATATCCCTTAATGGGTAGTGCAATACTTTAGGGAAGTTATAGCAATAGTGTGTTAAATGCCACTTTTTAAAGTGTCCCCTCCCCCCCGCCCTGGAAATGCTAGACTTCAAAGGAAAAGTGCAGAAGCAGTTGAGATCTTATTGGGAAATATTTTCAAACTTTCAGGAAAGTTGGGAAAATAGTAGAAAGAACTCTCATACACCTTTTACTCAGATTTACCAGTTGTTAACATTTTGCCTCATTTGCTTTATCATTCTCTCCATATATACATATTTTTCTGGATCACTTTAAATTAAGCTATGTGTATTATGCCCCCTCACACCTAATTATTTTAGTGTATATTTCCTAAGAATAAGAATGTCTCTTATATCCCAGTTCTATGATCAACTTAAGGAAAATGAATATAACATATAATACCTCCATAATTTTGCCTAATTAACTAATGATTTGCATAATTGACTAATGATGTCCTTTATAGCAATTTTCTTCTATGTGCGTATCATGATAGCATTTGATTGTCCCAAGTGTTCATTCTGCTTTAATTTGAATCAGTCCTCAGCCTTTCTTTGTTTTAAAGAATATAGTTCTCATGTGTTTTTTAAAAAATATATTTTTTATTGATTTCAGAGAGTAGGGGAAAGGGAGAGAGAGATAGAAACATAAATGATGAGATATAGTCATTGATCTGCTGCCTCCTGCACTGGGGATCGAGCCCACAACCAGGACATGTGCCCTAACCAGGAGTTGAACCTGGACCTCCTGGTTCACAGGTCGATACTCAATCACTGAGCCATACCGGCAGGGTAGTACTCATGTTTTAATAGCATATTCTTCATTTATAGATTTTTAAAAAATATATTTTTATTGATTTTTCACAGAGAGGAAGGGATAAAGATACAGAGCTAGAAACGTCGATGAGAGAGAAACATCGACCAGCTGCCTCCTGCACACCCCCCACCAGGGATGTGCTTGCAACCAATGTACATGCCCTTGACCGGAATCGAACCTGGGACCCTTCGGTCTGCAGGCCGATGCTCTGTGTCAAACCAGTTTCCACTTCATTTATAGTTTTAATGTAGCTTAATCTACCTTTTCCTATTGATATTCTTTTTTTTTTATGTGTATTGGTTATTTAAATTTCCTCTCCTGTGAATTATGTACTTTTTTGCCCATTTTTTGTACAGTTTCCTTATTGAGCTTTTTTCTATATTGTATACTAATTCTTTGCTTGTTTTATGTATTGTAGATAGCTTCTCTTAGCCTGTGGTATTTTTGTTGTTATTGTTTAACTTTATTGATTCCTTGTGTAATATACTAGTAGACATTTGAATTTTTTAAATTTCATAACATATAGTAATCTCTCCCTATTTGAATTCTTTTTATTCTTCCTCAAAATTGCTTTGGCTATTTTTGGTCTTTTGCTCATCCATTAAAATTTAGGATCAAAAAGAAAATTAGGATCAGGGTTAAAAAAAATTGACAATTATCGGTAGCTTGGTAAATTTGTTGAAATGATATAATGGAAAGCAGTGGAATTTTTAGGAAAGCAGTGGATTTATAGAATAATTGAGAGGAAAACTGACCTCTTTATGATGTGAATTATTCTCATATATAATTACACCTCTTCACTTATTTAGGTCTTTATTCATGCCCTTTAGCAAAAATTATATTTTTATATTTGAAGGCCTTGAAAAAACTAGCTTTAAAAAACCAACTTTAAAAAACTAGCTAGCTATCGTTGTTTGTTGTTATTGTGAAAAGGATTAAAACTTTTTTACATTCTCTAATTATAGTTTTTGGGATATAGGAACACTACTGATTTTTATGGATTGATTTTAAATGTAACAACTTTGATAAACTTTCTTATTATTTCTGATAATTTGTAGATTGCCTTGGATTTTCTTAGGTAATCATTTAATCTATGGATAATGACAAGTTTGTTTCTTTCATTCTAATCTTTATACTACATTTCTTTTCCTTACCTTTTGCCCTGGCTAGAAACTGCAGTTCAGTGGTGAATAGTTATGGCGATAGAAGGCATCTTTGTCTTATTCTTGGCCTTAAAGAGACTGTTTCTAACATTTCACTATTAAATAATGCTTGCTGTCTGCTTTTTGTAGATGTTCTTTTTTTTTTTTTTCAAGGAAGAACTCCAATCTCCTTGAGAATTACAAAAAGTAACAAGACTCCAAAAGAGACACAAGCAAGCAAGTTGCCTTGCCATGACCCCATAGATGCTGAAAGTAGGTAATGAGACTCAATGGCTAAGAGCAAGATGGGTTATTATTCACAGCACTGCCCACAGCCTGATCTTCAATATGGCAACACCAGTTCTCCTGACCCCCGGGCTCATGGTGTCATGTGATGGCTCAGCATGCCGCAGCTGGGGAGCCCAAGGCCCAGCACCTTTCATATCAAGCAATGAATAAACCAGTTTCTCCTGAAGAGCAAGTAGTTGTCCTGTAGCTGTGTTTTGATTGCCTTGACTTATGTGACTAGCTGACACATGATTGACAATGTGACTAGCTTCAGAAACAGCTCAAGGTCAGGCTAGTTAAAGCCTTGAGGTTGGACATACTCAGAAAGGATGTATAAGGAGGTTTGGAACCCATAGCGGACTGCCTCTCCTGACAATGATTTCTTTATTTTTATTTAGTTTGCTAGAGGATGGTGACATGAATGATTAATGAATTTTATCAAGAGGTTTTCCTGCCTGGCTGGTGTGGCTCAGATGGCTGAGCACTGACCTATGATACAGGAGTTCACCTTTCCATTCCTGGTCAGGGCACATGCCTGGATATGAGCTAGATCCCCAGTAGGGGGCATACAGTAGGCAGCTGATAAATAATTATCTCTCAGCATTGATGTTTCTATCTATATTTTCCTTTCCCTTCCTCTCTGAAATCAATAAAAATAATTTTCTTAAAAAAGAGATTTTCCGCCGAGGTCGGTTTGGCTCAGTGGTAGAGCGTCGGTCTGGGGACTGAAAGGTCCCGGGTTCGATTCCAGCCAAGGGCATGTACATTGGTTGCGGGCACATCCCCGATAGGGGGTGTGCAAGAGGCAGCTGGTCGATGTGTTTCTGGCTCTCTATCTCTCTCCCTTCCTCTCTGTAAAATATCAATAAAATATTTTTTTAAAAAAAAGAGATTTTCCTGTGTATGTTGAGAAAACCATGTAGTTTTTTTTTTAAAAAAAACTTTAATCTCCTGTTTTATTAACAGTAACGTTAATTGTTTAATGTTAAAACAGGCTAGAATTTGTGGGGAAAATTCTTCTTGGAATGATATGTTGTATTTTTTTTATACATTGATCAATTTATTTTGCTAATATTTTATTTAGCATTTTTATGGCTATACCTATAATTGAGTTTGGCTCACAGTTTTCCTTTACCAAGAAAAGACACATTAAAAGATCTTTCCTGGGAAGTATTCACCAGACCTTGCTCCTTCAGATTACACCACTTGTTCTGATGGATGGCTCACACACTTTCTGAGCAGCACTTCAAAATGTCTGAAGAAGTGGAAAACTGCGTCTCTGAATGATTTGTCTCACAACAAGAAAAGTTCTGTGGGGATGGTATCCACAAATTACCTGGAAAATGGGGGAAATGTGTAGCTAGTGATGGACATTACTTTGAATAAAGCACTTTTGATGTTTCTCTTGAAATTATTGTGTTATCTTTGATTACAAAATCCGCATTATTAACTGGTACACATGGTATAACCCATGTCTGTTTTGGATATCAACAATACACGAGCCTTATGAAGTTAATTGGTAAGATTTTCTTTCTTCTCTATTCTTTGGAACAGTTTATATAAGAGGGATTATAAGGTGAAGCTTACCTAAAATTTTAGTAAAGATTACTTATTATAAAAATATCAGGACAATGCCAAAGCTGGTTTGGCTCGGTGGTAGAGCGTCGGTCTGGGGACTGAAGGGTCCCTGGTTCGATTCCGGTCAGGGGCATGTACATTGGTTGCGGGCACATCCCCAGTTGGGGGTGTGCAGGAGGCGGCTGGTCGATGTTTCTCTCTCATTGATGTTTCTGGCTCTCTATCTCTCTCCCTTCCTCTCTGTAGAATATCAATAAAATATATTTTTAAAAAATATCAGGACAAAGTAGTTTTTGAGTATTTTTGGAATACTGTTTCAACTTTCTTAACTTAGTAGAATTTTAATTATTATGTCTGTTTTATCTTGAGTCAATTTTCATAATTTTTATATTCTCAAACGTATTATTGGCATAATACTTTCATGATTTTAAAAAAGCATTTCTGTTTCTGTGGTTAGATTCCTGTCTTAATTCCTAATATTTTTACTTTCCTTTTTTCTCACAATTATTTCTTTGTTTTCTATTTAATTAATTTCTGATATTATCTTTATAGTAACTTGTTTGTCATTTGAGTTTATTTGGTTCTTTTTCTAGCTTATAAATTCTTTGTACATTAATTTTTGGTCTTTCATTCTTTATATATAGACCAGTGGCCTGGTGCATGGATTCATGCACATTAAAAGGAAATTAATTAGAAGAAATATTTTAATATTGCTATTCGCCCCTTCTCTATAATAGAAGTGTCAGAGATGAAAGAAAATTAGTAAAATAGTTGGACATACGGCCGTTCACTTAGCCTTTTAGATAGATAGATAGATAGATAGATAGAGGTCCTGGAGTGAGAGAGGGCACTCCTCAAAGTTGCTGTCATACATAGTGTGGAATGCAAATGCAAGTGTGCAATAAACCAGATTTGGGGCCAACAGTGCCCTAACAGCAACATAAGCTATGGCTGAAGGTGGAATTGTGCATCCCCGTGAGGAATCGGGCTTCCTTCTCTCTGGTTCCGGGGTGTGTCACCTGAGAACTGCCACTACCAAGCCACCGCAGCATGGCAACTCCTGTGTTGAGCGTCTGCCCCCTGGTGGTCAGTGCTCATCATATCTACCAGTTGGTTGGACAGTTGGACGGTCAGTCACTTAGCCCCCAACTGCCCTTCCTTGCAGGCCTGGTCCCTCCCAACTGCCCTCCCCCGCTTGCCTGATCACCCACAACTTCCCTCCCTTGCTAGCCATCTTGTGGTGGCCATATTGTGTTCACATGGGGGCTGCTATCTTTGACCACATGGGGGCGGCCATCTTTTGTGTTGGAGTGATGGTCAATTTGCATATTACCTCTTTATTGTATAGGATAGATTTTAAAGTTACACATTATCTTCTAAGTACAGTTTTAGCTCTATATCTTTAATTTGTTATATAGTATTTTTCATTGTTTAAATGTTTTATAATTTCAATTATGATTTCTTCTTGGCCCCATGATTATAAATTTTTAAAAATATAAAATTATTTTCTTTAAGTGACAGGTTTGCTTTTGTCCTTCCTCCAGTAGTCTCATCCACTCAAGAATAGCTTCTATACAAATTCGTCAGCTTGGGATGACTGCATTACACAGATACAATAAATTCAGACCCCACCTCTGCATGGATCACAGGCTTTGGCATCCTGTTTTTCATGGCAGACTCTCCCTATCCTGATCCCTGAGCACATGGCAAGCTTCCTTGTTTCTTCCTGAGCCATTGTGGACTGTTTCTGCTTACATTTTTGTAGGGGGTATGCCATCCACAAATCCAGCTTTATGGAAGGATATTATTTCCAGTTTTCTGTCTTTGCATGATCCCAGGGCTATGTTTCTTTCTTCCTTTTTTTTTTTTTTTTTTTAAAATATACATTTTATTGATTTCTTACCGAGAGGAAGAGAGGGACAGAGAGTTAGAAACATCGATGAGAGAAAATCAAGAATCATCCATCAGCTGCCTCTTGCACACCCCTTACTGGGGATGTGCCCACAACCAAGGTACATGCCCTTGACTGGAATTGAACCTGGGACCTTTCAGTTCACAGACTGATGCTCTGTCCACTGAGCCAAACTGGTTTCGGCAAGGGCTATGTTTCTTATCTCCTCAGAGTCATTAAAGAAACAGTTTCTAGATATTAGAGCTTATTTTTTTTAAATAAATCTTTATTGCTCAGATTATTACAATTGTTTCTCCTTTTTCTCCCCCATAGCTCCCTTTCCCACCCCACCCTCTGCCCTTACCCCCTCCCCCCACTATTGTCCTCATCCATAGGTTATACAATTTTAATCCAGTCTCTTTCTGCAATCCACACCCCTTTCACCCTGATAATTATCTATCCACTCCCTTTCTTTGCCCCTAATTTTATTATATTCACCTTTATTTTATTCCTCAGATTTTTAATTCACTTGATCTTCTTCCTCTTCTTAATACCTTTCAGCATTTCATATAATACTGGTTTGGTGGTGATGAACTCCTTTAGCTTTTTCTTATCTGTGAAGCTCTTTATTTGCCCATCAATTCTGAATGATAACTTTGCTGGATACAGTAATCTTGGTTGTAGGTTCTCGCTATTCATCACTTTGAATATTTCTTGCCACTCCCTTCTGGCCTGCATGGTTTCTGTTGAGAAATCAGCTGATAGTCGTATGGGTGCTCCCTTATAGGTAACCAACTGCTTTTCTCTTGCTGCTTGTAAGATCTTCTTTTTGTCTTTTACCCTTGGCATATTGATGATGATGTGCCTCGGAGTATTTCTTTTTGGATTCCTCTTGTTTGGGGTTCTGTAGGCTTCCTGTACTTGTAAGTCTATTTCTTTCACCAGGTGAGGGAAGTTTTCTGATATTATTTCTTCAAATATGTTTTCAGTATTTTGCACTCCCTCTTCTTCTGGCACCCCCATAATTCTGATGTTGGTGCGCTTGAAGTTGTCACAGAGGCTCCTTACACTATCTTCAACTTTCGGGATCCTCTTTTCTTCTTCCTTCTCCAAAGGAGTGTCTTTTGGCTCTTTGACCTGATTCTTGTGTTCCTCTATTCTGCTGTTGGATCTATGCATAATATTTTCCAATTTAGTCAGTTTATGTATACTTTTTAGTTGGGTCTCATGAAGTTTATCAAGCTTTTCTAGGATATTGTTGCATAACCTTAGAACCGTAGTTCTGAACTCTATATCCTCCATCTCTTTCGTTTGAGATCTATTTTCTTGTCTAGGCATTATCACTATTTTTCAGAGTTGGTAGGATGGCTTTGTGTGTTTGGTGTCCTATATGGCCCAGTGGGTCAGCCTCCTCAGTTATCTGAGGTAGACACTCTTGGTGATCCCCTTTGTGGACTGCGTGCACAGCCTTGTTGTAGCTAAGTCTTTATTGTTGTGGATTGACCTTCAGGCCAATTGGATGTGGGTATCAGCTGTGTCTACTTTGGGATAACTTCTGTATTGGAGACAGTCTTATAGGATCAGACTTGAAAAACTGCAGAAGCCTCTGCTCAGCTTGGCTTGGATGGGGCGGAGTCTCAGGGCTGAACTGACAGTCTTGGCTTCCGCCCTGCCCTTGTGCACTCGCCTGAGTTTCCGCCTGACCTCTGCCTTCCGCGGCTTCCCTGAGTTTCCGCCTGACCGTCCCAGTTTCCCCAAGCAAGAGTGTGGGTGCCCCAGGAGCTCGCCCGGATTTGGGCTGGTCTCTGTAGTCTGGAGCTTCTGACTCCTTCCGCTACAGAGAGGCTGCCACCTAGTACAGAGAGGCCGCCACCTAGTACAGAGAGGCAGCGGCAGCCTCCGCGGTCAGACCTGGAGCTTCTGACTCCTTCCGCTACGGAGAGGCTGCGGTCAGACCTCAGCGCGTTCTCATTCGCACGCACAAGCGCGCCTGTAGACCCCGCTGGCTGTGGCTCCCGGGCCCCGGTCTCCCAGTCTCTGAGTCTCTGAGTCTCTGGGTGCCTTTCTCTACAGTCCAGACTCCACCAGCATGAGCCTGGGACCACGGAATTTCAGCCGGGGTTGGGGGTTCAGAACAGTCGGAAAGGGTTCTGTGCAATCGGGGAATTCCTCCCCTCCCGCCAGGCAGGCATTCAGCGGCCGCACTTTCTCTTCGCGTGCGAGTGTCTCCCTACCTCAGGGCTTTGCGGCTCCCAGTCCGATCCGTGAGCCTCTCTCTTTCTTTCTAGTTGTAGCTATTCCACTCCGCCAGCTTTCCTGAGGTTTTGGTTAAGTCCTTTTTGATTTTAGTTGGTTTTTTAATTAAATTGTTGATGAGGCGGCAGCTTAGGAGACTGCCTAGGCCGCCATCTTGGTTCCGGATCTAGAGCTTATTTTTTGCTATCTCCACTAGGCTGCCAGCTTGTACACTTAACTTTTTACTTTGAGTTCTTTCTTTATTTTGTATACAAGGGTTGCTGTTTTTCCTTTCTTTCTTTTGAGCTCTTTTGAATTGTAACCCATTAAATTTTGTCTTACATTTCTATGTGTTTGTGGTGAAAGGGTATCAACCCTTGACTAACCTCTCAGAGTCCTTTCTAAACAGAATTTTGACCCCTGTTTTCAGTGTGAACACTAAAATAACTAATAAATTCAGTGGAAAGCGGAGAGTACATCACAATTATTCCATATTTAACATCAAGAAATTATAATATTATCATCTATGTGTTTGACCTTACCAATCTCTGGTACAGGGGAACTCTACAACTTTTTTAGTTTAATATCTATCATTTCGACTAGAACATTTATCCTCTTTGACAAGTTTAGCAGCAAAGTCAGAAAAATGAGCATCTCTGGCATGCTAGTCTTATCATGGGTCAGTGGAAAGATCAAGTTTAATGGTATTGCCTCTTGATCAAATGTGCAGACTAGGGATTTACGGACACCCCGTTCTTCCAGAAAAACAAGGCCTCTGAGCAACACCCACTATTTGAACATTGACATTTTCAATTGATTACATCATGGTAGGCAAAGACATCCAAACTAAAGTTTCTGTGGTAGTACATGAAGTCATACTATTAAAAAGCTTGATTTTTCCAAATAGCTTTTATCTCAATTCATTTTAATATACATGCGACTATAGATTCATTAGGACTTGGAGTTGGCCCTGGCCAAGTAGCTCATTTAGTTAGAGCATTGTCCCAACATGCCGGGGTTGTAGATTCAATCCCTGGCTAGGGTTGAAAGAATCAACCAATAAATGCATGGATGAGTGGAACAATAGATCTTTCTCTCTTTCTTTCAATCTTTTTTTTTTTTTTTTTTTAAAGAGGCTTTCCAGCCATGGGCAAACCATGGCCCGCGGCTGTTCTATCTGGCCTGCGGAGTCGAAAGAGCAGAGGGTTCTCTTGCTCTCCCCTCTGCTCCTTCACCAGCAGCCCAAGATGAGAGTGCAAACATGGTCAGGTTGCTTTTGTTCGGCCCTCCAGTCCAGTTTAAGAACCCATTGTGGCCGGGACCGGTTTGGCTCAGTGGATAGAGCGTCGGCCTGCGGACTGAAAGGTCCCGAGTTCGATTCCGGTCAAGGGCATGTACCTTGGTTGCGGGCACATCCCTAGTAGGGGGTGTGCAAGAGGCAGCTGATCGATGATTCTCTTTCATCGATGTTTCTAACTCTCTATCCCTCTCTCTTCCTCTCTGTGAAAAATCAATAAAATATATTTTTTAAAAAGAAAGAAAAGAGAACCATTGTGGCCCTTGAGTCAAAAAGTTTGCCCACTCCTGCTTTAGGCCCTAGCCAGTTAGGCTCAGTGTATAGAGTGTTGGCCTGTGGACTGGAGGGTCCTGGGTTTGATTCTGATCCAGGACACATGCCCGGGGTTGCAGGTTCAATCCCCAGTAGGGGGCATGCAGGAGACAGCAGATCAGTGATTCTCATCAGTGATGTCTCTCTCTCTCTCCCCCAACCCTTACCCTTCCTCTCTGAAATCAATACAAATATATATGTATTTTTTTTAAAAAAGAGGACTTGCAAATATTTTAGAAATAGCCTCAAATAAGACAAAATTAGAGTTTAGGATCTATAAGGGTTAGGTACTTCTAATCAGCTTGATTCAGTTCACAGCCTGCAATAGAATTCCTCTCTAATCCTCAGCTTTAGGCCTCTCACCTCTGATAAAGGAGAGGGTGTGAAACACAGTTCAGGAGTCAGGGCATTATGCCCAGACTGAGATGGTTTGGGGTCAGTAGAAGGCTATGGCCATACCTGCCTCTATGAAATCAGCTGGGTGTATCACCATTAACACCCTGACCAATCTGCTAATCTCTACATTTGGAACATTTCTAACAAAGGATTACCTAGAGATAAAGTGTAATAGTCACCTACTTCCTGTATAATTCCAGAAAATTTTATGTTTTTACCTTTTGCTTGTCTAAGTGTGGGATTTTGAGCTGCTGTATCTCTGTGTCAATAGAGCCTTTTGGTATCGACTGTCTGTGTCAAATTGATATGGCCCCACATTCCCTAGCAAATAGTGTCAGCATAACAGGTACTCATGTTGCAGTTTACCAACAACTACTAAAATTCTGGGACTTAATGAGCTATTATACACAATAGTTTTTTGTTTTTTGTTTTTAAATCAGGAAGTACAATATATAGATTGAACCTTTGCCCACCTTTCCTACTTTTAAAGATTCTCAGACCTAAATGACATGGGCATACTGAGCTGAGAGAAAAGAATTAACAACAACAAAAATCCAACACACCAACAATCAGTGAAGTCAGAAGCCATTTCAACAATTAATGGCAAAAATCTATTTTCCATAAAATATACAGAAAGTACATTCTTTAGAACATGAAAATATCTCTAAATATCTCTGACCTATAAGCCATCCTGAATTTTTATTTGTTTATTTTCTTCTTCACTTTCCAGTTGCTGCAATGTTAGTATTTCAGAGTGTTATCTCTTCCATGAAATTTTCTTGTTTTTTTTTCCCCAAGTAAAATTGATCTCCTCCTTTTTTAAAATCACATTTTAAAAATTAATGTAAACTTCTATAATGCTTTTTTTGCATTTGTTTGTTTAGATGCTTATTTCTCTTGACTAGAACATATTTCACTTAAAGGCTAGTGCAATCTTTTTTCTTCTAGTGTCTATAATGATATGTGTCACATAGTATATATCCCATAAAGACTGTTTGAGTGACTAAATGAAGAATAAGAGTTAGTCTTGTTATGTTTTTACCTAGCTTCTATTAAACTTTCTCAGTGAGGAGATTTTCCCAGACAGCCAGGTTACCAGTATTTTGTCTAGTAGAAACATCCAACGAATATATATGAATACTTAAAACTATCAGATTTAATACCAATTGGAGTTAATGCATTTAAAAAGTGACCGAAGAAGACTGATGAATCATCTTACCACTTCCTGTCAAAACCTCTCTTACCTGAGTAAAACCTTTTGGTCAGCACTTTGATAATTTTGTATGTTGAAAAGCCTGACATGAGTCAATAGATCAAACCTTATAGTCAGTTTTGCAATCAGCTTAAAAGGAATTTGTTTTTTCACTTTGAATTCTTATGTTATAATTTGTTGTGTGCGTTAGTTTAACTTTCTAACTTCTAGACAGAAAATAGCTTACTACCACCTTACAACTTATTTGGTGTCTTTGTTGCATCTCAGTTATCAAATATCAAGAACTTGAAAAGTTAAGTTCATGTCTCAGTTACATAGCTTTGAACTTGCTGAGAGCCTCCATCTGAGCAACATTTTGGATATATAATACAGACATGGTAAAATCCTTAAAGACTATGTAGATCCAGGGAAGTACACTCTAAGTATTCTCTGATGCTTTGGAAATAATGTTTTTTGTGTGATTCCTTAAGATTTTATTTTCTATATTTGTCCTTTAAGATGCAATTAAATATGTTCATCTGCATATATAACCACAGATATTGCTGAATCTTAGTTGAGTCAATATCCCTTTTCTTTCATTTTTTTATATTAGTGTAATTGTGCTTATGTTTTCTTTATTTCTTATTTTACTTTCTTGGACCCTAGTAATGGATGGAAAACATTTTCCAGAAGGATAGGAATTTAAATTACTGCCACAACTTCTATAATGCTTTCTTGCATTTGTTTGTTTACAGCAGGAGGAGAAACTTGACCACAAGGAAGGATAGAATATTTTTAGGTCATCTTGAAAGGGTTTGCCTTCATTTTGGAAGAAAATGAATTACTTAGTAGAGCCCTTTGAATATAAACTTTATAAATATTCATGCTCAGCTGGCATGGCTCAGTACTTGGGCATTGACCTTTGAACCAGGAGGTCATGGTTTGACTCCCTGTTAGGCACATGCCTGGTTGTGGGCTCCATCCCCAGTAGGAGGCATGCAGGAGGCAGCTGATCAATGATTCTCTCTCATCATTGATGTTTCTATCTCTCCCTCTTCCTTCCTTTCTGAAATCAATGAAATATATTAAAAAATAAAGACTCAATAAATATTTATAGAACAAAAAATAAACCCGAGGGAGTCCCAGGCACTGCATGAAGGATCAGAAGTAGAAATAGAAGAATGAATACCATACAATTTCTGCCCATATGAACCTCTAATCTAGTGGCATAAACAAACACTGACCAACTATCTATAATGCCATATGAAAATTACAACACACATGGTGTTTATGAGGACCTAGAGGAGCATGACCAGTTCTTTGAGGGAAAGTCAAAGGTTTCACGAAGGAGACATGTGAGCTAAATCTCAAAGTAAGAGCAGGATTTTGCCATGTAGAGGAGGGTGAGAGGAAGAGCATGCCAACGAAGAGTTATGGAGGTACATGGTGTTTTGGGAACTATCTTCCTAGTTAGCTAGTTGCGATGTTGGTCAGTGGCCCAGTGCTGTGCTCTGACTATGCCTGCCAGGCACAACCTTCCTCCTCTAAGCTCCTCTTTCCTCTAACAACCTTCTGATCATAACTGAAAGAGGGACAAAGAAGAGGACTTTTTTCTTCTTCTTGATATTAAATATAAAATTGTGAAGATGCTCTTATCTTCTTTTCAACCTGCAGAGCAAGTAATAAAATTGGATTCATTTGTAACAAGTGACTCTAAAGAACTGATGAACATTTTGGATTTTACTTGTGTTTTGTTTATGTTATATATTACGAAGAGTTTAAACTCCATTTTGCTTTCCTTTAATAACAAATTAGATTTTGAGTCATATTTTTTTTATCACTAGTATTATCATTATCGTCTTGTCTCCTGAACAAATCTTCAGGACTCACTCAGGATCTTCAAAGAAAGGTGGGGACAGGGAAAGAGACCCAAATGGTTCTGTAGCCTGAAAGAGTTATTATAGCATTAGATTGACAGTGTGTGGCATAGGGGCAGGAGTCATAATACAGTTCAAAAATACTCCTATAGTAAATAGATACTCTAATGAAGGCTATGTGCATAAAATTACAGAAAACAACGACTTTAGGTGCTCAAAGAAAGGTAGATACTAGCTTAAAAATATGCAAAAAAAGGGAAGTCAACAGAACGTCAAATGTGGGAAGGATTTTAGGAGTTACTGAATCCAGATGACAGGTATTAGAGTAAGCTTACTTAAGGACAACACAGGAGAGTACTAGCGGAAGAGGACTGCCGCCCAGATTTCTCCCATACCTGTACTCCTTCTATCATTCCTTTCAGTGTGCTCTGTCAATGCTTTTCACAACAAGCTGCGAGGCACGGAGGTTTGGTGATGTTACTGCCATTTAAAAAATCTGGAAACTGGAGCATAGGGAGGTTAGGTGACTTGTTTCACGGTTAGGTGCCTATGAAGAGGACAAAGCAGGGCTGGATTCTAGGCCCTCCGGTCACTGGTCTGGCAATCCTTTCTTTCTCCTGCACTGTTTGTGTATGAAAAAAGAATTAGACTTATAAAGTAACAATGAAGTCCTAGCCGGGTTGGCTCAGTGGATAGAGCTTCGGCATGGGGATTTAAGGGTCCCTGGTTGCGAGCTTGATCCCCAGTAGGGGGCATGCAGGAGGCAGCTGATTAATGATTCTCTCCCATCATTGATGTTTCTATCTCTCCCTTCCTCTCCCTTCCCTTCCCTACCTCTCTGAAATAAATAAAAATATAGAAAATGACAATGAAACATTTTGACAGGTATACATGTCTGCTAACTCATACTATTTAATCAGTTTGGTATTAAAAATTAAAATTGAGGTATTCAAAATTCTTCTTAAGAAATCTATGAAGATAATAATAGTTAATCTATTTCATGAAAAGCACAATTATATCTGAACGTCCAAATCTTAGTCACATAATACTTTCTTTGATATCTTGGCTGAAAAAGTGGTAGGGTAAATTAGGAAATGTATTCATCAGAAAAATGCTAATTGTAGGAGGCCCCTGGGAAATTGATTTTGATCTTTAAGAACTGGGTAAAAACATGGAAGATAAAATGTGGTTAATAAGTAACATATGTAAATTAGAAATCATTTTTGTATGTTGACAGATGAAATCAGTTTGAAATATATTTTTACACCAAAAGTTGCTGGGTTTCTAGAGGAAGTTGGCTTTTTGAACTATCACAGGGCACTTTGGGCCACAAGGAGATGTTCAACTACTATTGACCTACTTTCGGCTGGGAAAACATTTCTGCAATGAGCTTGTCTGTAGCAGGGGTTGATTCCTGTGAGAGTTCCACATGTGCTGGAGCTTGGGGAGTGTACCCAGGTGGCAGCATAGTGTTTGCCTACTGGGATCCTCAGAACTGGACAATTTTGATGTTAGTTTAGTGTCTTAGCTCAGAGCTTCTACCACCAGTCTTGGTATTTAAATTGGTTTTGATTTTTTTAAATCAATAGTTCTCTTTGCATCTTGTCTCCTGGCCTGCAAGGGAAATTCATCCAGTCCTTGTTCACAGATAGGACAGCTTTTTCAGCTCTCACGCTTACGTGGGGAGCCCAGCTTCACCTTCCTCACTGTCAGGCCAGAGGCCTCTGTGCCCAGCCTCATTCTGGTATTAAAGACCCGGCTCTGAGGAGGATATCCCTGTTCCCAATACCGTCCCCCCTCCCACTCCCATGCCGGGCAGCATCACACTGCTTATGCAGATGATTTGATTTACCTCTTCTTTTTTTTGGCACCTTAAATTCTCTTTCTTGCTTTTGAGTGTAACTTTATATTTTAAATATTTTACTATAATTTATCCAGATTTTCTATGTATTTGGAATAGGAGCAGAGTGGTTGCTCAGGTTCTGTCATTTCATCACCTCAACTAAAGTCCTATTACTTCAAAATTTGACCTTGTTAGGAAAAAACACGTATGTTATATATTGTGTTTTATCCCACACCCATGTAGGGTGGCAAGGACTGTTGTGAATTATCACCAAAGGTGTGGGGGTTATTGCTACTAGATTATGATGTCTAGAGTAGTTTGCTACTGATAGGCACTAAAGCACTCATGCCCTGCTCTTATGATTAGGGACATCTGTTGTTCTTTACATTGGCCTAATATGCACTGGAAGAGGTTAAAGCAAAGAAGATAAGACAAAGATTATTAATCCTTATTTTCACTTTCAACCCTGAACTTGACAAGGCTCCACATTTTAGGTCTTGTGTGTGGCAAAGTTCTTGCCAATAGACACATGAGGCCAACTAAGAGTGAGTCACACTTCTTATATCACTCACAACTTTTTCAGTTACAAGTACAGAAATCCAACTCAAATTCTCAAAAAAAGAGAGAAAAGACTTTATTGGCTCGCACACCTGAGAAGTCCATGGTGGTCCTGGCTGGAGAAAGGCTGGGACCAGAGGCTCAAGCCACGTCATCCTCTCCTGGCTCTGTGCTCCTCTGTGAGAGAAACCTTTTCAGGTAACCTGCTCCCACCCCTGCAAAATGCCCACCTCAGCTCTAGGTTACATCACCTCCCACCCAGCAAAAGAGAACCTCTTTTCCCCACTTGTTCCAACCATTTGTTGTTGTGTCTCATTGTTGTGTCTCATTGGCTGGTTTGTATCTATGCTTGTGAAGTCAGTGCACTCTGTTCTCCTCACCACAGCTGTTGTGCCCACCCCTGGGGCTGGGCATTGGAGGGAGGAGTGATTCCCTTCAAGAGTAAGGAATATGCTGTAACCGGGAGGAAAGCAGATGAGTTTCTGGACCAGCAGAAATGTACACATGCCAATTACATGGAGCAGATCTTCTACATGAAAGCAAAGTGATTTTAACATTTGCATTCTCTCCATCACAAAAGCCCTGTCTTTAAGCATGGTGAAAGTTTACGTGGTTCTGCGGGGTAAAAGAAGCCCCTCACGTTCGATAAGAGAGACCTCGGTGAGGCTGTGTGATCATAACATTTTCAGGCTGGTTTGGGGCTTGCTGCAGAGAAAGAAAAGTGTACCAGACTTTCTCATATTACTTTAATTCCGGAATTGCTGGTATTTCTTCCATTTTTTAAAGCGGATTTTGTAGCGATTGGCCATTATCTCATTTCCTTTAGCATCCAATTGAATGAAACTGGTGAACTTGTTCTTAGTACACTCAGCTCCTGGGTTCCTCCATCCTGTTAGTGCTCTCCATCTGATAAGAACTTCTGTTCTGTGAGCCTCTTTTGGACACTTCAAAGACATCCATCGTCTTTGAAATAACAAAACAATACTTTTCTGAGCACTCCAAATGCAAGCGAATCGTGACTTGAGCACCAGCGCACCTCCTTGGCGTTTAGCACAGGAGCTGGTGTGCTCCTTTGGTGAGGAAGAAACTCTGCAAGCCACGATGACAGATTGCTGCCACACACCACCCCGCACCCCTCAAAGAAAGGCTCATCTACTGTTGTCCACCCCCCACTCCCCTAGAACCAAAGCTTGGAATTATCTCTTCTTTGAGAAGTTTTTGCCAAGAACTTGGAGAGGGGTATCAAGTCTTTACTGCCAGGAGAGCCACTAGTTCTGGGAGACAAGTTTGAAGTGCATAATTGGCTTTCTTCAAAGTTTCACTATCTTTTCAGGGCAGGTGTGGGTTAGAAGGGATCAATAGGGAAAAAAGGGGGAACATCTGCAGTACTTTCAATATTAAGGATTTTTTTTTTTAAAGAAAGAAAGACAAGAAAGCCTGGATCTTTACTATTTAGCTGTGTAAAGCAGGGAACATTATTTCAGCTCTTCAAATTGGAGGTTTTTCATTTTAAATATAGGATATTTTGTGATTATGAAATGACATAATATTTGCATAGTACCCAATATAGACTAAATACTAAATAAGTTTACTATTATTATTATTTAGTTTCATTATCTCTTGAGAGAGAGAGAGAGATAAGGAAAGCCCATTCTCTGAGCAAGTAAACTGGGACAGTAAACATTTGGGTTGGCCCACTTAGGTTTCTAGTTTTGGCTTTATCAGTCATGTGAACCTTGTTATTCAAAGCCCTGCAGGCGATGTTAAGGATGCTGCTACCCGAGCAGAGGTAAACATGGTGAGATTAGCCAGGGCTCCAAACTGCCGCCCTGGAAGAAATGGAGGCACACAACTGCATGGACTTCCCAGAACTGGAGGCGGAGTTAAGACAGGCTTTCATCGCTTTCTCTGTAGGCAAGGATCACCTGGAAACGTTATCAAACTCTTTTGAAAGGTACTTTTCAACCCACATGATTTATAACATAAAACTGGGTTTATAATCCCTTCCTTTCTGATAGCAGCAATATCAGGTACACGGACCTGGCCAAAGAAGGCCATACTGACTTGAGATCGAAGGAAAGAATGCGAATTCATTCTACTGGCAGAATTTTTAAGAAATCCTGACTTTTGTTTCCACATTTTTTTGTCTTTAGTCTGAAAAATTGAGAGATGAGGGTTCTTTTCTTAAAAATATATTATTCCCAGTTTTATTATGATATAATCAACATACAACAAAAGCTCTAATTCTACCTTTTCCTACAAACCTGAGTCCAGGTTTTCAGCTGTGGTTGTCATTGACATGCAAGAATGTTAAAGACTATGTCATGATTTCAACTTCTCACTTGATTAAATTTCATCAAGGATCTCATTAAGTGTTTATTTACACATTTAAATGAAATGAAACGTGTATTTAATTGTTTTCAGGAAATAGTCATTACTTTTTGCATAAAAAAACAGTGATGACATGAAAAAAATCTGTGCATATAAAAGTGACCTCCAGGGCTCTTTCTCCAGCTCTGCCCTCAACGTTGGGCAGGGGAAATGGGAAGGCAGAAGAGGGGCAAATTGTATACTTAGCTGATACAATTTGTCCTCTCTTGGCTTCAGTACATGTCAAGTATTCAAATGCTGGCAGTTTCTCTCTTGGGGTGCTTTTGTGGATTTCCTGGAGACACCTAACAGCATTCTTTGAGGTGAACAATGATAGTGTTATAGGATAGTAAGAAGCTAGGAAAAATCCCAACCCATGTAGAATAGAGAAACCAAGACAGATAGTCAAACAGCACTTTGCAGCCAGCTAGTAAATTCTATCTTACCTAAACCAAGGACACTTAAGAGTAAATGGTTACACTTCTCCCCAGCCAGAGAGTCAATAGCTTAAAGCACCCTACTCAGGAAGACAGATAATAGAAATCCAATTAGTTCCATTTGCCAACCACATCCAAGGACAGACAAATTAAGAGAATAAATCTCATGTTGGTACATCAGCATAAAGCTGACGAATATTCTATTGACCCTCCCCTAAGTGCCCAGCCTTTAAACCCCCTGAAAGGTCCCCAGCCCCCTCTCCCTCCTGGGAGCACACCTGTGCCATTCCCTCCCCACTCTCATTCCCTCACAGGCAGGTATCTGCTACACATGAGACTTGCAACCAGTGCAGCAATGCATAGGGCTGCTCGCCCCAGGCTAACCCCTGAGCCTGTCTCTAAGGCCCCCTTTCTCTGACTTCCTGGCGCGCCAAAGCAGCTCTGCCTAGGCTCTCCTGTTGCTCCTTCTATGTCTTCCTTGTTTCACTGTCCTAAGTGTATGCTTGCTGCAGTTAATAAATTCTTGCTTGCTTTTCTATCTTTTGAAATCTTTTCTTCAAGAAAACAAGAACGGAGGTCTCACGGTCTCCTCAGTAACAGTGGGACTCTCCTCTTCATGTTCCTTCCCTGGCTCTGCCCAGAGTGGACCCCACAGCCTCTCTGCAGAGTTCCCTTTGCCAGAGCAGGCAGGCCTCTCCAGGGCCCAATCAAGACAAACGCAAGCCTGGAGCTGTGCAGCGTCCGTCTGTTCCAAGAAAAACTGTAAACTTAGTAAGACTGTCCTCTCTTGCCCTAACCGGTTTGGCTCAGTAAATAGAACATAGGCCTGTGGACTGAAGGGTCCCAGGTTCGAATCCGGTCAAGGCATGTACCTTGGTTGCAAGCATATCTCCATTAGGAGGTATGCAGGAGGCAGCTGATCGATGTTTCTAACCCCCCTCCCTCTCCCTTTCTCTCTGTAGTAAATAAATAAATAAACAAACAAACAAATAAATTATATATATATATATATATATATATATATATATATATATATATATATGACTGTATTTTCTGCTGCCTCTCTGCTGCCTCCTTTCTTGGCCTCACTGTTGAGAGTAATACCAAGAAGCCAGCACTGCCCTCTGTGTCCATATATGTCCCCAAACTCCTGGGCATACTGGCCAGAATCTCCCAAGAATGCTTCTATCTGAGACCCATGGCAACTCAGGGCCCCCGTTTCACAGCATAATAATCACTCATTAGGGGAAGAAGTACTGTCTTTCCTTATTGCACCTATTTTCTACTTTGGGGGTTTCTGGGGCTTTCTCACGTGGTTTTTGCTGCGGTGGGTGAGAAGCACTCTCTCTCTTCCCCTCGTGGGGGAGGGGAAAGACACCTCAGCATAGACTTGACTGATGGTTCTCTTGAACCTCCTCTCAGATTTCTCCTCAGTTTTATAGGAGTCTGAGGTAAAAGACAGGGCTGATAGTTGCTCGACTGGTTCTGCTGTATTTTAGTAAGCCTCGCACAGGTTTTCCCATTGTTCTTAAATTTGGGGCTTCAGCTGACATTTTAAGAAAAGGAGGAAAGTTATAAACATTTGACTAAGTGAATATTTGTCTCAGAGTGATTTATAGAAGCAAAAATCTGGCTCCATCTTAAAAGCCCCTCACTCAAGGATTTAATAAACAAATGATGGTATTCATTAAGGATATTATGTGTTTAGGGTCATATAAGATACTCAGGTTTACACTGTTAAGTAAATAGAAGAACAGTGTATATTGTAATCTCATTTTTGTTGAAAAACACTAATATGTCTGTGTGTGTGTGTGTGTGTGTGTGTGCACTGAAAAATATTTTTTAAAAATATATTCATATTGATTTCAGTGAGGAAGGGAGAAGAGGTAGATAGAAACATCAATGATGAGAGAATCATTGATCAGCTGCTTTCTGCATGCTCCACACTAGGGATCAAACCCAGGCATATGCCTTGACTGGGAATCATTGTGACCTCTTGGTTCATAGGTCGACACTCAACCACTGAGCCATGCTGGCTGGGATGAAAAACCTTCATAATGGTTATCTCTAGATGTGGCATTATGGGAACTTTAATTTCCTACTCATTTCTGTTTTTACCCCTTTCAGTTTTATTGAGTTATAACTGACATAAGCATGATATAGGTTTAAGGTATCCAGCATAATGACTTGACTTCCATATATCCTGAAATAATCACCACAATAAGTTTAGTTAACGTGCATCATCTCATGTAGACACACAAAAAAAGAAAGAAAAATTGCCCAGGATGAGAACTTTTAGTATCTACTTTCTTAGCAACTTTCAGATATACCATACAGCAGGGTTAATTACAATCATGTTGTATATTACATCCCAGTACTTATCTGTCTTAAAACTGAAAGCTGGTACCTTTTTTACTACCTTCATCCTTATCTCCCTATACCACCTCTGGTAACCTTAAATACAGTATATCTCTTTTTCTATGAGATTTTGTTTTAAGATTCTATATATACTGTGTTTCTTGAATCGTTTTATACTGAGCATGTTTTATTTTAACAAAGAAAGCAATCATGAAATTTACATTTTTTGAGTACTTGATTTTAAAAAATTAAGCATATATTTTTAAATATATTTTATTGATTTTACACAGAGAGGAATTGAGAGGGATAGAGAGAAACATCGATGGAAACATCGATGAGAGAGAAACATCAACCAGCTGCCTCTTGCACATCCCCCACTGGGAATGTGCCCACAACTAAGGTACATGCCCTTGACCGGAATCGAACCCGGGACCTTTCAGTCTGCAGGCCGATGCTTTATCCACTGAGCCAAACCGGTTTCGGAAAAATTAAACATATTTTAAAAGAAAGGCTATAGACTAGCAGCTGAGATGGTGAAGAGGGAGGAAGAAAATGTGGCAGCAGAGCTGAGACTGGGTGAGTCAAGAGAGGCATCGAGGGTGTGAAAGGGAAGGAGATGTGCACTCACCCTAGTCCTAGCCCTGTGTGCCTGAAAACAAACAAACAAACAAAAACAAACAAACAAACAAACAAAAAAGACAAAAGAGCAAACTGTGGAAGGTATTGCTCTGTTTGTCCCCCAGACTACTAGCCTAGACAGGGGAATGAATGTGTGTGCCCCACAGTCTAATTTCTGTAAAGATAATCAAAGGCTCTTAGACTTTTCCTGCTGCTTTATCTTCCATCATTGGTGTAGGGCTGAAGTGGATATCTTATCAGTTCTTTATCATTAAACCTCAGATCTAATTCTAAATTCCTTTTCCTAAGTCCACTTTCGTTTCAGCCTGACCTCACCATCAAATGACAACACGAGTTTGGCAATGACCTGGGTTCATAGTTATGGAAACATAGTACCACGAGAAAGATAAAGAAATATAAGAGAAAACTTAATGTTTCCTTCAAGTTTCAAATTGATAAGATAGTCACACTGGAAAGTTAAGCCAAAAATGTTACTCCACCGACTCAAAACACAACCTCTAACAAACTCAATTCTGATTTATAATTTAAAAAATCCCAAGGCAGGAAAAAAAAATTCGCTGAGCAGAAAATACAGCTATTTTGAAGTCTCTATTCCTGTCTGTACACAGGAAGTGGAAGCCGTCCCTAAGGCCAGATTATAGAATTTAAATTGTCTCTCTATAGGTGCTGATCTAACAAACTTCACTTTCTGATTTACTCTATAGTTCTTCCTACGTCTAACATATTGGAATCCTTTAATATTAGCTTATATGAGTTGACATCATATAGAAGTTCTCCCAGCCAGCTCAGACTATTAAGTGGAATAATTTTGTACATTTGAATATAATTCCAAATATTGAAGGAAAAGGTGAACAACATTCAGCATACTCTAAGGACAAAAAGCATGTTCATCCTTTAGCAAAACATTGCTGTAAAAACTGGTTATATTTTTGGTAAAGTTACTTTTGGGGGGAGCTTCCATTTTCTGGCACATTCACTTAGGGGAAAACCCCATTTGCTGATAATGCGGGAGACCAGAGGCATTAGGGTGAGAGTGGGCTGTGCCCACACAGCAGTGAGGAGAGCAGGAACTGCAGACATGCAGAAGGGATTGCTCTCTCGGAGGCTTCCTGGCATTGCAGGAAGGTTTCATGAGGAATGAGCTGCAATGGAGACCGGAAGCCATCCCACTGAGGGAGTCAACACTCCCCAGAGAGAAGCAGTGACGTGGATGGGAGGCCCAGGAAGATGACCTGGAGAGATGAAGGCCACTATTCAGACCTCAGGGTATAAGGTCCCAGATTTTCGAGGTTACAGTGACACTGGAAAGTAAGAGTCATGTGTCAGCAAATCGTGAAGGGAAAATCATTACAAGTTAGCAGTTGACTGGATATGGATAATGGGAGCAGAAAGGAGTAGAAAATGATTTCAGGGTTCCAAGTTTGGGAGATAAAGTTACCCTTGACATGTCCTTAATAAAACTTGATGTAAAATTATTTTTGTCAGTTAGGGTGATGGGTAGTGGAAACCATATTTCTTTATATGTGATGAGTTTAAGATGGTAGACACCCATACCTGCACATGTGTTGTTTGGGTCCCGATTGGCCGTAGGACCCCTGGAGCTAAGCCTGAGAGAGTAGAGCCTCTAGCCTTCATAAGAGGCCCTCCAAAGAGGAGGCCATGCATAGGATGTCCTCCAGACCCTACCCAAGATGTGACTCAGTGTCTTGTCCTATTAATCTGTGGACTAGGATCTCAAAATATTTTGATTGTAGGCTCCTTCCTGTTCTCACCTTGTCACCCAGATTCAGCTTTCTTTCAGCATTCTGGCCCTTACTGTATGTTTATGTTTATTGTTGTTATTTTTTTTTTACCTCTCCTCATTAGAATTGACAACTCCATTTGAACTTTATTTCTGCCTGCACATATATTTCTTTGTAGCCCAGAACACAGTCTTTATATGTTTATCTTCTTTAGCCATTGCTGAACTCTTGAGTGCAGGAACCATGTTTTTGAATCTCTAGTGCCCAGTGTATTTCCTGGCACCAGAGGATCTCAATAGCTGTTTAATGAATGAAGGGATGGCCGAATGGCATCTGATTCAAGTGCATACCCTATTTCCATGTTCACTGTTCATCTCTCCATACCCCCTTCTCAGAAGGTGAGGTAGGACTGAGACTGGGCTAAACACACCAGGGAGGGGAGGGTGAAGAAGAAGCCAGAGAGCCTGAGGAGTCCTGTTTGGAGATAGGAAGTGGAAGTAGGGTGAGAACCTAAAAATCAGGGATTATGAGCAAAAATAGCCAGAGAGTCAGGTCCACAGCCATGAGAGGAAAGAACTTTGAGAATGAAATTTTAAAAGTGCAGTGAGTTCAAGAAGAATGAGAGCTGACAAGGACTTAATTTAGTGATGAAGAGGTCATGGGAACATTTGAGTGTTGGGTTTCCAAAGAGTGATAGGGTCAGAAACTGGCTAGTGAGGAGTTAAGGTGTGAATAGATGCTGAGGAAATGTAGGCAGGAAGTATAAATGATGCATTTTACGAGTTTGGTAATGAAAAAAAGATAAGGAGGACTTTTGGAATATGGTAGATTTACCTATTTTTGGTAGGAGTGTATAGGAAGCCTTGATGACTAAGATATTTTGATTTACATTTCTTTATTATGATTTTTCTATTAAAAGTAACGTGTACTTATTTTTCACATTGTATAAATGCAGAGAGGTGAAAAGAAAAAATCCCATTCTTCAGAGATAGTTGGTGAATCATCTTCAACATTTCAGTAGGGGTTTTTTTTAGCCCCTCCCCCCATGTATACTACCATATGTTTTATATTTTTGGGAAATAATAGAATTATTCTGTATGACTATATACATATATTAAAATGCCCTTCATTTTTCTACTTAAAGTGTATTAAGATCATTTTTCTGTGCGATTATTTCTCAAAAAAATAGATCAGTGACTGCAAATTACTTCACTGTGTGCAGAACTGATATAAGCCAGATGATCATCAATAAAATGTACTGTTCAACTTCCACTTATATTGGTTGGGTGTCTGTTTTAATTAGTTGGTATCTCATTGTTATTTAAATATTTGTAATATTATCCTGATTATATCAGTATCTACTTTTATAATGTAATAATTATATTAAAAAAAACTCTAAGACTTTTAAATTTCAATGTAATACCCATTTCTGCTATTTGTTCGGTATCCCTGTTTGCATACTTGAGAAAAGAGATATCTCATATTTTCTATTTTTTAAAAGTTAGGTAGATTTATATAAATATCTTCATGGTTTAGCCCTTAACCAGCTATCATGTCAACATTACTAGTATTCTTAGAAGTGTTTCATACTGTATTTTTTATTAATTCAAAATTATAGTAGCTTTTTAAAAATGATTCTCCTTGCCATGCCTGGGTGGCTCAGTTGGTTTGAGTATCATCCTGTACAACAAAAAGGTTGCAGGTTTGATTTCCAGTCAGGACAATACCTAGGTTGTGGGTTCAATCCCTGGTCAGGGCATGCATGGGAGGCAACCTATCTATGATGTTTTTCTCACATTTATGATTCTCTATCTCTCTCTCTTCCTTTCTTTCTCTCTAAATTTCAACAAAAACATCATCGGATGAAGATTAAAAGTAATAATAATTTTCCTTTTCCAGATAATTGTGTTCCTTTTTATTTTGGTATTCTGACATACTCCATCTCTCTTCCATCTCACTCCTTTTTTTCCTTTTATTATTATTATTATTATTTTAATTTCTTTATTGATTAAGGTATTACATATGTGGCCTCATCCCTCCATTAACCCCCCAACCCCTCACCCACAGATACCCTCACCCCCCTGGTATCTATGTCCATTGGTTAGGCTTATAATGTATGTATACACGTCCTCTGGTTGATCTCTTCCCCTTACTCCCACCCTTCCTTACCTTCCCTCTGAGGTTTGACAGTCTGATCAATGCTTCTCCCTCTCTCTCTCTCTCTCTTTTTAAAATAATGTGGGAGCTTAAAATTTCCAGTTCCTTGCTTAAAAAGTATGTCAAGTATTATTTGGGCAAATAAAGCTCTTTGTGCGGCAGCATTGTAGATCTATTTTTGTTTTGTTTTTCTCAGGAACAAAAAGTACACATAGTCCTTCTGCCCCTTTAACTTGGGACAATTCGTGCATACTTTCATCTACTGTCTCTCTGTCTGCTCGGGATGATGAAAGATGGTCCCTGCCTGCAAGCAGTTCTTTTCAAGTAATGGGACTGATTGAGTAGATAACAATGTGAAAATGCTATTAACAAGCATCCAGTTTAAGTGCCTAAAAGCAATGTGACTCACACCATCAATCACCCTTTTTAAGAGCTTCACGTTAGAATAGTGGTGTTGCAATGAATGGTAAAGGAGGTGAAGAGTAGGTACTTTTTAAAGGCCCTCATAGGGGAATGGTGACCAGTATAATCTCAAAGTGAACTGTTCCTGCGGACAAGTTTAACAAACTCTTGGAGGCCACATTGCCACCATTTGGCATTTTGCTGCCCTAATGTAGTTTTTGGTGTGTGCAAAAAATGCATTGACCTTTTGATGACCCCTGGATCTGTGGAAAATAATGAGAGAATCATAGATGGGAATAGTAGAGGATCTTGATTTCACCTGTAGACTAAAAGGAGCTTGACTCATCAAAGTAAGTGCTGGACTTGATTGTCTTTATGACCAAGACATTTTCATAACAAATACATCTTGCTAAGATATCTCCCAGCTAAGGTTCAATCATTCAACTTCTTCCTTTATCTTTTTGGGGTAAATTCTGTAGAAAAATATTTTTAATCTGTAGAGTAATTATCATGTAAAACTCTCCACAGCAGAAACATTTTTATTTGTTATAGATATAGATATACATATAACATTTATGCCTATTTATTGGCAATATAAGAATGCATTGAAGCACTGAAATCACCTAAATTTGGCACTAGTGAAGTTTTCCAATTGAACTGTGGGAGAAGCTGTTTGTAAAATATTGGGAGATTAAATTTACTTTCTTCTTCTCCCTTCATTCTCTTCCTCCTTTCTCTCCCTTCTCCACCTCTCTCCTTCTATCTCCTTCTAATGTTATGATTTAAGATAACCTAATATATCAAAAGCAAAACTATAAAAACAAGGCAAGCTTTAGCTGGTTTGGCTCAGTGGATAAAAATAAGGCAATCCAGGACCACTTGTATTGCAAAGGATTCTCTACTTTGGTAAATAACTTCCTTTAACTAGAAACTATAAATAATATTTGGTTTATAAAATTTCTTGTCCAAACAATTTTTCTAGGAACATAGAGTACAAGCACAATACAATGTGTTTTTTCCTCCTACTTTGTACCCTCTTTGAAGGATAACCAATCAACTGGTTTTTCCTGAACTTCCAAATAAAAATACAAGAGTTAATAATGTACATTTTAATAAAAAATCTAATGATGACACAGATTCACATGATCATTTTACTCCAGTGAAAAGCCAGAATTATTTATATTCATTCATTCATTGAACACATTTAAAAAATTTTTAAAAATTTATTTCAAAGAGGAAGGGAGAGGGAAAGATAGAACATCAATGATGAGAAAGAATCATTGATTGGCTGCCTCGTGCATGTCCCCTACTAGGGGTTGAGCCTGAAACCTGGGCATGTGTCCTGACCGGGAATCAAACTGAGGACTTCTTGGTTTGTGGGCCGATGCTCAACCAACTGATCCACATTGGTTGGGCCATTGAACACATTTTAATGAGCATGCAAAGAGCTCCCTGTCCTCCTGCTGAGGCCACCATTCACAATCACCATCTTCTCCTCCCCTGTCCCCACTGCACATGGCCTAGATGACCAACCCCAAAGGAGGTTATAGTGAGAACCAATTATCCGCCTCTCCTAAAGAGACTAATTAGGACTAATCCTGTCAGGCCCTGCACGCCTGTCTGCCTTAGTCATCACCAGAAACCCAACCTCTCTGGTCATTCGTCATTGGGGGTTTTCTCTCCTTACTGTTTGAATTCCCCTCAAGTTCTTTCACTGTGTCATCTGCTACTTGGGTGCATCACTGGGCAGGGGAGGAGGGTAAGAGGAAGGGGGGTGGAGAAGAACAGGCAGGAGGGAGTGCTTTCACAAGTACCATCTCCTTTTAACTCATAACAACACTGTGACATGCCATATCATCATCCATATTTTATGGATGAAGAATCTGAGTATCAGGAAAAAGTGCCTTGCCCAAGGAGATACTAGATGTGGCAGAGATAGTATTTTAAGTAAGGTTCTCTGATACCAAATCAGATTCTCCTTTCACTCTAAAGATGACACACAAATGTTTGGCTCACACCAAGTATATCGGCTCTTCAGTTCATTGTCCTTTCCACACATCAAAGCATCACCCTAAACTCGAGTGAAGTTTTTCAAAGCTGAGAGGCGGTAAAGTTCTTTGTGGAAGTAACAGATAGGGTGTTCTGAGAGGTGGTGGCTTCTCCTCCAACTTTTTATCAGATAAACAGGAGTATCCTTTTCTTTGATCTTTTGTGAAATAGGTTGCTCATTGAGGTTCTAGAAGCAACCAAAACTAGCCATTCACTTGGTTTGAAAACTTCTATTTTGGGGGATTTTTACAGTGTTTTAGACTTTTCAAAACAAAAAGCTATTTTGTAGGGCTGCCAGAGTTGATAACTGGAAATTTTACCCTATAACAAAATTATGTTCTTTTCATTTCCTTCCATTTTCTGGTGATGTGTGGAATATATTGTTATCCATAGACTTGCTAATTGGGGTCCAGTCTGAATAATGAGAGGATGGCATATATGTGAGTGTGTGTTTTTGAAAGAAGGGAACAATAGATGTGATGGACAAAGCCAGCTAACATAGAGAGCAAATTTAATACTGAAGTTCACAGGAGGGCTGACCTGTATAAATCACTAGAGTCAAATGGTTGTGCCTCAGTTGTCCCTTTTATGTAACAACTAGAGGCCTGGTGCATGAAATTCGTGCATGGGGGAGGGGAGGTTTTCCCTCAGTGCAGCCTATACCCTCTCCAATCCAAGACCCCTTGGGGGGATGTCAGACATCCTTCTCACAATCTGGGACCACTGGCTCCTAACTGCTCACCTTCCTGCCTGCTTGATCACCCCTAACTGCTGCCCTGCCAGCCTGGTTACCCCCTGCTGCCTCCCCTCTCACTGCTCTCCTTGCTGGCCTGGTCACCCCTCACTAACACTCTTGCTGGCCTGTTTGCCCCACCCAGCCTGTTCAGTGGTTTGATTGTCCCTCACTAACCCCCCTGCTGGACTGATTGCACCACGCAGCTTGTTGTTCAGTTGTTACTGTGAGGACAATTTGCTTATTACCCATTTATTAGTATAGATCTTTTAGGAAATATAAACTAACAGATGTTCATACTGTGTATGAGGAAATTTTCTGTCTTCTGCCAGAATTATATAACATAACATAAATCTAACCATATACCATAGTTGTAATGCAAAAGGATGCCAAATTGCATACACAATATTTTGAGTCACTTATTTAAGTCCAAAATATGGCTTTTACTTGTAGTTATGATTACTATGGGACACATTCTTCTCTAAACATAAAAGTATCTGAATAATAAAATTATTTTACTATTAAAGTGGAGGCAGCATAGTACATTGGGGAGTTAAATGGCTTTTGAATAGGGCAGGCTGGGTTAAAATCCCAACTCCACAACTTCCTAGCTGTGTGATGTTAGGTGTTAAGCTAATTGCTTAAGCTCTTTGAGTTCGACTGTCAGTTTTCTTATCTTTATAAAATGTAGGTAATAACAGCTATCTCAAAGGTTTGAGGGAAGGATTAAATTAAAGATAGTAGATGTAAATCACTTAGCACAGTTCTTGGGATACAGTGATCACCCAATGAAAGGCAATTATTACTATGAAACTACAATTATCTTAAGTACTTACTACTGCTGATTCTGTTTGTCATGCCCCCCCCCCCTCCGCTACTGCTCTAGTCATTTAAAATAAGATAAGCTCTTTCTAGGTGGCAGAGTTGGTTAGAGCATCATCCAGTGCACCAGAGGGTTTGGTCCCTGGTCAGAGTACATACTGGAGTCAACTGATTGATGTCTCTCTCTCTCTCTAGATAGATAGATATAGATATAGATATAGATATAGATATAGATATAGATATAGATATAGATATAGATATAGATATAGATATAGATATTTATAGATAAATATATATATCCTTATATACTAGTATATCCTTATAGATAGATATCCATCTCTATCTCCCTTTTTCTCTCTCACTAAAAATCATTAAAAACATATCCTCAAGTGAGGATTAAAAAAGATAAATCCTATCTAATAAAGAGGAAATATGCAAATTGACTGTCATGCTGTCACAAAGATGGTCATAGCCACAAGATGGTCATGCCCAGTCCCCTCAGCCCCACCCGAGTCCCCCTTGCACCTGCTGCCAGAATCCCACAGTCCTTTCAGCCTAGCCGGGGGCAGCAGGTACACGGTGTGGCTGAACCCACCCTTAGTCCTCCAGCTGCCCAGGGCCAGCCTGGGGCACAGGTAAGCCTCAGATATTGGCTTCCCAGCTGCCCAGGGCTGCCTGAGGCTCAGGTAACCAGGGCTGGCCGAGGCTTAACATGGCTGGCAGTGGCAGCAGCAGAGGTGTGATGGGGCGTTGCCTTCCTCTGATTGCCAGGTCACCTTCCGTCCCTGAGGGCTCCCGGGCCTTTAGTAAATAAAATGAGATAAAAAAAAGATAAGAAATTTGAAATATATATGTCACAGAAACATGGATTGTTCTATTCTTTCAAAAGTATATCTATTCAGACTCCAGTTCCACCTAATAAATTATTACAACAGCTGGGTTTTCTGTGGGTGATTTCTCTAAGAAATGACCAAGTGTGACAGTTTAAAAAAAGATATTTTTAGCAGAAGACTATGTGACTGTATCCCATTTTGATTATCTGTTGCTGCATATCATTTATGCTAAAATTTGATGACATAAAGTAACAGTCATTTTATTGCTTCTAATGATTGCAATTTGAACAGCACAGCTTGTCTCTGCTCTGCATGATGTGTGCTGAGGCCTGTCCTTCGGAAATAGCTCCTTCAGCCACATGCCTTACAACTCGGCTGAAACAGCTGGGAGCAGTTTTCCCAGCGCCATATGCCCAGGGCTTCCGTTCTTGCTGTTGCTCAGGATCCAGGTTCTTGCTGTTGCTCAGGATCCAGGTTCTCCTCGACAACTCCTCTCCGGGTGGCTTCTCCTCCAGGGTAGAAGGCAGCTCAAAAGGGGAAAATAACTTCACCCCTCAATGGGAGAAGCAGCATCCAGTACCAACATGGGGGAATTGTTGGGGATGTGCCTGGAGGCTAGTTACCACAGCCTCCTAAAAATGTGTCCATCTAGTCCTCCTGTTCAGTTTCCTAATCCCTACTTTGGAATTAATCTCTCTCTAAATGGTCTAGAACCTTTCTAAGTCATGTATAAGTACATTCTTAGGAGGACATTTTGATCTTTCATTCAATTCAGGTACCTTCTTCACATAGTCTTTCTAAACTGAAACATTCAGATTCCAAACCGTCTTGGGAATTATGCCTAAAATGGGCTCTAGCCGAAACCGATTTGGCTCAGTGGTAGAGCGTCGGTCTGTGGACTGAAGGGTCCCGGGTTCGATTCCGGTCAAGGGCATGTACATTGGTTGCGGGCACATCCCCGATGGGGGGTGTGCAAGAGGCAGCTGGTCGATGTTTCTCTCTCATCGACATTTCTAGCTCTCTACCTCTCTCCCTTCCTCTCTGTAAAATATCAATAAAATACATTAAAAAAATAAAATAAAATAAAATAAAATGGGCTCTAAACTAATTAGATTACAGACCCAGATGAGCAAACAAATGGTTAAACAAATAAAACCAACCTGAAACGTTGCATTGGGTTTTAATTTATTGACTTATTATAGCCTGCATACAGGTGAGATTATATCAGGAGGAGGGACTATATATGTGGACATGACCAGATTCCTTTGTGGTTTGTTGTGTTTTTGAGCATTTAAAATATTTTGTCATGGGACTTGTCCTGTGAAGATGCCCAGGCTCACCTGGAATATGTCTGTACCCTGCAGCATCCACTGTACCAAGGGTTGGCTAGCTCCCTGGGAATTTTGTCAGGGCCAAGAGCTGGACTCACAGAACCAGATGTTATCAGCGGGTGCCAATGACACGATGAATCTGCCTCCCACAGGTTGTGTTGACCTGGAGGGTTTTTTTTTTTTTTTACATTGTTTGTTTAGGCATCAATTAGATTACAAGTACTGTGGGTAGGGCCCTGTTTTATGGGCAACATCCCTGTAAATACTGACATGCTCCTAATGGACCAGAATATTAGTTTCAGCATGGCAAAACCATCGCTGTCTTCTAGATGCCTCTTGCCTCCTGAAGCTCTTTGAGAGTGAAATATTCCAATAAACATAGTCTCTTAATTGTACCTCATAACCTAGATTCCTTAGGAGATGAGTCACCATTATAATACTCAAATGGGAGCTTTTCTCCCCTCCCTTATACTGCCACTAATGTTTTCTGCCTGGGGTTGTTCATCTCACATAATTTAAATAGCAGAAGGTCCAGCAAGAGAAATTATACAACTTTTAAAAATATACTTAGTAGTTCTGCAGTTGGAAGAAAATCATATTGTACTTCAAGACACGTCTTTACTCCCTTCCTCTTTCCTCCCTTCTTTCCTCTATCAGACATTTATGGCGTGCCTTCTGTGTGAATTCACCGCACTACACGCTGTTGGGGGGCACAAAGAGGAAGGGCACCCAGAACCTACCTTCTAGGGAGTTAAATATGTGCTTGGGATAATTAGTAGGTTATCATGGGGCTTGAACACTTGTGGGTTGGGAATGTCATACTCCAGCACAAACACAGAAGTTATTCTGGTGAGTGTACTCTCTGGGCAGTTTTCTTGCAGAATCCTGGTAATGAGACCCACCAGGTGTACCTCAGCCTGTCTTCCTTTGATCCCTGACTCGGCCTCTGCGGCCTCTTCAATAAACTTCTAGGCTTGACATACTCTCTTTAAAACATCGCAATACTTCTCAGAAACAATTAGATGTCATTTTTCATTCTTATATTAATATCATCTCTCTCTTTTTACAAAAAATAAGATGACTCTTACTTTAAACCTACAAGTCAAGGTTGCTGTGGGGATTGCTAGTAAAGATATAATATACATAAAAACACCACTTTCCCAATTATAACGTGCTACACAAATACAAATGTTTTGTTACCACTCACCTCTTCTTCTTGACAGTAGAAAGGAGACTAAAAGTTATTTGGAACCCTCTGCTGGTTTGGGAGGTTTGAGCTCTGGTTCCCCTGACACCTCCAGTTATTGGCTGGAGGTCCTAGTCCCTTACACATGTGGGCTTCAACATAGAATGACCTAGAAGCTGGCTTCCCCAGGAGCAGGTGATGAGAGGGAAGCCACAACATTGTGACCTGGCCTTGGAAGTGAGATAACATCACTTGTGTGTGAGAGGGACCTGCACTGAGGCATCCATACCTGGGGGAGAGGACCATGGGGAACACCTTGGAGGGTAACTGCAACAGTCAAATCGAAGGCTTATTCAGATCTGGACCTACATCTAGGACCGTGGGTGAATTTTTCCCGTTTTTGAATTTATCCAGACTTGGATAAACTTGAGCTTAGGTTGTGTAATAATTACCCATTAATATTTGAGTTTTAAGAGTGCTATTCCTCTTCAAAGAAGGTTATAAAAATGCAAAAAAGGAGATACCCTGCCAAGCAAGCTTGTAGGAGTTTATTATCTAAAACAGGGTTTAGCAAATTTTGTCCATAAAGGGCCAGATAGTAAATGCTCTTATAGCCCAGGGGCAGCCACAGACACTTCTGTGTTACAGCTGCTGTGTGGTTGTTCCAGCCAACTTTATAGAAACAGGTGGTCGGCCAGATTTGGCCTCTAGGCCTTGGCTTGCCAATCCTGATCTAAAAAAAACAACAACTGTAGAATACTATATATCAGTAGATTTTATCCATAGTCATTGTGAAAGATAAAAGATTTAGTTGTAAATCCTTACCAGTTTCATTTTATAGATTTGCTGATTTGTTCTATAAAATGTGGGCAGATAACAAAAAGAAGCCACAGGAGGACCGAAAAGACACAGAGCAGTGAAAAACGACATCATAAATGGAATCAGGACACCCTTTGGTTATTTGCACCCTGACCTCTGGTGTAGTCGAATGAATGATTTTGAAATCATGCATAGGAGGAAATTAAAAAATTACTCTCTTGTCAACTTCTCTGTTCTCCGGTCTCCCATCTCAGTCTAACTGCCACCCCTGCAACATAACTTTTCAATGATTACTTTTTTAATCCTCCGACAAACATCAAGACAGATGTTGATTGCCTTAAACAGGGTGAAGTTTCCTGCAAGTATTTTTTTTTTCCTTACAAATTTTCAAAATAAGTATTGGAAACTATCCAAGAAAAAACCGTGACTCTCCTGAGGTAATTAACAATAACCTGGGGTGTTCCAGAATCTGGGTTGGGAGTTATTGGCCTAAGGAATTGGGGAAAAGAATCTGAGAATGGCAGGTAAATTCTGTGCATTAATATTTTATTAGATTATGTAAAAAGGTCTGTTCCATCATCTGGGTTTTACCTTCTGCTACTGCCACTAAAAACCCTAATTTAGATTTCCTAGAGGAGCCTTTTAGGAGTTTTAAAACTTTTTAATTAAATGTTTTTCTAATTACAAGTGAATGTATAACAATTATGGAAAATACAGAAGAGAGCCAAAACCGGTTTGGCTCAGTGGTAGAGCGTCGGTCTGCAGACTGAAGGGTCCCGGGTTTGATTCCGGTCAAGGGCATGTACTTTGGTTGCGGGCACATCCCCGGTACGGGGTGTGCAGGAGGCAGCTGGTCGATGTTTCTCTCTCATTGACGTTTCTAGCTCTCTATCTCTCTCCCTTCTTCTCTGTAAAATATCAATAAAAATATATTTTAAAAAAATGAAAATACAGAAGAGAATGTAAATCACTCATAATCCAATTAGCCAGAGGTGACCATTGTTAAGATTTTAAAAAGTAGTTTCTTTTCTTATGTTCTTAAACATTTTAACATATAGATAAACAACTTTTATTCTACTTTTCAACTTGTTTTTATATCACTGGCTTTACCCCTATGACTTAAAGGATAAGTGGCATTTCATAACACGGATATTCCATAATTTACTTAATTATTACCTGGATTGGTTGAGTTGTCTGCAAATTTAATTATAAATAACACTGCCATAAACATCTTTGTAAGTAAATCTTTGAATGCTTCTTTGATTATTTCCCATAAACATTTCCTAGAAGTAGAATCACAGGGTATAGGTATATTAACATTTTTAAGTCTCCTTATAAGTACTAATAAATTACTACTTACTAAAAGGCTAAGCAGCCGAAACTGGTTTGGCTCAGTGGATAGAGCGTCAGCCTGCGGACTGAAAGGTCCCAGGTTCGATTCCGGTCAAGGGCATGTACCTTGGTTGTGGCACATTCCCAGTAGGGGGTATGCAAGAGGCAGCTGGTCGATGATTCTCTCTCATGGATGTTTCTAACTTTCTATCCCTCTCTCTTACTCTCTGTAAAAAAAATCAATAAAATATGTTTTAAAAATAATAAATAAAAAATAAAAGGCTAAGCAATTAAGATATCTCCCAGCAGTATTGAAAGCACTGAAATTATTAATTTAAAATTTTATCTGTTGTTACTTTTATTTGCACATATTGGTTAGTAGTGAGGTTGGGAAAATATCTACATTAACTTTTTCTTTCTTCCTTTGAAAATTTTTATTTATTTATTTTTGCCCATTTTCCTGGGTTTGCTAATATTTTTCTTATATATCTGTATGATTTCTTTACCCAGTATGACTCTTCACCAATTGTTGAATATTTTTGCTGAAAATATTTTTTTGCCTTGCTATTGATTTTCATTTTTTAAAAATTCTGAGGAATTTAAAATTTTGCCTAGTAAAATTACTAGTGTTTTTCTTTTTTATTTCTTTCATTGCTTTTAATCTTAGGAAGTTGTTTTTGCCTCCTGTATTATCTGTAACATGCCATATTGTGCTTTCTAAACTTGTGATTTGATGTTTTCACATTTAATTGTTTCAACCACCTGGAATTAATTTTGTTGTATAGGGTAACTTTGTTTGGATTGAAAAGAATGTATGGTATAGAGATATACAGTTCTCTTGAGCTCGGAGATTCCCTCTTAGTACTCCTGTTGTTCTTGGTTTTATGCCAGTGTTTCTTTTTACCTGGGGCAGCCTTTTTCATCTCAGGACTTTTGGTGTCTTTGGAGTGCCCTGGATGGCAAAGAGCATGCATTCTTCTCATTCTTTTTCTTCCCTCCAGAAGGCTTAGTAAAATGCCCCACTCAGACCAGCCCAGGCCCGCATCTCTGGGGAGGAGGCCAATTTTCATTTGAAAGGTACTCAGGAGGCCCACTTCCCTAAACATTTCTTCTCTGAGTTTGTATTGGTGCCAGACATACTGTTATTTCTTCTCTTCCATTAAACAGTTTCCTCTCCTAGAAGTTTTTTTTTTTTTTTTTTTTTTAATGTATACTCACTTCATCGGAGAAGCACAGCGATTTTGTTTCCTGTGGCTGTCCTAACAAATGCCCACCCATTTGGTGGCTTAAAGCAGCAGAAATTTATTCTCTCACAGTTCCGGAGGCTGGATGTCTGCATCAGGGTGTTGGCAGGGCCAGCCTCCCTCTGAAGGCTCCAGGGGAGATTCTTGCCTCTTCCTCCTGGCTTCTGGCTGTTGAAAGCAGCTCTTGGTGTTCCTTGGGCAGCAGCTGCATTGGTCCCATCTCTGCCTCCGGCATCACGTGGCCTTCTTCCCTCCACATCAGTGTGCGCCTGTGTCCATTTTCCCCTTAGGAAGACGCCCGTCATTGTATTAGGCCCCTACAGAATCCAGCATGACTTCCGCTTAACTTAACCAATGACATCTGCGAAGACCCAATTTCAAGTAAGGTCACTTTCTGAGGTTCCAGATGAGTATGAATTTTGGGGATGCACTATTTATCCCAGAACACACAGACGTGAATGGGTCTTTCCATATTTTTACTTTTATTAGATCATCTGATATGGAATCACAAGAAAACCTTGGGATCTGCAGTGAGGAGGAAAAGGGAGAAAATATAGAGAAAGCCAAGCGAAAGGGGGAAACGGGTGAATGTCAGACTCCACCCCTTTGCCCATGGCTGGTCCTATGACAGACAGATAGTAAATCTGTATGTGTTTTGCTTTCTGAGTCACTTGCATTTTAAGCGGGAAATCCAAGTGTGTAGTTAGGTTAATCAATATCTTCCTTTTCTCTCAATAACAAACTGTTTGATGGGGAAGTGAAAGGAGACAATGAGTAATCTGTTGTAATGATTCATGACAAATGGTTTCATGACAAATCTTTTCTGTTTTCAAAAATATATTTTATAAATTAATAGTAATTGCAATTATATGTTTTTCTAATATCTGAAATCTAGTGACAAATTGTAACTGCTTAATTTGGTAACAAGAGAAAAAGAGTTGCCGAAACTGGTTTGGCTCAGTGGATAGAGCGTTGGCCTGGGGACTGAAAGGTCCCAGGTTCGATTCCTGTCAAGGGCATGTACCTGGGTTGCGGGAACATCCCCAGTAGGGGGTGTGCAAGAGGCAGTTGATCGATGTTTCTAACTCTCTATCCCTCTCTCTTCCTCTCTGTAAAAAAATCAATAAAAAATATTTTTTTTAAAAAGAGAGAGAGAGAGAGAGAAAGACTTTATTTCCTAAGTAGAAGGAACCCTAAGATTCTATAATTTTAAAGGAAGAAATAAAAGATAACAGATTGGGAAATTAATTTTGCTAATAACAATATTTTAATTCTTTTTAATAAAAAGCAATTGCTGAAGCTGGGAAAATGCCAATAGTTGTTTTCTTCCATTTAAAGCAATATGTCAAGTAAAATATTTGAATAACTTTGTATATCTACTATTTGATTTTATGAATTGCTACTCTTTTATTTTATTTTATTTTTATCTTTTAAAAAATATATATTTTTACTTGATTTTTTACAGAGAGGAAGAGAGAGAGATAGAGAGTTAGAAACATTGATGAGAGAGAATCATCGATCAGCCGCCTCCTGCACACCCACCACTAGGGATGTGCCCGCAACCATGGTACATGCCCTTGACCGGAATCGAACCTGGGACCCTTCAGTCCGCAAGCCAACACTCTATCCACTGAGCCAAACCGGTTTCGGCTGAATTGCTCTTCTTTTAAAAAATATTTTATTGATTTCAAAGAGGAAGGGAGAGGGAGAGAGAGAGAAACATCGATGATAAGAATTATTGATCGGCTGCCTCCTGCAAGCTCCACACTGGGGATCAAGCATGTGTCCTGACCAGGAATCAAGACCTGATGCTCAACCCCTGAGCCATGCCTGCAAGGCCATGAATTGCTCATTTTTTAGAAGCACTTTGATATGTCCTATTATCTGGTTTATAAAAAAACAAGTTGATTTCCTTTTTGAAATATTGGCAATATTAAAGCATTTTTAAATTACAAAAACAGTATAAAGGTATTTTGAGTGAAAAAGTGAATACAGTCATTCTTTCCTTCTGTTAGCTTGTGCCTGCCCTTCACAATCAAACATCGTAAAAGTCCCACCTTCGCCTTGAATGCAAAAAGAAAGATCTGTGTACACAAGCTGTTGACTCACAAGTCCTCATCCTACCCAATGAGATAACACTCCCTAATTTAAAATCCTGTTAAACAAAATAAATATTTTCATAGGACAGAGTGCCTTGTGGTTTTGTGATTCAGCTTTCAGTGCTAACAGCCTGGATTCTCAATCAGCCAGCACCACAAGAAAAGACTTGTTTTATATCATCCCTGGCCAAAAAGAAGGACTTATTTTATACCTACTGAGTTCGGGTTATAGGGATAAAAGGTGCTAATTCCCCCAAAGCCTGCAACTGAATTGAGACATGATATATATTCACAGAAATCCTACTATGAACCCTTGGTGATTAATACTAGGTTAAGCCATAAGAAATTCCAGTATTTAACTGGTTTTGACTTAGAAAAATGGTCCTTCATATGTTCACCCTAAAAGTTCAAGACCAGTTATTGTCACTCACCTGACTTTGCACGTCCTTCGGTACTTTAGGTAAAAGGGGCTGTTGGGCAGGAAGGCTTGTCCTGAGCCTCGTGCCTCAGCCCTCAGCCTGGGGAACTTTGGGGCCGAACTTTTCCCTGGAGAACTGTGCACAAGCTGCCTCTTTCCTTCTGCCTCCAATCTCCTTCCTCAGCTACTCCATCTCCACATGTGGGAATTTCCTCTCCTCCTAAGCACTTCCCCATCTTATTTTGAATACCTTCCTCTCTTTCTTTCTAGTCTTGGCCAAGGAAACACTCTCTCCTTTCCTTTCTTCCCTTCCTTTTCTTTCCATTCTTTGTGTCTCCTTTCATGGCACAGTAATTTATGATCTCCCAGTTGATGGTGGACAGCCCAAGAGCACAGCTAGCGATACATTTGTACGAAGGAAAGGAAAAACCATGCATTTTGATATGAAATTAGAAATAACAATAATCTAGATATGGTAACAACAAAAGCTCTGTAAAGGCACTTTATGATCTCTGAAAAATTCTGTAACCATTATCTCTTTCTAACTGAATCTTCTCTTTTTCAATAATTCTTTTTTTAAAAAAAAATTGATTTCAGAGAGGAAGGGAGAGGGAGAGAGAGGAAAAAAAAACCAATGATGAGAGAGAATCATTGATCAGCTGCCTCCTGCACGTTCCACACTGGGGATTAAGCCCACACCCTGGACATGTGCCCTGACCAGGAATTGAACCATGATCTCCTGGTTCATAGGTTGATGTTCAACCACTGAGCCATGCTTGCCGGTCTTCTCAATAATTCTTATTTCAAAAAGAGAAGAATCTGTACTTGAGAAAAAGAAATACTATTTCTGAGACAATTTTACTGCTTTCATGTGTTTTTTTAAACCAATATTGAAACAATTCTGAGTCGTTTTGGTATTCTTTTTCTTTGTTTTTTGTTTGTTGTTTGTTTTGTTTACCTTAAAAAGAAGTTTTGTAACATGGTCCTGTTGTAAGTTAGGATTTCCTTTAGTATAAACTGAGTCGCTAAGGGGTAAGGAAACACAGGAGAAATTGCAATCAGTGAAGTCCCGAAGGGAGTGAATTTTGAAATTAAAGAACGGAATTTGATAGCCAAAGACTACAAAGAGGAAAGGAGAAAGGATGAATTAGAAATGCAAGCAAAGATATATAAATAATGGAGCATGTGTACATAAGGGAAGGACAAACAAATCTCCCTCTCCACAACTGAAAGGCTGAGCTTGGAGAGAGGAAAGATGGGGTTAAAGCACCCTTCCACCCAGGGTAGGGCATTTGAAACTTACTTTTGGAGCTTGTTACTGACATCTGTTAGGATAACTTTACTAAGTTAGATGGAGAGTAGGGACATAGTGATCATCTCTTCTTGCCTCACACAGCTAGAGGATTTCAGTTAATTAGAGGTGAGATGATAAATATAATTCTATTCTCAGATTTGACTTCATAATTTCTTCATTATCTTTTGTCAGAAAATATGTATCCCATAATATGTTTTACATTACTACTACTTTTTAAAAATGATGTTTTAATTAGAGTTTTCTTTTGTATCATCAGTACCAATTAACGATAGTAATTGAATTCATTAATTAAGTAAATGATGGTAATTCTAGTCACTACAAAAGGATGTATCTAGGAGGCCCTTAAGCAACTTTAGTCTCTTGAGGAATTTACCCACCTGCTTGATGCAGGTGGAATTTACCCACCTGGTGCAGATGTGATTCAGGCAATTATGTACTAATTACTGAGCATTTTATGTTAATCATTGACCACTGACAGATATTTGGAAATTGAGCAAGTCAAACAGGATGAAATGGACAGTTGAGAAAATTACTATAAAAAATAACCCAAATAAGGATTATCTTTAAACTAGAGGCCTAGTGCACAACATTCATGCACTGGGGTGTGTGGGAGAGAGGAGAAAGGGTCCCTCAGCCTGGCCTGCACCATCTCGCAGTCCAGGACTCCTCCAGGGATGTCCACCTGCTGGCTTTGAAAATAAGGTAGTCTCCCCCCTCCTCCCGCCAAACGGACATCCCCTGAGGGGTCCTTAGCTGTGGTGGTGGGAGAGGCTCCCGCCACTGCCACTGAGCTCACCAGCCATGAGCCCAGTTTCTGGCTGAGCGGTGCTCCCCCTGTGGGAGCACACTGACCACCAGGGGGAGCTCCTGCATTGAGCATCTACCCCCCTGGTGGTCAGTGTGTATCATAGCGACTGGTCATTCTGCCATTAGGTCAATTTGCATATTAGGGTTTTATTATATAGGAAGGTGAAAAAAAAGGTAGAGACTCACTCTAACATTTTAAAATAATTTCTCTGGTTTCACATGATCATCAAAGGGCATTTACTATTAGGACCCTATATTATGTGTGGTAATGTTTTGGAAGTCTGACAAGTAATATTTAAAGACTCACTTCTCACTTCTAGATTTAAAGGATTTACAGACCACCCTATGGTAAGAATACATTGTGTAGAGCCTTTAAATGCCCGAATTAAAGCTCTGAGAAATGTGAGGATATCTGATTTGTAAGAAAAGTAGGTATTTGTGAGTTCAGCAAATACAATAAGTGCTAACATTTTTTTGATACAAGGAACAATTACACAATTTCTCTTAAAGCTTTATTGCATCTAGAAATGCTATGAAGTAATAATACTTATAGCAACGCAAGTATGATCAAAGCTCAGGGATGAGGAAGATAATACTGCGTGTGCCTAGGAGGACTAACTAAGGCAGACAAATTCAGTGGCAGGTTCTCAGGGACCCCAGAGTCTCATAGACTTTTACTAATTGCTATTGGCACTGCAGTCGTCTTTGGACGAGTGTGCTAAGGTGGGGCAGAGGTAAACAAGGGAAGCAGGTGATGGATATTAAAGCTGCTATAAAGTCAGCTTCAAAGTGTGTGACACACCATACACGTCTAGAAAATAACAACAGACAGGCCAGCCGAGCAAGCAATAATCCCGATTAGGAAGAGGTGCTTTTGAACCAAAGCTTTACGTTGACATTACTTGCTACAGTCATAAACAGCAACAGGCCTGCCAGCAGCTGCTGTCTGTAGTCATGAGTCAGCCCATCCTTGCAAAAGGAGCTTTGTACTCACTCACGCAGTAAACCCCTCCTGAACATCTGTGATGTGACAGATGTGGTTATATGCTGTGCTGAAACAGAGGGAACCATACACATGAGCCCCTTACGGACCTTACCCTCTGGGATGGGAGAAAGAGCCATCACTGATTATAGTAAAGCTGAACTAGAGCAAAACTGCCTGTAAGACAGTGTGTAGAAGGGAGCTATGATTGACAAAGGCAGACTGGGTTCAGAAGGTGGAGGAGCCTCAGTGTGAGGCTATGAATTAGGACTCTGCTCTGTAGGCAGTGCTGAACGTCTTATGGTTTTCAAACAGGAGAGTACAGGAGGAAGATCATGCTATCGGTACTGTTAGAATGGGCTGGAGGATGCAGGGGAGACTGGACAGCAGAGAATAGCTGGAAAACTCTATTTACTATACCAGTAATCACCCCAGCTTTGTTTTTTTGCAAATTATAGCAATTTAAAACACTCTCTCTTGCATTATTAATGTGTTATTCATGAGCTAAGCAAGATAATAGACAGTTTTTCTTTGGGGATTATACATGCCACCAAAAGAAAAGCTACACTCTCTCTTCTCTGCCATTAGATGATGGGAATTTGAGTAGCCTTAAAAGGAAAACACCAGCAATCAAGAAAACGTCTTTCATATTTTGACAACTGAAAACTAAACTTGTTCAACTTGAATGTTATAGACTTCTTTAAAAAAAAAAAAGCCGTGATCTTAAGCTCCTGTGAATGAGAGCATGTGCAATCATGCATGAAACACGAGATTCCGACTACACCTGGGCCTTTCCTTGAGTCACAGACCTCAGTTCCCCAGTTCTCCTGGGGGTTGAGGCAATGATTCCTCTAGTTATTTTGTTCAGTTCTCTTTTCTCTTATCCAACATAAGATCCTTCCTTCCTCTGGAACCAGCACGAATAAAGCCAAACCTTGTTGAGCCCCGCCTGGTTCTGGGTGGGCCTCATGGCTTGTTGGACATGTGGAGTGATTGATAATGGAAATCTATACATTGTTTGCCCTGAGAGAACTTGGTTAAATTTCACAGGCTCTGTAGCACTCAGAGCCTAGATGTCACAAAATGGAATTATCGTGGCAAAGCTCCATCGCCTTTGTTGGAGTGATGATCTGCATTTCAGAGGGAGGATATGAGGGGAACTTGGGTATTTCTGTCCCACGCAGCACATTGGGAGTTGGCTCCAGCTTTTAAGCCGCTATTTAAAGCATCGAGGTTAGAGATACACACTGCACTGGGGTTTGACGGACACTGTATTTTTAGTTGGGTTTATATTCCATTTCAAAATGATAACTGAAAAATAGTTTATTTTTATGGAAATAATGACCCATAGAATTTTTACCATTCGTTAAGTGGTGTCTGCCAGTCTACTTGACAGTGCATGACAGTAAATATCTTTCTTACTTAAAAACAAAGCAAAAATCAAGAGGCGAAGAAAGATGGAGGCAATCGGGAGTAGAGGCCAATGGCATCAGTGCTACTTTTTACAAAACCATTTCTGAAAAGGATCTATGCTCTTGTGCAACCACTAGATGGCAGAGTTTCTGCATTAGAAACTATTAACCATTTGCGGAATTAATGATGTAGTAAGTATTCCTTATATAGATAAAACTATAAAAATGTTTTGGATTTTTAAAACTTGAATGAGCATAGAGAATTTTATTTATTTCTCCACTTAAGGGCACTTTCTAATTATGAAACTCATCTGCAGAGAATTTGAAATGAGTCACTGAACTGGGAATCAGGTGGGCTTTCTACCTCCTACTCTGCCATTAATTAGCCCTGTGACTTTGAACGATGAACTTATTGGGCTTCCATAAGCTTATCTTCAAAACTAGAGGCCCAGTGTACGACATTCATGCACTGGGGGGTAGGGGGAGGGCGTGGTGGCGCGAGGTGTGTGTCTCTCAGCTGGACCTATGCCCTCTCACAGTCTAGGACCCCTCGGTGGACATCCCCTGAGGGGTCCTTAGCGTTGCTGCAGAGGCAGGAGAGGCTCCCACCACCACCGCTCCACTGGCCAACCACCCGCCGTGAGCCTGGCTTCTGGCCGAGTGGCACTCCCCCTGTGGAAGCGCACTGACCTCAGGGGGCAGCTCCTGTGTTGGGCATCTGCCCTCTGGTGGTCAGTGTGCATCATAGCAACTGGTCGTTCCTCCGGTTGGTCATTTTGCATATTAGGGTTTTATTATATAGGATCAGATGGCTGGGTCACTAGGTTATCTCTAAGGTATCTTCCAACTCAGGCATTCTCATTTCCATATCACTTCATAGTTGAACCTGCTAAGCTCGCTAGTCAAACAACTTATATCTAGTAAATTATTATCCAAGAAATGTCAGCTGGCATCCATATACATAGTTAAAATAGCTGATACTTACTGAACATTAGATAAATGTACCAGAATTTATCTAATTAAATTCTCACAGAATCTGATTATAATCCCCATTTTGCAGGTGAGGAAAGTGAGGCTCAGAGAAGTTAAGTAATTAGCCCAAGAATGGATAGCTAATGCCAGGCTGGTATGACTGAAACCTGTAGGTATACCATTGACATATGTTCTCTCTCATTCACCCAAGAAACATATAAATGTGAATACAGCATTGCTTCTGAAAAATAATTCTATAAATTGGGAATCCTTGATTTTCCAAGGAACATAGATTTGTGTTTGTGTGTATATCTGAGTGTTTCTGGAGACAGAACGGACTTACAGGGCTCTATTGTCACACTGTCATTGTATGTCTCTCTGTGAGTCTGGGCATAGATGCCTGGCTCCCCCTTCCATTCACATGGGGAACCAGCCAGCCATCAGCTCTGTCAGTCTCATGATTTTTTCAGAGCCAATGAGTCTTCATATCTGCACCAGGTAATCACGAGGGGCCTTTCCAGATCTGGATTGATCTAATGATGTACGTCCACAATTTTATTCAGGGTCCAATGGTAGCAGGATAGACGTTGCTCAGAAAATGGTGACTCTCTACCCGTCTAGAAGCTGCAGCAAAGAAATACTTCACATACTACATACTACCAGGGCTATTTTTTTGTTTTGTTTTGTTTTCTGCTTTTGTTTGTTTGTTTTAGTGAATTACATTTTCTCCCTTCTTTGTGGACAGGAAACTTATGTAGCCTTACAACCACTGCCTTAATTCAGAAGAGTGGCTCTAATATCTGGTGTTTTAAGCTCTCTTGAGAAAATAATACAGTGTGGATGAAGACACCCTTTGCTAACTTTCAAATCACAGCTCCAATGATTAGGACACACTAATAATTCTTTGAGTTGACAATAGGTGGCAGTACAGCCTCAATTTATGCCCTATAGTTAACCCTAAACCGACTTTGGTGTCACATTTTATTATTTTACAAGTACGTTATCTCTGAAACAAGAACAATTAGATAAAGACACTCACCTAACTGGCTGTATCTTTGGGCTACACACGCTGGTCTAGTCCCTGAGGGAACAGACCAAAAGAGGAAAACCTAGGTGGGTTTATAGGAAGCAAAAGAAGCTTGAGCTTTGAGGGCTACTACTCCCAAGGCCTCAGGAGAGGCACTAGTGCTATCAATTCTGGAAAAGCATGATATTTTGTTTGCTTTTTCTTGAAGAGGGCCACCCAAATTACATAACCTTTAAGCCCCAACAAAGCATGGGATTGTCTGAAAATAGCCATGTGGCTCTTTTAAACGTAGGAAAGGGTACACAATCTTGCCATTATTAATTTTCTACCCACTTAATCTCCAGGGAGAAGGACGATCTGGTTTTTAGAAGCAAGCCAAATAAAAAGGAAACAGAGCTTCGCAAAATGAGCAGGCCAATTTCTGCTTATTTATGAGTCTGAGAAAAGATAGTACTTCACTGGAAATCTCACTTTTGGCAGCATACTATCTGTGCTAACAAAAAAAAAAAAAAAAAACACAAAAAACATTCCCCACTCCACCCACAGAAAATGGAAAGTACAGGTTATAATTAGCAAATTAATAAGTTATTCTCTGCTAAAACTCCAGACCAGTATGCAGTGTTCAGGGGATTTTATTTTATTTTGTTTTATTTATTTATTTTTTTAACCCAAGAGGTGTTGTTCTTAATAAAAGGCCAGTAGTGACTATTCACAAAGGAAACTGTATTTCCATTTACAAATCTTAAATTTCTCTCCTGGTAATCAAGCTTAGCCTTTCTTAGGACCACCTATAGCCTACTCATTGGGAGTTCAACTAAAATTTACTCTTTGAAAAAGACAAATTAAAGTTTCCAATTGGCTTGTCCTTTTGCAAACACTTATGAAGGTTGGTTTTTAGGTAAGGGAGACTTATCTATGTCCTGCTCTATAGGAAACTGCCAGGAACCAATTCCAGCATGTAGTAATTATAAGAGTTCCATCAAAAGGTTGATGGGACTTGGGGGGCTCAACAAGGGTGAGCCACATTTGTAGTTTACCTGTTGGAAATGGCACTTCCCCCAAACCTGAATATGATTGTCTGCAGTCAGACAATTCAGGGCATTTTATTGCCTCCTGTTGGCCAAACACTTGCACGGTTGTAGGCTATTCCCCAAACTCCCAATGCTTCCGTATATCCTTTGATACCCTAACCTTTGAAGTGTATTATCTCCACCTTGCCTTAGGACAAATTGTGTTAAATAAAAGCATGGGGTCCTAGACAAGGAAGGAGTCTTCTAGCTCCTTCAGCTGAAGATCCTCTGACACCCAATGCCTTTCAAAATTATCTTTTGTCTCTGGACTCTTTAATCCTCTATGCGCAGCCCCTTTCTCTAGAATGCTGAACCCTTTGTAAGGCTGGGGAAAGAACCCTGGCAGGAAACTATTATTCAGAATGAAGATATTGCTGCCCATTTGATGGGCCTTTATGTCTACGAGACCTTTGTGTCCTTGAGGACAGGGAGTGGGTTTGCTCTCCCCTATGTACTTTGATGTAAGTAGGAGATCCACAGATGCTTTCTGAAAGAATGAATGGTAGATATTGTTTTAAATGTTAACTCAGCATGATTCTGGGCCTATTAATCCTGTATAATGTTTTGTGAAGATTGTGCTTCAGTAGATGGACTTGCACAACAAATTTGCTGTGAGTAGGAGTTCTGTGTCTGACACTAGATAGGAGCTAGAAAATGCTCCTGGCTGGCCTGCACATCTGGGGGGGGAGGGTGAGAAGCTGCCCTGAAGTCGAGCTTTGCCTGTGAGAAGCCTGATCAGCCCTCCCGTGGACTTTCTTGCCCTCCCAATTGACTCCTGCAGCCGACTTTGCACAAATGGCACCTGTTGACTAGGTGCGAAGCTACACTGCCTGGATCTGGGTCAGGAGGAAAGGAACATCAGCCACTACTTCCTCCTCCTCCTCCCCTCAAAGGGAGGTCAGAAGTAATTGGCTGTACCACAACACTCAGCATTTCCTGTTTCAGAATTATGGGTGAAGCAAGGACCTTCCCTGGACTACCTGTAATAGTGTCCCCCGCCCCCTTTTTTTTTCTTCTGTTGGTTGAACAACAAAACCTACATTTCATCATCACCCCAAGCATATGGAACTGACTTTGGATAGCATGCTGTCTTGTTAGTTTATCCCCCAAATCAGAAGGGCTGCAAGCTTCCTGGATTCAACATGCTATGAAGCTAAAGTCAATAATAGAACAACCAAGAAATCATAAAATGAAATTGGATTGCTTTCATGTCAAAATCTGCCTATCTCTTATTATTTACCTACTTATGCCTAATTTGTTTTCTGCATTGGATTTAAAAGAATTCTGTGTGTTTTTTTTTAAAAAGAATTTTGTTAGCCACATGGTGAAGTCATCAAGGTTTGTTTATAAATGTGTTGTGAGAGAACCAAATTATCTACAATTCTGTGTAAGTTTTGAAGAATGATTCCTTATTCCGACTGATTGGAAATTCAGTTGACCCTTGAACGATGTAGGGATTAGGGGGACTGGCCTCGGTGCACTCGAAAATTCACATATAACTTTTGACTCCCTGAAAACTTAACTACAGTTGGCCCTCAGAATCCCTGGGACATTGATTCCAGGATCTCCTTTGGATATCAAAATCCATAGATACTTAAGTTCCTTATATAAAGTGACATTGAATAGTGCATACAGTTGGCTCTTTGCATAAACAGACTCCCAGGTACTGATCAAAATTACTGCTTTTGACTGGTGGTTGGCTGAATCCATGAATGCAAATCCCATGGGTATGGAGGGCCAACCATATTGCAAAAATCTTCACATTAGTTCATACTGTGTTGTTCCAGGGTCAGCTGTATACACGAAGAAATATGTCTTTGGGTTTCTTGAGTTTTCAACGTTCTTGATGGGTTGTTGATATAACTGTGTCTCCTCTCTTTACAGAGCTTTGGACACAGTAGATGAAGGACAAGTGGCTCAAGAACACCATGAGTTTACATCACACGGTGGGGAATCCCAGTTCTTTCACACCACCACTGAGGTGCCTGGTCCTCTACCTGCAGAGTCCAGATTGCTTAAAAAGGTAAGGCTTCATTTTCAACATTTGGCAGCTGGGAATAAACACTTTAATGAATTAAAATACTGAAGTAAACCTCTGTCTTATTGAAAAACACATACTTAAAAGGAGTGGTAAAACTATATCATATCAAAGCCCCATGATAACAGATAAGGCATCTGAATGGATGAGTTTGAATCTTTGCTCTTTGCTGTCTTCAGGTGTTCTTCCTCGTTGTCCTGGTCACCTTTGCCTGCCTTTTCCCTTTTATACAGGCTGTGCTTTAATTAGAAGCTATACAAAGTAGGATGACATCAGTCGTTGGAATTAGTGGTTCTTTTCCATGAAAAGCATTTTTACTACTTCCTATTGTATGGCATTTAGAGTTGTGGTTATATCAGTGTTATTTCTTCTTTTTGTTGTTGTGAATCCTCACCTGAAGAGATTTTTTTTTTTGATTGATCTTTTTAGAGAGAGGGGAAATGGAAGGGAGGGAGGCCGAGAGAAAGAGAGAGAGAGAGAGAGAGAGAGAGAGAGAGAGAGAGAGAGAGAAGAGAGAGAGAGAGAAACCTCAATTGGTTGTCTCCTGCACATGTCCCAACTGGGGCTGGAGATCAGACCTACAACCGAGGTATGTACCCTTGACTGGGAACCAAACCCATGAACCTTTGGTGCAAGAGGTGACACTCTAACCATAGAACTATACTGCCCAGGACAGTAGTTTACTTCTTAATATCTAGATGTTTGCATAGCAAATTCTGACTTAGTTATATTTAAGAAGTGTTTTATAAATTATATAAAAGAAGCATTCTCCCCAAGCTGATGAAAAACAGTAAGAAAAATGCACATGATGAGATAATTAGCTTATATTTTATATTAGAACATGCCAGATTATGTAGGAAAAATTCAACAGAGAATGCTTCCTAATTCACAATAGTGTAATATCAATCAGAGAGCCAGAAATAAAATATTAAAATTAAAAAAATAAATTAAAAAAATAAATAACTTGGCTTACTGTAATTTATATTTACTGTCAAATTGGTTTCACATTTTGTATTTCTTTTTAAGAAATAGTTTGTAACTAGAAAAACACCTGATAAATGTAATTATTGGCCTCAGGTAGAGTGTTAAGTTGTCTCCCACATTTCCCTTTAATAACTTAAAATAAAAATAATTCTGCGAGTAACATGCCATTAAGTATCCTATAATATTTACTGAAGTCCAGGTAACAACTGATGGCAGCATTTAGAGTTGGGGCCAAACTCCCTGAGAGGGATGGCCATGAGGGGTCTGCAGTAACCTCTCCTTTGGTTTGTAGCCTAACAATGGCTGTGTTTTCTTCACGGTACTGATATCCCATCTAGACATAGTCCCTTAACCCTGGCTCACTCTCCCAGGATGCAGTCAGAGAGCCCTGGAGAGACCCCCAGGCTAAGCCAGAGTCAGTACTATGAAGATTGGCAGGGAGAAGGAGGCCAGTTGGTATGGGTGGTAAAGGCACATGATTGGAGCCAGAAGCAAGTGAACTGGGAACCCAGTGTAGGTGGAGCCAGAGCAGGTAGAAGTAGGGCAGGAACTTGAAGAAGGGAGCAAACAGAGGCAGAATGTCATTCTAGCTGCAGTGTCTCCAAGTGTCACCTGAAAAGGGGTCAGTTAGGCACACCTATACCTCACCTTCCCTTCAGAAATGGTCAAATATCACAGCAGGAAGAGCTGGTTCCAGAGTCCACTTCTGGCTCTGCCTGTTGTCTCCTTTTCTCTCTCTGCCCTTTCTCCCCTTCCATCATCCCTCCTTCACACTAGGCTCTCTGGCCTCCAGCTCTCTTGCTCTTTCTCATTTGCATATTCTAGTAGGACTGAGAGAAAGGAAGAGGCTGGAGAACAACCCCCCTCGTCCCTATTGATGTGTGCTCATCTTTATGTCTGCTGAGATCATGGCTGAGAGGTCTACCTGGACTATTCTCAGAAGTGCAAGACCCCCACGCCACCAGCGTGGCCAGTATTACTGGGAAACAAATGTTAACTCTTCTTAGATTCTGGGTAGTTCATACCTACTGTGAGTGCCAGGGTAGCTCCCATACCTTCAAAAGCGCCCTTCTCTTAGTCCACTCTCCACAATGAGCCTGTCATTTCCTGTGAGATTCAGCAGATTTACTAGGCAGTTATATCAGGAACACCCTTCGAGTCTTTCCCATGTAGAAGGCCATAAATTCTTAAGATTCCTGAGCTGATCCAACCTCTAAGTTATATCTATTTATTCAAATGAATGTTAAATTTTGCATTTGCATTAAATATAAGCAATTTGCCTTTCCTTGGACAATCAGGATTTGTTCACTCTCTACATTTGTTCTATACATTTTATGTTGTTATATTTGTTTAACATGTTGTTAAAATTCCTTTGACATTCCTTCAAGCTGACAAATTATCCAAAACGTCTCAGAGATGTTTCTACCACAACCACCTTTGCCAGTTTCTTTATTGCCCAACTAATCTTGTAGTTGTCAAGGTGGAGCATTTTCCAAATTCCTGTCTGGATTTTCTAGTTTAGTCAGTAAGAATAACAATTCAGTTTGACGAGCATTTATTAAAGTAGCAAAGAGGGGAAAAACACACACACATTTTCACTTTTCATGTTTCCTAGGTGGTCGGCCACCTGGAGAGGTGATATACCTCTACTTCCCTTCCCACTTGCATCATTTCTCCCTTTTCTCTCTCTCTCTATAGCTTCTATTCCACACTGAATGTCCAATTCCCAGCCTAACACCAGACCAAGTTCAAAACATGAACTACTTAAGAGGCCTCAGACTCATTCACCACCACCCAACTCCTGCCTCATCTCAAGGGGCATAATATTGTGTCTCCTCCCACTATTGGGCTGGCCTAGGACACAGTACATGACCATTGGTCGCTGAGCTTACAAATTGTCTCAGGTTACCAGGCTGCTGATCTCACCAAGGACAGTTCTAAAAGCATTATACAAGAAATAGGACCTTCCAACTCCTGAAGTCTAACCCCCAACCCTAGCCCAGACACAGACATTACTTACTAACAGGTTGGACCTTCCCAATAGGACTTCCCTAGAGGACTTACTATTATTATCCATCCATTTAAACTCTACATTCCACCTTCCTAGTGATACTTTATCTTATATTGCTTGGTGCCCTGGGATGTTGTACTTAGAGATGCTGAGCCTTTGGATGTATCTTTTCGTAAATCTCTAGCTTTGATTATCAGTCAAATCTCATCATGATTTCCCACACACTCTCCCTAACCCCCTCCTGCCCAGGACCTGTCCTATTCATACAGGTAGGTTTTCCATCAAGCTTCAATTACTGAGCCTTTTCCAGATCATCTGCATGGCAGGACTCTCTCTCTCTCTCTATGCTCTATCAGTGCTGATCTAAAAGACTAAACTCTTAGGGGAGGGGGGAAATGTATAGCATGTTATATTGTGTGTAAAAGTAGAAGCATTAGAATATACTCTCTCTATATATGTATCTTTGTAAATGCATTAAGAAACTATAAATGAATACAGGGAAAATGAACAATAATTACTTGTTGTTATTATTATAGGGGCAGGAGGAGATGAGCAGATAGGCAAAAGAGGTGGGATAGAGACTTTTTACTATGCACTTTTTCTGTTTTTATATTTTGAATTTTGAGCCATGTGAAGAATTCAAAAGTTTTTTTGAAGGTGGAGGAATGCATAGATATCATTTAAGGTCTGTTGTGATTAAAGTTAAATTGAAATGTGTTAGATATGCTCGTGTAATTTTTTTTTATGATTCTGTGATTTGCTGTAAACTATGTCAGTCCTGATTGCATTGCCTGAGGGGGTACTATTGTTCCCAAGTTTTCTTAAGATATTCATCTACTGCCTTTGCTTATACTCTTTCCCATGCCCAAAGCATCTTTCCACATTTTGTCTACCTGTAAATTTCTACTCATCCTTTAAAATCTTGTTCAAGCTGCTCTTTCTTTGTGAACTCAAAAAGTTCTTCATGTTCCTTTTTGTGCTGCTACTTGCCTTGGATGTCCCTTGAGCTCAACGCTTTCCATATTGATTTCCAAATCTCCTTTCTAATATGATTGGATACAGCAAGAGGTGTCATTTCTGCATATGAGATCTCACAAGTTGGGCATTCTATAGGCTGGAAAATATTGCTTTAATATCTGAAGTATGGTGTTACGTACAACAGGATATGGTATACAAGTTGTTTTTCTCATAAACGTACAGTAGGTCTGGCCTTGTAAGAAAAAAATTGATTGCTTTTGTATAGCCAGCTTTGGAAAAATTAATGTTCTATGTATCCATTTGTGATACTTTGCATTTGAAGGTATCATCATTACAGGGTTGTAGCAGGAAATCAATGAGTGATTTGTTTTTCTTTCCACCCCAAGTGCTTGTGTTATTTTTCTTGGAGGTAGTAACTATGGGTCCTGTTTATTTACATGTGTATAAATAAACATATAAATATATGTCAGCCAGTCCATTTCCTGTATTAACCCAAACTAGAAGGCTTGTCTATGGTAAGATTTTGTTGATTTTTTTTAAAGGAGTGTAGTAATATATTTGTTAGTTTCTCTTCCAAATATTATTTGCTTGCTGCAAAAATTTCCAGCAATCCTAAAGCATACACAACATAGACTTACATCTTCTCTTCACCTTTGAAGGTAGTTTGGTGTCTATCCTTTCAGACTTTTTTTCTTGTACATTTACATAAACAGAGTCCATTTATGCTGCCAAAGGGATCATACATCACCTATAATTCTCTAACTTGTTTTTTTAATAAACAATTTTTGTGATTATCTTTCCAGGTCAGTATCTATAAATATGCCTCTTTTGATTTGCTGCTTAGAATTTCAAATGTGTAATGTGATGAGTGTACCTTTATATAGTTTACCAGTCTTTATGGACATTTAAGTTGTCTCCACCTTCTTTCCTTTATAAAGGATGCTGTCTTTATGGGAACTTGGGGGGGGGGGTCATTTTTTCTGTGGGATAAATTCCCTAGAAATTGAATTAACTGAATCAAAAGCACATTTATTTTTAAGTGTTACAGATATGGTACTATCAAGTTGCCCATTAAAATGTTTTATCAATCTAAGATCCCAGTAAAAGTGAATAAGTGTGCCTATTTTCTTCCCACTTTATGAATATTGTATATAATCAATCTTTTTCATCTTGCCAATCTCTTGGTATGTCATTGTTTAAATTTGCAGCTCTTCAATTAAGATTGAGGTTGAACTCTTTATGTTTATTGTCCATTTGTATTTTCTTCACTGAATTATCTTTGTATGTTCTTTGCTTATTTTGTATTGGGTTGCTTTATCTTGTTGAAGATATCGTGATAATCATTGGTATTCATAATTGATAAAAATGTGTTTTTATATGGGACATTTTTATCTTCTTTCTATTCTTTTTCTTTTTAAATATCTTAGTGTTCCGGTATTCAAGCAGGGTTTAAATTTGTTGTGTGGTTGTGTATGAGGATGAGGAACTGTTAAGTAGTGAAAAATCAAAATGCTTCTCTACTCTCACTAGAGGGGAGTGTCAGAGGAGAAGGGAAGCAGAGGGACTTTTGAAGTCTTTTTTTTTTTTGATCACTCATGCAAGGGAGTTAAAGGAAGGTCCCTTTGTTCAAATGAATTTCCTCCACTTACTATTAAACATATTTCCAACAGTCTTAGACTCAAAGCACCCCAGACTGAAAACATTTCAATGAAGGCCTCTGAGATTCTGTTTCCAGCTCTAGTCAAGAGAGATCCATTTCTTTCAGGAATGCCCATGCGGGGATCATCCTGGCCAGCATGCCTGTCCTGCTGTGAGGGATCACCTATGATGGGGAAGCTCAGGGCATCTACAAAGCTCTTCATAAGTAGTAATTACTGTTCTTGTTCTTTGACATCCTTATATTTCAAGCTGAATTCCTACCAGCTAACGCAGTACAGGGGGGAATTAAAGCTCTGTGACATCATCCCCATAATAAAGAGGAGGCTGGCCAGTGATGCTCATTTGTTTTCCTGGAGACATCAGGAGAGGATCAGATCCACCTTTTGGCTGGAGAGATGAACAATGAGGGGCTGTCTTCCTTTGAATCAATGAAGGGTTTTTCCTAATTCTAACAGAATATTGGTTTTGGTGAAACCCCTCATTAGAGATCCCTTCTTGCCAAGAACAAACACCTCTGACTGGACTCTGATGACATCTGAGCCTATCGGAACCGTATCTGGCTGCGTATGTAGCTCTGGACACTCCAGTCCTTCTGCAATAGTTACTATTCTGTCTTGAGGAAAATCTGAAGACTTGTCCAACGCAGAACTTCAATGGGGGGTCAGAACTGCTGTAGGTGTGGCTGTGGCAGGTGTCATGGCTGTGCCAACAACCGCAGCAGGAGTGTTGACTCTCGGAATAGGTGTCCTGACTCCCGGAATAGAAATGAAAATTCCAGAAACAGAATCCATGACCGGGATTCTGAGGTAAGTCTTTGCTAAGAGAGTCTTTCTGAGTCATTGACTTGCCCAATGTTTCTTTAATAATATTTGAGCACGAGGCACATGATTGTGAATCAGTATCTGTTACTATTATGCAGGGCGAATGCCATGTTAGCAAGGTATTCTGGGCACTATTTATGAATATACTCACTTAGATACCTTTTTCTTCTTCTGAGTATTAAATGGTTGTTTTTTGTTGTTTAGTTTTTGGGTTTTTGTTTGTTTGTTTGTTTGTTTTTGCAGTTGGTCAGAGCTTAACTAACAAAGTAAATGCCAGTGAAGGTGGCTCCTGCTGGGTACTGTGGAGCCAAGGGATTCTCTGTGGCTGCAACAGGAAGCAGGGATGGATGGGCAGCTGGAGGGGCAGGAACTTGGGCTCCTGAGCTTCAGGCCATGTCTTCACTCGGAGAAGCTCACTGGTTTCTCTTTTCTACTTCTGGCTGACCTGTGTATAATTTCTTTTGAAAACAAGTTTTACTGCTGAAAATAATCACGGAAACAACCAGACAAGATTTCATACAACGTTCTTCCACCTCTAGTATCTCTAACTATGTGATATTTCATTAATCTCTTTATCATACTGCCTTTAAAAAGAAACTTTATCACATTGCTCTCATTAACTTACTATTTACATGTGCACCGCCCCCCCCCCCCACCATCCTCCACCAATGCAGGCTTTTTCTCTCTATTTTTTATTTAGCCAACTTATATGTTACATCTTTAAGCCTGAGGAAGCTGCTTATCCCTATTGAATTTCCTTTAGTGTGTGGAATCACTCTTCACAATAATGAATTGCTTTAAAATTTATTCATAGTTTTCTAAGCATTAAAAACCTTGAATATCTAGTTTCATCAGTAAATCTGATGGGGATATTCTTGATCACTTCCTTCGGGTCATTTATAAAGTCACTGAATAGAATGATATTTAAGTCGGAATTATTGAGAGGTGGGTAGTTGAATAAACTGGTATTCTGACCTTCCTATTTTGCTAGGTGATTTTGGGATGAGCTGTCTTCTCTACTTTCTTTTTTTAAGAACAATACTCGAAACAAATATTTTCAAGGTTGTGAGGAAATATGCATTGACTGTCCTCTAAAGTACTAAATGAAGTATCACATATTTTGAAGATTAAATTAAAGTAATGAAGGAATGAGTAGGTGGATCACAGGATAAAAGGAAGTACTAGAAGGTCAAAGTACACAAAATAAGGGAAGGAATTCAGATACCAATGCGCTCAGCATTCATTCAGAGCACACTGAGTGCCCAGTGCTTCTGCAGTTTTAGTGCAAACATCCTGCCAGTGGCTTATCCTTTGTTCCTTATGTTTGGTGCATGTACTGCTTATTTATTCATTTCATGTTTGCTAATGAGGTACCTTGGGAGTTTCTCTTTTCAGCAAAAATAGAAGCGAGAGAAAGGAGGATTATGGGAAGTGCACTAAATCACAACAAGTACCAACTTACTCAAAGACAAGCCTAAAAACAAAATGACAAACTAACTTTATTTAAGACTGAAAAGTAAGACACCATGTATCAATTTCATTTGATATTATATGTTATCCAATCTTATAATTAAGAAAGGCATCAGAATCAAGGTAATAGGTGAACGTGTAAGAGGATAAATTAACCAAAGCATAATATGTTTGGTCAGAATGATACAAAAGGGAGCCTTAGGTAGTAGAATTTTTTCAGGAATCAGTGTGGGGTGGGATTCAATTTTTTTTTTAATCCTCACCCAAGGATATTGATGAGAAGGAGAGAGGGAGGGAGAGGGAGAGAGAGAGAGAGAGAGAGAGAGAGAGAGAGAGAGAGAGAGAGAGAGAGAAACAATGATCGGTTGCCTCCCATAGGCTCCCCGACTGGGGACCAACCCACAACCCAGGTTTGTGTCCTGACCTGGAATTGAAGCTGCAACCCTTTGGTGTACGGGTTGTCACTCCAACCAACCTAGCCACCTGGCCAGGGTAGGGTTCAGTTTTTAAATGCAGACAAATAATTTGTAAGGTCTTGAGCAAAGAAGCATTCATGATGAATGAAATAATTCAGAGGCAGTGGCATTGATAATTCTGGTGTGATGGAAGGGTGGGTGGGTATAGGGAAATAGAAAGCTATGAATGCACACAGAGTGGAGTCTCAGACTGCCCCAAAGCCTATTAAAAAAGCACAGGTCGCCGGAACCGGTTTGGCTCAGTGGTAGAGCGTCGGTCTGCGGACTGAAGGGTCCCGGGTTCGATTCCGGTCAGGGGCATGTACCTTGGTTGCGGGCACATCCCCGGTAGGGGGTGTGCAGGAGGCGGCCGGTCGATGTTTCTCTCTCATCAACGTTTCTAGCTCTCTATCTCTCTCCCCTCCTCTCTGTAAAATATCAATAAAATATATTTTTTTTAAAAAAGCACAGGTCACACAATGCAGTACACAGATGGTGTACTATAGAATTGTACCCCTGAAACCTATATAATTTTATTAACCAATGTCTCCCCAATAAAAAGAAAAAACAGTATGGGCTTGTGTAAGGTAGAGGTTGTAGAGTGGGCTGAAGGCAAAAGATCTGATGATAGATGACATGTAAGGGAAAGGGGATGGAATGAAAATATTTTAAGGATTTTAGTTTAGGAAGCTAGAAAAATAGTGTTCCTGGTGACAAATGTAGGCTTGATCCCCAAAGGAAAATTTGATTTGTTCTTTTTAGAAAATGTTGACTTTGAAGTTATAATTTGAAAACTAGGTAGAAAATTTTAGATCGACAGAGAGAACATTATGGAGAAATAGATTTGAGATCTCATCAGAACGAATGGAACCTGAAAACTTTCAGAGTGTTTCTTTTTCCCCCCTTCCTTTCTACCTTCCTTCTTTTGTGCCTTCCTCTTTCCTTTATTTTTTCTTTCTTTTTTTGTAAATTGACATCAAAACTCATTTGTTCACCAAATTTGACCTGAAGTTTCATGAGGCAATTTACAATCTTTAATTTTCTCTCTCAGAGTGAACTGTCATACATATTTGCTATAGAAATATTAATGTAGTATGGTATATCCTATTTATTACCTTTCCAAAATCTGAAAATTCTTACTTTTAAAATACTCTGGCACGGAAACCGGTTTGGCTCAGTGGTAGAGCGTCGGTCTACGGACTGAAGGGTCCCGGGTTCGATTTCAGTCAAGGGCATGTACATTGGTTGTGGGCACATCCCCAGTAGGGGGTGTGCAAGAGGCAGCTGGTTGATGTTTCTCTCTCATCGATGTTTATAGCTCTCTATCTCTCTCCCTTCCTCTCTGTAAAATGTCAATAAAATGTATTTTTAAATACTCTGGCTCCAGTAGCTTTCCTGAAGGATTATGGGCCTATAGTAAGTTTAGAGAAAGAGTGCCAGTGAAAGGTCTTACAAAGGCATACATAATGTAGAGTGTCAGTGAGTGGTTGAATATACAATGAGAGTATTACAGTGAATGATTAAACTTAAAAAGGAAGACATTATCATTCATACAGGTAGAAGGTAAGAAAAAAATGAATAAATAGGTAAGTTGACAAGGATAGTGGATTTAGCAAAAAGAAAGGGTTGAGTTCCTACAGTTCTTGAAGGTTGTGGGAGTAGAGAGAGATGAGCACTGAAACTGGAGGGGAGGCAGAGACTGGAGTGGGGGGTTAGAGAGGCTGCCCCCCTTTGACAGAGGGAAGGGCTGTTCATTAAGATGGGAAAACAAGGCAGTTTTAGAATAAGCAGAAAAGAGGAGAAAGGACAATGCTAGGAACACTTCTGAAGGAAGGAATAATTTAGGAGTAGAGCCTGGTTGAGAGGTGGATCTTGAGCTCAGGTGGACCATAGTTTTAGAGAGGAGGAGAGACACATTCTCAAACCAAGGGGAAGTGTCAGAATGAGAACTTGACACTCTTCTTTGTAGAGAAAGAAATACAGTTACTCCCCCCAAAAAATGGGCCACAGGGAGAATTGGTGATTGAGAAGAGTGGAGTTTTGGAGTAAGCACTGACAAAGGTATGATAGGAGTTCACCGGGAAACAGATGGCTATCAAAAAGGACCAAAAGAAGAAGGAAGGAAAGAAAGGAAGGGAAGGAAGGAAGGAAAGAAAGGAAAGGAAAGGAAAGGAAAGGAAAGGAAAGGAAGGAAGGAAGGAAGGAAGGAAGGAAGGAAGGAAGGAAGGAAAGAAGGAAGGAAGGAAGGAGGGAAGGAGGGAAGGAGGGAAGGAGAGGAAAGGAGAGGAGAGGAGAGGAGAGGAGAGGAGAGGAGAGGAGAGGAGAGGAGAGGAGAGGAGAGGAGAGTTAAACACCATAAATCTGTAATCCAGATGTGTGCAAAGTTTGTTTGGCCAGGACTCTCATCCTTACTTTTGTTCAATGTGATCTAAAATTTCCCAGTCCACAAAGATGGGATATTATTTTGCTCTCCTTGCAGGCATGTAGATGTGGCACATAAAATGATGCTCACAAGACCAGCCAGCATGGCTCAGTGGTTGAGCGTCAACCTATGAACCAGGAGATCACAGTTTGATTCCAGGTCAGGGCACATGCCTGGGTTGTAGGCTTGATCCCCAGTGAGGGGCGTGCAGGAGGCAGCCAATCAATGATTCTCTCTCATCATTGATGTTTCTTTCTCTTCCTTCCTCTCTGAAATTATATATATAATAAAAAGTGGTTGTTGAATGAATTGATAAATGTTTCTCCGTATCTTTTACTTTCAACTTAATTTCCATAACTATTTTATTTATCAATGGCAACTTAATACTTAGTAGCTTGTCAGTTTTCTTAATTTGGTTTGATTTATTAATTTCAACTTGATCCACTAAGTATAGGACATTGTTCTCTATTCTATGGGTTTTAAGGTAGTACATGCCCTTGACCGGAATCGAACCTGGGACTCTTGAGTCCGCAAGCCGACGCTCTATCCACTGAGCCAAACCGGTTTCGGCTATTCTATGGTTTTGTAATTGTTGGGATTAACAATTCCTACAATGTTTCCTAAGCAGCCACGTCCAAAACCTGCTTGTTTCCTTATGCCACAAACTTCTCATCCATTGTCCCAATTAATGGCATTAAAAGAAAAAAATTTACATAACAGAGAGTCAGTATTTTTGGGTTAGGAACCAGTTTTGTAACAAAGAGTTTAGGCATTTACACCTCAAGGCCCACGGAGCCTCCCTGTATAAACAGTAGGCTGTCACTCATGCTGTTGGGGAAGGTGCAGCACCCCTGCTGAGCACCAGGCTGCCAGGCCCAGGGCTGGATTTTCCTCAGGAACAGGGTGGTTCCCAGGGTGTTGGTGTGGTCACCCCTTTCCAGCCTGCCCAGCACAGCCTGGTTAACACCATACCCTGAAACACACACCCAGAGAAACTGAACTGACTGAAAGCCAGCCATAGGCAAGGAATCAAATAAGAAACAGAAATATTAAAAAGATGCAGTCTACATAGGGAAACCCTAAAGCAAGTATATAATCATAAAAAATGAAACAGGGTGGGTCTAATGAATCAGGCTGGGCTCTCACAGTATAATTAATATGTGTCACTCCTGAAGGGACGTATTAGCTGCCCAAACCACAAAGCGTCTTTATATTTAGCACTGTGCAATCATTAATTAGCTCAAACATGAGCTCCCGAGTTGGTTTCATTATCTCTGTTTTGTAAACAAGGAAAAAGCAAAGGTGTTAGTGCCCGGACTCCAAGCTGTGTGTTGCTGGGCCCAATAAAGAACCCTGGAGTTCCTGACCCTCAGTCTGCACTGTTGAATCAATATAATATGTTATTGTAGACAGCCAAAGGGGAATGACCCAAATACATGTTGCTCTTGCAGTACTTCAGTCTCACCCTTGTGGTTTTCTACACGAAAGGAGACTGCTCCCTCCCTGCTCGGGGTGGTTGGGGGCTGGAGGAGAGGGACTAGGAAGAAAGGGGGAGTTTGGTATGGTAAACCAGAAGGGAAAGGCAGCATATGATTTCTAGCCTACAGAGAGAAGTTACCTGAACTTGGCTTTTTTGTGGATGTCTCTCAGTCTGAAGGATATGTGGATCTTCAAGGAGCAGGGCTGAACATGTGACTTGGCCTCCCCTCACAGAATGTTTCTGGTAAATCCTACAAGCAAAATGCAGACTAGTCCCTTCCTTCAAGGAAGCATCCAGCACCTAGAATGGCAGAAACAAAGAGCTAAGGAGACAGAGAGGACACGTGATCACATCCATGTCTGGGTCTTCTTTGCAGGCATGTCAGAGGCACCTGCCTGATCCACCAATAGGTAATGCTGACCTGGTTTCTGCCATTCACATTTCTACAAGATCATATATCTATTTTAGTCTTCACTATAGATTATTCAAGTCAACCAGAAGCCTTGCTGCACCAGGTGGGCAGAGAAGTACCGAGGGCTTAATTCCTGGAACACCACACTCCAAGAAGAGTCTTCCTACAAGAGTGCTTGACACAATCACTTAAATGCAAGTTCGTCTCTCAGGGAGTCTGTGCACTAACAGCCAGGTGGCGGGTGGGGAATGGGTCCGCCTAGAGGCAACCTCTGGGCTATTGCAGTTCTCCAAGCCTCCCCCCTTTCCAGAGCATGTTTTAGCCCTATTAAGCACTCTTTATGCCAGACACTCATAAAAGAAAAAGAGCCTCTGTATTTGCGTGCCACAGACAAAAGGCATAGAATAAACAAAATAGATCATAGAATAGACAAAAAAAGATAGACTCTTTTGCCCCCTGTCTCTTAACTTTGGTCTGATTCAGGGAGAGAAGTGTAATAGTAACTCAAAACATTTTTTCCAACAGATTGGGTTGACCAATAAAAAGGTCACTGATTCGGCATATTTTAAAGCAAAAGATTTACTCACTGAACACTGGGTTTAGCTCCTCTTTTGCAGGGAAAGACAATCACAGTATTATATGAAAAATTGTGCAAGTGTAAGCTAATACCTGCTTTACATCTTTAATCAGAAGTCAAGTAGTATTTTTCTTTCAGAGATTTATTAGTGTAGGAATTAATTTTGTTGAACTAGAGTAGGCCCTCGGGTTATGTCGGAGATCTGTTCCTATGGCGCAATGTAACTTGATTTTCGCTGTAAGTCGGAACCACCTACAAAGCACCTACGTCACTCACAATGGAGCACACACACAGCAGTAATGAAGTGAAATGGTTAAAAAAAATTTTTAAAGAAATATAATAATTCCTGACCTTTACTTGTGGTAAATCCTAATATATAAAAAGCCAGGGGTCATCATGACCAAAACAACTGGACTGAGGACCGAACAGCAGGCTGTGTGGATGACCAGGCCAGCAGGGGCGGGGAGAGTTGGGTGTGACCAGGCTGGCAGGAGTGGGGGGCAGTTAGGGTCAATCAGACAGGCAGGCAGGTGAGCAGTTAGGAGCCAGCAGTCCTGGATTGTGAGAGGGATGTCTGACTGCTGGTTTAAACTGCCAGTCAGACATCCCCCAAGGGGTCCTGGATTGGAGAAGGTGCAGGCTGGGCTGAGGCGACCCTTCCTCCTTTATCTCCCCCCCTCCCCCTCCGTGCATGACTTTCGTGCACCAGGCCTCTGGTAAATAATAAAACACATAAAGCACATATATACATATGTCAAAATGACGAAACTATTTTTAAAAAATAAATAAATGGGAAATGGCAACATAACCACGAAATGACGTACGTCCAGTCCGACATAACCCGAGGACTGCCTGTATATTTATTTTTAATTTACGTCAGAGAGTCTTGTGAACAGTAAATATATGTTTCTGAGGAAATATAAATCACTTAAAATATTTTGGAGGACTGGATATCTATAGCTGAGTTGCAATACTTTGCTGTCTGGAACCTTGTAACATGAGCTGTTCATGCATCTGAGTTTATAGATGACTTAATGTCCATCTTATAGGTTAAAAACTAAAAATTTTAATGCTTTAAATAAAAGCTGTCTAAATACATGTTTATTTATCTTTCCGTTTTATAAGTAGAATATGCTAAACATTATTTAGCTTCTTATTGATTAAGCATGATTATTATGGATAACAGTTTTTTAATGGAAATACAGTAATGTTCTCAGACTTATTGATGAATATGTTCTACCTGCTGTTACAATAAATGATCACTTCTGTGCTAGTTTTATTAATTTTTCCCAGAAGTTTTCTTCTTATTACTTGTTATTTTCTTACTTTTGTCACTGTGTACTTTAAAAAAAACTTAAAAATATTTAGTGTTTCAATTAGTTCTGTTTGGAAATTAGCTAATAATATTCATTCAAATGTATAATGGAGAAGTAAGAAGGCTTGAAGTGAGTCCAAAGGATAAAAAAATAAACTTTATAATGGAGATATTTGACAGACACTGCCAAGATCAACATCAACACTCATAAATTATGTTGATAGTATGTATCCTTGATATACTTTGATGAAAACCACATTGGCTTCTGTCGTCTTCTTCCCCAAAATCCATATCTCCAGTCCAGTCATGAGAACACCAGACAAATTTCAATATGGTTCATTCTACAAAATATCTGATCAGTACTTCTCAAAACTGTCAAGGTCATCAAACCAGGGGAAAGTCTGAGAAATTCTCACAGCCAAGAAGAGTCTGAGGAGGCATGGCAACTAAATGTTACATGGTGTCTTGGGGTGATCCTGGAACAGAGAAAGAATATTAGTTTATCTGAAGTTGAATAAAATATGCACTTTAGTTAATGATAATGTACCAATATTGGTTCATTCATTGTAATGTAAGATGTTAATAAGGAAAACTGGATGTGGCATAAATGGAAAATCTCTTTACTATCTTAGTTTTTCTATAAATCTAAAACTTTTCTAAAATATAAAGCCTATTAAACTAATCCCAGGCATATCTCTTCTTCCATTAAAATATCAGTATGTATTGCTAATAAATGAAAAGTACACAACAACAAACAACCAGGAAACCATCACCATACTAAAGAAATCATTGAACCTGTCCAAATGCTATAACCACTCGCCACAACAGAAAAAAAGTCCCCCACCCCTGGTTTAGGGCTTTGAAACTTTGGGCTTTATCCTGGAGACAGTGAACAGTTATTGAAGGTTTCTGAGATATAGGCAATAGGATAAAATCTGTGACATGGAAGAAACAAACAAATGGCTATGTTCAGATGGACTGGCAGAAGGGACTGAGAGGCAGGCAGACCATGGAGGTCCTGAGCTCATGGACCAGACATGAGGCCAAGGATCTAATATTTTGAAAAGACACATGTCTTCTCTTTCATGAAACTTACATTTTTTAATGGTCTTCAGAGACATCACTGATTTCCACGTAGAACAAATGATTGGTGATGAATTAGGATAGAATGATAGAAAAGGAGTACCCCTGTAAGTAAGATGCCTTTTTCACTTGCCACACTCCTGTTTCACGTCCTCCTAGCATTTTATGTTTACCCATCTGCTTTTCTAAATGAAGAAAAGATAAGTACCACCTAACTCGTATTTCAAGTAGATCAGGTATATTTCCAAAATTCAACCAGTGGAATACAACTTTAGTAATCTTGTCTGCACAGAGCTTAGAGAAGTGTCCTTAGCCCCAAGTAATGAAAACATGTTACTTTTCTTTTAAGTATAAAATGTGGGGCAGGCAGCATGGTCAAGTGGAGAAAGGCATTGGATCCTGAGAAATCTGTGAGCTTGTTCTCCTGACAGTCCTTCCACTGAATGGCTCTAGGACATGGGGCAACTCCCATATCCCTGGACAGCCTCCCTTAAGGAGATTAAATTCTAAAACTCCACGGCCCTTTTCAGCTCTACCATTCTGTAATTATGTGGGTTAGACCTAACATCGAAAGAGCATTTCATAAAGTGGATTTCAAATACGCTTTGAGTCAGACTCTCTAGTTGAGTATCCTGGTGGCTCAGACACCAAAAAAATGCCGAGCTATGGACTTATCTATGATTAATTCATGGGAAACTTGAGGAGGAGATTTTTTTAAATGCTGATTGTGAATTATAATTACTAGGTCATCAGTATGTAATTGTATTTTCCCCTCTCCTATAAATCGCCATTAAAAATGAGTTAGGTTGCAGATGTGACTTAATGCATAATATTTCTAACGTGAATTTTTTAGGGACTGCCCATGAGGAACAGAAAGTGAGGCCAATTTCTTATGGAAAAGTGCGAGCACTTTTGAAAAGGCTGAGAGACAGTGTGGTGATTGGTTAAAAGCATGCCTTCTGGAGTCACATCAGCTCAGGTTCAAATCCAAGTTCTGTCACTTGATAGCTATAAGACCTTGGGCTAGTTAAGTGTTTCTGTGCTTCAGTTTACTCATCTGCCTTATTGGGTTATGGGGATTAAGGGAGTTTTTTACAGATAAAGCTCTTGGAACACCACCCCCACAAGTAAATTTAGTGGAATATTCTTACTATTATTAGGCAAGTATTATTATTATTATTAGATAATTCAACAAAGTGTTATTATTAGATAGTTTAACAAAAAAAGTATTATTATTATTAGACAATTCAACAAAAAAGTATTTATTCAGGAAGGCACCCTGGCCTATAAGCATAATTATGCAGCTCATTGTATCTTCTTTAAGATCAGTTCAGCCACTTCTGCAATTATTTTTGGCATTTCTGCAATTGTAATCCCCAAGCCACAAAAATGACATCTTTCTGATCATTGCTTCGTCCTATTTGTATTTACTAAAGATAAATGCATTCTGTCTGTACGGAATGTTCAGGAAGAGGAGGCTTAGAGGCAGAAGTGGATGAAGTGGGTCTGAGGTCCACTCTGTGCTTTCGGGATGCAGTGAATGCTCATTTAAAAGGTGCTTCCTGACCGAACGTTCTGCTTAGTTAGAGGAACTGCAATTTCAAATGCAGCTGAAGCAGTGAGTCATGGTTTCTAAGTCAGTCCTGCACAGCCTACTTCATTTTAGATAACAAATTGAGGTTGGACTTCAAATTATAGTTCATGAATTACAGCCCAGGGTCTCTCAAATTAGGCTTCGTTTGCATGTTAGCTTCTCACGCTCCGTCATCCCTGGTGATCTGAGGGGGGACCAAATAACCAGGAAAGTAAAAAAGAGGGAGGGGCGTGGGCAATGAGTGGTTTTGTGGCCCCACCCTTCCTTCAGACCCTTGTCCCGCTGGCACACGTTTTTCTGCCAAGCTCGTCCTCAAGTGTCTCTCTGTTCCTCAGCTGAGCGGGAGCCATTCTCATGGGGCTCATCAGAAGCGGGCGTGAAGGTTTTCTTCCTGTGGAAGGACCTCGAGCCTGAAAAAGCCTTTCATTCTCTCTTCAGTTGGCCCAGAGCAGGGCACCAGACCATGTGGAAAGGGTGTGCCATGGCACCAGTCCCCTCCCCTGAGGGCAAGGGAACCTCTGCAGAAGTTCCTGTCCCTCTGCAAAAGAGGGGGCATGGCTGTCCTCCTGGGGTGGGGGTGGGGAGCCCCACAGCAGCACCAGTGCCAGGACTGTGTCCCTGAACCGGGATGCAGCTGTCTGCCCTGTGAGACACACTGTGGGGGGACGTCGGCGGTTTCCACTTCTGCTCCCCGAGGTTTAGATGGCAGGATACGCCGTCCTCTAGGTGAGATCTGTGCACCCAGGAGACGGCCTCATTAATGAGGGCACACACACACGAGAAAGAAAATAATGAGTGTGGACATATTTTCCTGTACGTCAAAGAAGATTAGATCTGTCTTATCTCTCCTTCTAAAGCTTAATTCCAATTATGATTGTTACCCAATAAAACCAGTTTAACTGTGGTTTGGATGGGGCTGGTGACAGCTGCAATCTAGAAACCGGTGCACACACTGAATTCTAAAACCTTGTGCTGGAAGTGATTGCCATGCGGGGCAGCACCTGAAGGTTTGGGCTGTGCTTCTTCGGCATCTGCTAAGGACAGTTGGCAGTTGGCAGCGCACAGACCAACGGGAAAGGGTGCCCACATCAAGTGTGTTCTACCCAAACGTATTAATCTTATAGAACACATGCAAACTCCGCATGCCTCCTACTTTGAATACGGACAGCAGCTTTACTTTTGAACCGTGTTTTCCTGGCTTACTGTTAAAAGGAACTTTTTAAAATTCAGTATGCACTTCTAATTAGACATAAACACAAGCCAAGAAAAACCCTGTCTAGATAATAGTGATGTTCATGGATATCACATCAAGAGCATATACTTTAATCAAAAATCATTTCCACCAAGCCCTGGCTGGTGTGGCTCAGTTTAATTTGTAAAAGACCAAAAAATAATGGAATTTGGTGCTGTACATATTCTCATTACAATGTTTTACTTTCTCTTCTTCTTTTTTTTTTTAAATTAATGACATTGTTCCACACACACAAAAGAAAATTTTTTTTAGCAGCATTCACATTTTAATTGAGAGGCATGAGACATGTGTGGTCAATGTTATTTTCATTTGCAAATGGAAGACTTGGGAAGTGTGAAAATCTGTGCTGGACTTTTTATCAAGATTATCTGCCAGCCGAAACCGGTTTGGCTCAGTGGTAGAGCATCGGTCTGCGGACTGAAAGGTCCCGGGTTCGATTCCGGTCAGGGGCACGTACCTTGGTTGCGGGCACATCCCCAGTAGGGGGTGTGCAAGAGGCAGCTGGTCGATGATTCTCTGTCATCGACGTTTCTAGCTCTCTATCTCTCTCCCTTCTTCTCTGTGAAATATATATATATATATATATATATATATATATATATATATATGTTAAAAAAATAGTATTGTAAAAATACAATACTATTTTGTAAAAAAAAAAAAAAAAAAAGATTATCTGCCAGACTTTTGTAGGTCTGGAATTATTTTCCTACTGCATAAGAATGTGTAGTGGGATTCCCAGTTGATGATAATTTTTTTTAAAGAAACAGCACAGTCAAATTTCTTAGCCTTAAGGATTTCTGAATTTTGAATTTTGTCTTTGGAGAAGGTCAGGATCTTCCCAAGGGCTAGGTTCTCAACTATTCTTCCAGTCTTCAAAAGTAGTATTCTCTGATTTCAGACATAATATATTCACTTTCATCGTTTTTCCAATTTAGGGTCAATTAGGTTACAAGTCTATGATAAAAGGTGTTAACTCAGGAACAGCCAGATGGAAGAGACCCAGAGGGCCAGGCATGGGGAGGAGGCATGAAGCTTCCATGCCCTCTCCACTCTCCCCGCACCTCCATGTATTCACCACCCCAGAAGCTCTGTTTAATCCTTATCAAGACACTCTGAGGTAGATACAATTACTATTCCTGAGGAATAAGGGTCTCTCAACTAACCCAAGATCACTGACTAGTAAGTGTCAGAGGTGGGATTCGAACCTGTGTTGCAAAGCTACACATGTGCTCCTGACCACTGCACATGTTCCCTCACATGCTATGGCAGTGGGAGGGGCAGAACTGGATGAGTTCTAGCCAGGTCTACTCGTCTTGTGACTTTGGCAAAGTTGCACTTACCTCTAGTTTCTTCTTTTGGAGAACGAGGATAATGCATCTGGGCTTCTGCATTCGTGTGGCAGCATCCAGTGGGATTGGGCCCTTTCTGTTGCTGCCCAGCTCTCCTCCCTCTACAATGCCAGCCAAAGACAGAGCCTGTTTACTTCAGGTACTCCGGATCCTGTAAGACCTATCCAGCATGAAGACATTAAGCCCTGCTCTAGCTTAATTTGGCAGAGCACAAATTTAATGTGTGGTCCTCTCTTTAAAGGAGGTAGGGAAGGTCTGCAAAAATGTTTCCATGTTTCTGGCCAAATTCAAGCCTTCATTGAAGTTCCTCAGTTGTACTTTTTTTTTTTTCCAAAGCAGCCCTGGTGCACTTGCATGAGCAGCAGAATGTGGGGGAAGGGCTCCAGCAGGATAAGAGTGGTTCTGCCTGCAGCCTGGCTGTGAGTAGGACTGTGCACAGACAGCATGAGGCACCTGGACATAGCAGCTGCTGTGGTGCAGCTAAGTGCAAATCACTACCCCGGCCCCTGTGGCTCAGTGGTTGGGCACTGACCTATGAACCAGGAGGTCATGGTTCCATTCCTGTACAGGGGACATGCCAGGTCATAGGCTCGATCCGCAGTGTGGGGTGTGCAGAAGGCAGCTGATCAATAATTCTCTCTCATCACTGATGTTTCTACCCTCTCTCTTCCTCTCTCTAAAATCAGTAGAAACATATTTTAAACAAAAAATTTTAAAAAATATTTTTATTGATTTCAGAGAGGAAGGGAGAGAGAGAGAGAGAAACATCAATGATGAGAGAATCATTGATCAACTGCCTCCTCATGCCCCCTACTGGGTATTGAGCCCACAACCCAGGCATATGCCCTTGACCAGAATGGAACCTAGGACCCTTCAGTCCACAGGTCAACCCTCTATCCCCTGAGCCAAGCTGGCTAGGGCTAAACAAAAATTTTTAGGTGGAGAAAAACCTATCTTTTCACCTTCATCTGTCTTACCATGTAAAGTGGCACCATGAGTTATGCATCACTTAATAACTTTGCAAGACAGGTTAATTAATTTAGTCTTGCTGAGCCTCACTTTTCTAATTTCTAAAATGGGACAATAATAATGACCTCTTAGGCTGGTGGTAGAGAATAAACATAGCCAGGGCTTCTTAGAAATTAAGATGGGCCTAGATCACTCCCATTTTAGAAAGTTCTAATATATTAGAACACACACAAAAAAATAAGGTTGTAAAAATAACGGTATGTTCTAAATGTTTAAACAAATTAATCTTCTTAGTCCACACAAATATAATGGCAATGAAATTCTGTGATATATAAGATAAGGATTTATACTAAAAATGTCAGCTTATCTTTCATGAGATGACACTTTATAAGTTTTAAAGATTCCTGTTATTATCTCACTGCACCTGAGTCTTTAACGTCACTCAGAAACACTGTATGAGTTCGCCCCCGAGACCCCCGAGGCCAGGCTGAATGCGTTCCTTCCACCCCAGTCAGAGACTCCTGCTTGATAGGAGGCACTCGTGGACCGTAAACCCCACCCTCCCTTCTCTCCAGTTCCCTCTCCACACTGCCACTGAAACGATCGTGGGAAAGACTCAAGACTCACGACTCACGTGGTGCTTTAATTTATTTGGTCTTATCATTGTTCTGGGGCCCCATGACTTTTTTCATGAATTTTCAGAGTCTTTTATTATTATTATTATTTTCATTCATTTCCTTAGGCTGGTGCAATAAGGAGACTAGAAACAGTCTCACTTCATTATTGTTCATCATCTTTAAAAAATTGAGAAATCATCTACAAATCATAAAATTCACCCTTTTAAAGTATACAGTGGTTCGGTAGTTTTTTAGTATATTTCCAAAGTTGTATAACCACCCCCACTATCTAACTCCAGAACATTCTCATAACTGCTAAAAGAACCCCCATAGTCACTCCTCATTCCCTTTTTTTTCTTAGTCCCTGGCAACCATTAATCTACTTTCTGTCTCTATAGATTTTCCTCGTCTGGACACCTGATATAAATGGAATCTTACAGGGTGTAGTCTTTTGTGTCCGTTTTTCCCCACTTTGCATAATGTGTTTAGGGTTCCACGCTGTAGCATGTACCAGCACTTCATTCCTTTCTGTTGCCAAATAACATTCCATTGTATGGATATGCCACATGTAGTTTATCCATCAGCAGTCAGTGAGCATTGGGCTGTTTCCACTGTTTGGCTGTTATGATGATTAAGGATGCTGTGAGCATTCGTGCACAAACATTGGGGTGGACGCAGGTTTTCAATTCTCCTGGATAAATACCTAAGGGTGACATTGCTGAGTCATAAGGTAACTTTATGGTTAGCATTTTGAGAAACTTCCACACTGTTTCCCAAAGTGGCTGCACTTGCTGCAATCCCACCAGTAATGTGTAAGTGTTCTAATTTATCCATATCCTTGCCAATGCTATTGCCATCATTTTAAGGATAGCCATCCTAGTGGGTATGGAATGATATTGTGTGGTTTTGGTTTGCAATTCCCTAAAGATAGTGATGTTGAGTACCCTCTCATGTGCTTACTGGCCTTTTGTGTATCTTCTTTGGAGAAATGTTTATTCAAGCCCTTTGTCCATTTTTATATTGGGTTATTTGTGTTTTTTAGTGTTGAATTATAAGGTTTCTGGATACTAGACCCCAATCAGATACATGTTTTGCAAATATTTTCTCTCTGTGGTTTGTCTTTTCACTTTCTTGACAGGGTTTTCAGAAGCACAAATGTTTTTACTTTTGATCAAGTCCAATATTATCTTTTTATTTTTATTTTTGGTTGCTTGTACTTTACATGTTGTAAGAAACCATTGCCAAATTCAAAGTCAGAAAGATTTACACATAAGTTTTCACCTAAGAGTTGTATAGTTGTAGCTCTGATGTTTAGGTCTTTCCATTTTGAGTTCTAGTTTTTATGCAGAATGATGTAGGGGTCATCATTCATATATTTTTTTTTTTTTTGCTACAAAATCTGTTTTCCCAGCACTGTGTCAGGGAAGACGTAATCACAGAACGGATCACCAGGTCTTGGGGAAAGATAAAGTCAAGCTAAGACTGCTCACTGCAGGCTGAAGGTATCAAGAGGATTTGGGTAGTAAAAGAAATTTGGCTGCTACAATGGAGGTGAAAGTTTAGCCTAGAAGAGCTCTGTCCCTCTGACAAAATACATTTATGAAGAGAATAATTACAAAACCTTTCCCGCTAGTACTTGTACTTACCAGCCAGGAGAATTAGTAAATCATGACTCATAGGTCTGCAACACTCTGTCCTGATGGTCTTGATGGTGATGCGGGCCTCCGGCTCCTCCTCTGTCCAATGTCATTGGCGTCTCCTCCGGAAGCAGCATGAGGCAGAGGCCCGGCTTCCTGTTGGCCTGCAGACCCTTTGTCTCTTCTGCCGGAGACCCTCCATGTGAGCCTCTGCTGTCTGAGTTGGCCTTCTGGTTTCCCAAGGAGTCAGTCAAAGGGGGGGGGGTCCTAGAAGGAAATCAGAGAAGAGGGTCGGGGGTAAGGTGGGCATTGGTTCTCGGGGATCCCTCTCTGTGGGGCTGCTGCAGGCTGGCCATGCCCCTCGGCTCCTGAGTGTCCTCTCAGCACAGCCTGTCTGGCATCTGCTCCCTCCTTACCCTTCAGATTTCTTCATTGCCCTGGAGTGGGGCACTGCTCTCATGGGTTCTCTGTGTCCTTCAAATCATCCCACTCTTCCTGTACTTTCTTATAGGACCTGACCAATACCCTTCTCCCCAGCCAGGCATGTGTGTGCTGAACAGGTCAGACTTCAAGCCTTTCACTTTAGACAAAAATCTGTGAAATGTATGTATTCATTCAGCTAATGTCATCGAAGTACATTTTATAGATGTGAGATGTCTATTAGAGCCAGCTCTTTCAGACACTGGTTTTTTAGAGTGAATAAGATTGATAAAGTCCTTGCTCTTGAGGGGCTTACATGCTGACAGGAAGACGAATGTTAAATCAAATAGATTTACAGTATATTGTTAGCTAGTGATAGGTTATGGGGGAGAAAGAGCACAGGCAAAGGGAACAGAAATGATGGAGGATGTTATTTTAGAAGGAGGGGCTTGAATTGAATTGAGTGAAGAAGGCCCACGCGAGGGTCTGGGGGAAGGGAGATCCAGAAGAAAGAGCAGCCATATGGAGGCCTGGGCATGGCTGAGGAGGAAGGGAATGAGGCAGAGCCTAGCAGAGAGGTAGGCAGGGCTCAGATCACACAGGGGCTTGGGGCCATTGTAAGAGCTTTGAATTTCTTTCTCCACATAGTGGAAGCCATGGGAGGATTTTAAGCAGGGGACCGACATGCTCTGACTTACAACAGAAAGAAAATTCTGTAGTTCAGTTTATGAGGGAAACATCTCACCGGGGGGTCATGAAAGAACTAGTAGAAGCCTAATGTAATAATAGATGGAGTAGAGGAAGAAGCAATAAAGGATGACAATTTAAAGATGGTTTCTTCTAGAAATCTTTAAAGCTCAAATACTGTTTGCGCTGGGAAGGTGAGTTGGGCCCTGGGAACACACGCTCTCTACTTATTTATATGCACGTTGCCAGTGACTAATCACTGAAATATGTTTACATGATTTTTTTTTCTAAAGTGATATGGAAGGGCAGGGCCAACCGATGTGGGAGGAAAGTCAAGGGCTGGCAATTCTGCTTTCTTCTGCATCCAGCCCCGCCTCTGTGCTCTGCCAGGATCCAGTCATGGAGTCTGGGGCAGGAATTTTTCACCCAAACCTGCTTTCCTGCTCCAGAATTCAGATTCACACAGGTAGAGGAAGAATGAGTGTGTGGCAAAAGTCCTCAAAGCTGAAATGACGGGTGGGGAATTTGACAGAAGGGTAGGCAGGAGGAGTGGCCAAATTCTCATGCCTTTCCCCACACCCTGGGGAAAGTCCTGATGCTAGTGGTAAGCAGAGCACGTGACCGTTTTTCAACGTTCGCTTTTAAAAAACAACAACACATTTTTTTAAAATTGATTTCAGAGAGGAAGGGAGAGGAAGAGAGAGATAGAAACATCAAGGATGAGAGGAACTCATTGATCAGCTGCCTCCTGTGTGCCCCACACTGGGGATCGAGCCTGAAACCAAGGCATGTGCCCTGACCAGGAATCCAACTGTGACTTCCTCGTTCATAGGTCGATGCTCAACCACTGAGCCACACCAGCCGGGCTCAATGCTCGCTTTTAAAAAGAATGTGTACTCGTACTAATGAAATGATACTATACCAGAGTGAGCCTGGAAGATAATTAAAACCGGCAGCTCTTCCTCTCATCTCTGCCGGATGTGAATTTAATGAAGTCTCCTCCTGCCAGAGGATTTCATTGGTTTGTTTAAAATCAGAACTACAGGCTTGCTGTTTTTATTTCATTCATTATGATCATCACAAAGCATATCCTTTTTTTCTCCCCAAACACTGTATTTAAGTAAGAAGATGAAGTAACCACGGTCATGTCAGAGTAATTATTACTTGGGCTTATTAATGCACTCACTGCAAGGTGGCTCAGCAGGAACCTCCCGGGGAGAGGCTTCCTGCAAAAGGGATGACTCCTGATCAGAACCGGAAAATGCCGCAGGAAGCTGGCCACAGAGAAATGTGTCTTTTATGGGAAATAGTGGCACTTATTGCCCCAGGTTAGAGCCAGTTATTAACTGTCACTTAAATTTTACCTACCCAAATGTGATTCATATGAGACTGGTTTAGAGTTCAGAGAAAATACAGAGGAATAGCTCTGAGGATGAAAACGAGTTCTAGGCCCATTCTATGTGGTTTGTGGACATTTCCATTTGGAAATATTAACTGTCCCTTAAGTTCGCCAGGACCCAAGCCAGTCTCCTGACCCCTCTTGATGGCACTTGAGACGACATTCTGAGGTGCTTTGGATCCAGCACTCTCAAAGTGGTGTCTTCTTTCCCTCAGTCTTCATTTTCTTCTATGTCCACAATTTGCGGGTCACTTCAGGCCCCTTAGCCCCTCACATCTGAGCTGCTGACTTCGGGTCCCTGGCCGGCTGGGCCCACCAAAGGCTGCCTTGCTTGTCTTCCTTCAGCACTGCTTGGCTCACATCACCTCCTCGCTCGGGAACCTGCAAAGGTCTCATGTTTCCCACAGCTTCCCACCTTCCTCACGTGCCTGGTAAGGCCCTCCCCAACCTAGGTTAATCTCACTTACTCAACCTTCCACTTCCTTATTCCACCGACCTCCAACATGTCTCATCCCTCCTCTGAGCCCCCTCTGCCTGATGTCACTGTATAGCCTCTCTGCGGGCTCTTCCCCTCACCCGGAATGCCAGTCCTCAACTCCTGTCTCGTTAAATCTGTCTTTCAAGGCTTGCCCTCACTGGCCTTTTACTCTTTGAACTCTTAAAGCATTACACACGTTTCTTCTGCACATTTTAGCATTTAATTATATGCCTGTCTGCACCTTGGTTGTTTTATAGACAAGTCTATAAACTTCTAGAAGTCAGTATAAGCCTCATATTCTCTCTCCCTTACATAGTAAATATGTTGTAGGTACCCTATGGAAGATGTTAATTATTTCATGTGTGTGTTTTTTCTATCCAGGTTGGATCAGTAGAAAAATTCTTATTTTCAGATTATGTTGTCATAAGAATAGGTACAGCTACAGAACTAAATACCATAAATGTTTTTAATATGAATGATTTCCACAGAATTAATATTAGATTATAAGGGTTTTATCTGTTACCAGTCATAGCACTTCTTTAGAAAGAAAGGAATAAAGAAAGAAAAGTCCAGTGTTAGGATGCATGCATTTTAATTATTAATTCAAATAATAATTTGACCTCTTCAATAAAGTACTACTTTTAAAAAAATCCTCATCCAAGGATATTTTTCCATTGATTTTTAGAGAGAGTGGAAGGGAGGGGGAATAAACAGAGAGAGAGAGAAACATCGATGTGAGAGAGACACAGCAATTGGTTGCCTCCCACACTTCCCCCGACCAGGGCCAGGGATTGAGTCTGCAACAGATGCATGTTCCCTTGACCATAATCAATCTTGGGACCTTTCCGAGCCAAACCAGCTAGTGCTAAAGCACTACTTTTTCTACACAGCTCAGCCATAAATGGTAGCTATTATCATATGCCCATTGCATCTCATACATATCTCTGAACCAGTGTTTCCTAAACTTTTGACATATGTGTACCCCTTCTATAATTTTCATAACTCTGAGTACCTCTCGTCAAAAAAATGGATGTATTTTAATAACAATCAAAATATATTAATTTTTTCTTTTTTTGGTACATACACAAAATAACAAATGAAAAATAAAATTATTCATAATAAAATATAAGTAAAAGTTATATTATAAATAACATTTATTTGCACACCGGACCATCTCACGCCTCACAAGACTGTCTTAATTTGATTCATGAGAACGTAGAATTAGGTGCAGCTAAGCACGGTGCAGTGCATATCCCCACCAAACTCTGGTGCAACGCGTACCCCCACCAAACTCTTCCTGTACCCTTGGGGGTAACACGTACCACACTTTGGGAAACACTGCGTCACCTTACACTCCTTCACACACCTATCTTCCTTCCTTCCCTTTTACCTCAAATTGTGAGTTCCTTGATGGCAGAGACTGTCTTTTCATCCTTGAATCTGCAGAAACTAACATAGAGCTGGCAACCAATAAATGCTACTGAATGAATAAATGAACTATGACAGCCCTCTGTAACCATGGATGTGTAGTCATGGTTGGCAAATGACCACTGAGTTTTCAGAAATAACCTTTTAATATTTCTAAATGTTTTTATTGAATTTAGAGGGGGGGGGGAGGGAGGGAGAGAGAGATAGAAACATCAACAAGGAGAGAGAATCATTGATCAGCTGCCTCCTGCATATCCCCCATTGGGTATCTAGCCCATGACCTAGCCCTGACTGGGAATCATACCTCAACCTCTGAGCCACACCAGCTGGGCACCTTTTAATATTTTTGAGTGATTATTTAAGATAACTTCCTTTTTCTTTAGGAGATTTTAACTCTCAAACTATTCAAATTTTATCTTTTTACATAGACAATATAGAGGAAATTATCATTGACCAGCAGAAAGTGAATTGTTTTCTGCCACGCCTAGATAAATTTGTAATACATTTTAAAAATAGGAATAGTTATTACTTCTTATAACTCTTCTTAAGAATAGTTCTCTGCCAGTGGGGCTTGCCCGGGGTGGGAATGACTTGGGGGGGTGTCAATTGGGGGAAAAGGAGACATATGTAAAACTTTAGACAATAAACAAACAAACAAATAAATACAAAAACTAAAAAAAAATAAAAAAAAAGAGTAGCTTTCTGCCCTGGCCAGGTAGCTCAGTTGGTTAGAGCATTATCCCAAGTTTGTAGGTTCAGTCCCCCCTGAGGGCCCACAAAAGAATCAACCAATAGCCCTGGCCCTGTGTGGCTCGGTTGGTTGAAGCATTGTTCCATGTGCCAAAGGTTGCTGGTTTGATTCCTGGTCAGGGCACATGGCTGGGTTGCAGGCTGGATTCCCGGTAGATGTGCACACAGGAAAAACAACAGATTGGTGTTCTGCTCTCTCTCTCTCTCTCCCTTCCTCGCTCTGCAAAAATCAATACAAAATCTTTTTAAACAATCAACTAATGAATGCATGAATAAGTGGAACAACAAATTGATGTTTCTCTCTTCCTCTCTAATTAATCAATACATTTTTAAAAAAGAATAGTTTTCTTAACTCAAAAATAAAAGAAACAAATATTCTGATTTTAAAAATGAGCAAAGGACTTGAATAGACATTTCTCCAAAGAAGAGCTACAAATATACACATGTGAAAAGATGTTTAACATCACTGGTTATTACAGAAATGTCCATCAAAACCATAGTGAGATACACCTCATACCATTAGGATGGCCAATATAAAAATAAAAATAAAAAAGCTAGTATTAGTGAAGATGTGGAGAAAGTGGAATCACTGAGCACTGTTGATAGGAATGTAAAAATGGTGCAGCTACTATGGAAAACTAGCATGAAGATTCCTCAAAAAATGAAACATACATTTTCTTTTTGATCCAGCAATCCCACTTTGGGAATATATCCAAAAGAACTGCAAGTAAGACCTAAAAGAGATATTTGCATACTATATTCATTGCAGCATTATTCACAGTAGCTCAGAGATGGAAGCCATCTAAATGACCACTAAAAGATGAATGAATAAAAAAAGTTGGTACATACATACAATGGAATATCATTTAACCTTTAAAAAGGAGGAAATCCTGTATCATGCTACAACATGAACAAACCTTGAGGATATTGTTCTTAGTGAAATAAGCCAATCAAAAAGAGGCAGAAACACTCTATGTTTGGTACCTAGCATAATCCAACTCATAGGGACAGGAAGGAGCATGGTGGCTTTCAGGGGCTAGGGAGAGAGGGGAAGTGGAGAGTTGTTTAATAGGTATAGTTTCTGTTTGCAAGATGAAAAAGTTAGCTCTGTGGCACAACAAGGTGAAAATTGTTAACACTACTGAATGTACACCTAAAAATGATTAAGATGGTACATTTTGTTATATGCTTTTTACCATAATTTAAACTAAAATTAAAATTATGAAAAAGAATAGTATCTCACATATACACTCACCATCATCAATAATATATGCTTGCACATTGACATGAGCCAGTAGGTTTTTAATAAACATTTCTAATACCGATGCTCATGATGAAAAAAATAGGAGAGCATTTTCTTTCTGATTTCTATCACCTAATCATAAAGACTTAAGTAATTAAAAGTCTAATCGTAGTGTCACTATTTTTTTGAAGAATGAAACTTGTTACCAAATTCTGAAAACCTCTGGTAAGACTTATGCAAACCAGAAACAAATGGAGCAAATGTTTTGATATTTATTGATGAATATAGATATCAAGTATTTGGGTTTTAATGAGGTGGGCATAATGTTTGCCTTTTTTATTATGTTGTACTCATATTTTTTTAATGTTACATGATATGTGGTTTATGGGATATAATTTATATCTTTTTTTATAAATATATTTTATTGATTTTTTTTTTTTTTACAGAGAGAAAGGGAGAGGGATAGAGAGTTAGAAACATGATGAGAGAGAATCATCGATCAGCTGCCTCCTGCACACCTCCTACTGGGGATGTGCCCGCAACCAAGGTACATGCCCTTGATCGGAATCGAACCTGGGACTCTTCAGTCCACAGACTGAAGCTCTATCCACTGAGCCAAACCGGTTAGGGAAATTTATATCTTTTTTTAAAAGCATAACTATACAAAAGCTGGAGTTAAAACAAGACCCAGCAAAAACTCAGCATTAAAAAAGTTAACGTTCACTAGAAAAAGAAAATTAAAGCTAAAATATCCTTCTTGCTTTATCTACTTCCTATTTCCTGTGTTCAGGGTTTCCATATAATTTAATGCATGCAGGAAAACTTTCTCAAAACTTCCTCTGTTGCCTTTTCAGCCACTACGGCTCAGTGTCACACCCCAAGAAGGGCGCACCTCTTTAACCCTTGCAACCCTTGAATCAAACACACCCTATTTAATGTGCTTTCCCCATAACAGTCAGTATCTGTCATTCAGCTCAGCCTCTGGGAGGGAGCAGCAGGGCTGGGGAGGGAGCCGGTGAGAGTTAAACTGGGCAGGCTGGAAGGAGGAAGACTAGAAGGGCTATTTTGAGAAGTCAGAAGATTGATATTGGTAATGCCTGAACAGCTGCATTTTTCTTCTCATATTCTCTTGGTGGTTCTCTAGAAAGCAAAAAAGAAGCAACATCATGGTAAGAAACTAACTGGACTTTTGTTATCTCTTCATTGATTCAGACTTTCTTTTGAACTTATGTTGTATTATTAATGACATCCATTAACTTCACAATGTGTTTATTGTCCAGAGCTGGCATATTCTCTGGGCTTAAAAAGATGTAAGCAACAGTGAGCAGAAGGAATATAATGGGAGGCTGGGTACCCTGGGGGACTTTGGCTTGAAGTAGAAATGAAAATGCCTAGTATGTGATCTCCAAAATATTGCCGGTAATCTTTGACAAGCTGCATTTGAGTTAATATATTTGAGTTAGTTCCACCTGCCAGCCTTACACTGTCAGTTCTATAGACCTGTTGTTGAGTGTGCTATAAAGAATTTAGTTAATCCTCTCCCCCCCCACCTTCAGTTAAAAAAAAAAAAAAGAATCTTTTCTCCCGCCTCTTTCCCGAATGTCAAGGGCAAACTGATGTCCAGCCCCTTGGAGTACACTCCTTGGGAAGCATTGTATTGAGAGTAAGGAATGATCTTTGTCTTCATGGTAAGAGAACGTAGAACTCTGTTACACATTATTTTAAAATGTAGGTTGTCTTTCAAATGTGCTCTCCAGTGGGCGTTGTCCCCATAACAAGTTATTATGTATTGCACATACTTTCCCCAAACGAGGTTTTATTAGGACACAGAAATTTATGGGCCTCAGCTTCTTACAACCCCATCATTCAAGAAGTGCTATGGCTTAAAATAAGTTATGAGAAAAAAGCAATCTTGTAAACTTTTAAGGAAAATAGGTTTATGTAAGGTCTATTAAATGTTGCTCACTAGTTTGATCATAGAGGCATAAATATAAAACCCCGAGTATGTGTTGGACATTACTGCCACCATTTTCTTTCCTTGATATTTTAGTCACAATAGCTTCATAATTACTCTGTCAAATGGTATTTACATTGAGAAATGAGCTCCTGATGTTCACATATTTAACACCTTGTGTTTTTATAAGAAATGCCTTTTTAAAAGGATTTGGCACCCTAGCTAATTTGGCTCAGTGAATAGAGCGTCGGCCCGTGGACTGAAGAGTTCTGGGTTCGATTCCAGTTAAGGCCACCTACCTCAGTTGCAGGCTCGATCTGATCCCCAGCCCTGGCCGGGGCTAATGTGGGAGGCAACCAATTGATTTGTCACTCTTACATCGATGTTCCTCTCTCTCTGGCTCTCCCCATCCCTTCCACTCTCTCTAAAAATCAATGGGAAAATATCCTTGGGTGAGGATTAACAAAAACAAAACAAAACAAATTAATAAATAAAATAAAAATAAAATGATTTGGCAAATTTCAAAAAAGTTAACACCTATGTTTAAGAGCATCTTGACTATGACCCTCCAAAAAGTATTTTAAGTTTAATAAGTGAGTTTTATAACATTTTGGTCAATCATTTTTTAAGGTTTAATCATAAATATCTAAGAAATGTACTACACGGATTAATTGAGCGGTAGCCTACGTCCATTGGTAAGCAAGCCAGAGTAGTGGGGGTAGAGCTGCAGGAGGAGGAAAATTGGCCAGGATGATAATTTTGATTTCCCTGCAATATGAAAGAAAGGTCCATGGAAGGCACTTCAGGTACTAATAGTAGCCAGTGAGACTGACATTTTCGTTTTCATTCAAATGTTGAAGTGGGCAGGAACCTGCTGCCTGTGTCTCTCCAGGCAAAACAGAACTAGGGCAGCGCTCAACCTAGACGCACAGGCTTGTCCGCCTCAAGCCTGTACAGGACTGGTGTTTGCAAAATGCAATCCAAACCTGCAAGCTGAGGCAGAGAGGAGGCATCCGGGCTCACGCTGCCTGCCAGGAACAGAGTGGTGAGAGGGTGATGCAATGTTTGACTTTGCAAATTTGAGGGAGCAGCAACTTTCCCACAGACTCCCAATCCCCCCAGGACAATCTAGTGGAGGAGTAAAGAATTGGATTAAATTCCATAGAGGGGAAATCAAGTGGATTTTCCTGAGGGCAGGAAGCAGGGGAGTGAGAGGGCCAGAAGACCCAGGAAGTGGAGAAAGATATCAGACGCTGACTGAAAGCCCACAATGTATAGGCCCCATGAACTGAAGGTGAATTTCTCCCCAGTTTGATACTTCCAGTGCTGTTCTCTGGGCTCCTTTGGAGCTGCCCCTCCCAGCCCTACTCCTTGGTTTCCACTGTGCATTTCCCATCCGTGTACCTCTCCTCCTCCGCAGCCCCACAAAAGGACCAGAGTAGGAAATAGGAGAGGAATGTGCATCTTCTGGTCCCACCACAGCTGTGCATGACCTTAGGCAAATCACTTAAATTATTATTTTTTTTTAACCTGGCAGTTTTATCAAATGGGAGGTAAGTATGACAGTTACCACCTTTCAGGACTGTTATGAGGTCCTTGGCTCATAGTTGTTTCTTAAGAATTGTTAGTTGAGCCCAGTCAGCGTGGCTCGGTGGTTGAGTGTCAGCCTATGAACCAGGAGGTCACGGTTCGATTCCCCGTCAGGGCATATGCATGGGTTGTGGGTCAGTTCCCACTAGGGGGCATGCAGGAGGCAGCTAATCAGTGATCCTCTCTCATCATTAATGTTTCTCTCTCTCCCCCTTCCTTTCTGAAATATATATATATATATATATATATATATATATATATATATATTAAGAATTGTTAGCTGAAATAAATCACAGAAGAATAAAAATAAAAGGCCAAGTCTTGATTTATAAATAAAATACCAAAGTTTTTAAAAATGCCAATAAATATATAAAACATGTTTGATGCCATTAAAAACAAAGAAATGCTTTATTGTAAAATGTAGCATGCATCAGAAAAGTGTATAAAATGTAAGTAGAAGATGTAATGAATATTTATAAAGCAAGCACTGGTATAACTAGGCACAGGTCAAGAAATAGCATCTCTTGAGGTCTCTTTCTGGTCACCTTTCCCACTCCTCCCTCATCACCAGGACCAGTACTAGGGTGTGTGCCCACTCCCCTTAGGAGAAAAAATTAAGAGGGTACCAAAAACCTCAGTAATCAAGATAATATTTTATTGAAATGTTTTTGAGAAAAGTTAATGGGAAAAAACCATGAGGAATAAAATACAAAAAATTTAAAGAGAGACTATCCCACAAGGGAGAACCACTAAGAATATATCCCAAGACAATGCAAACTAGTTTTTCTGTCTTTGAATTTCATATAAATGGAATTATACATTTATGTTCTCATTTTTGTGTGCATTCTTTTGATCAACATTATGTTCATAAAATTCATCTATCAATTGTGTGCAACTGAAGTTCATTCATTTCTATATCTCTGTTCTATTTTATAAATGCACTACAGTTAACTGATTTATTTTTTACTGTTGATGAGATCTGGGTTTGTTTCTTGTTGGGGGCTATTACAAGCAGCACTGCTATGATCATTCTTGTGCATATGTTCTGAAATGACTGAGCTTCCGGAGGGCAGCAGTTCTCAAAGTGAGACCTGGGAACCCTTGGGACACCTTCTGTCAGAGGTGTCCATATGACAAAACTATTTCCATAATAATGCTGAGATATTATTAGCCTTTCCTGCTCATGCTCTCACAAGTGTGCAGTGGAGAGCCAGAAGCAACATGACATTCTGATGTTTAGAATGTGTCCTGAGTAGTGCTGAATTTTAAAAAATTCCTTAGTTTTAATGTCTAACCTGATAAGTATTGGTAGAGATAACCTACCTAAACAAAGACTCTTGAGGTTCTTAATTGTTAAGTGTCAAGGGGTCCTGAAACTAAACTTGCTGCTCTAGGGACTACACTGAGAGGAATTGCTTGCTCATAGAATATGCATGTTATATAATGCAAGCGTTTTCCAAAGTAGTGGTGCCAATTTATGTTCTGATCACAGTTCCTATTGCTTAACATCCTCTCTATTATTGGTCTTTTTTAACTATTTTCCAAGATAGTTGGGGTGTAAAGATATCTCACTATGGTTTTCCTTTTCTCCCCCTGTCCCTTTTTTATTGATTTTAGAGAGAGGGAAGAGAGAAAGAGATAGAAAAATACAAATCCATGAGAGAGAAATATCAATTGACTGCCTTTTGCACACCCACCACTGAGGATGGACTCCAGAACCTGTGACCTCTAGGTTCATGGGTTGATGCTCAACTACTGAGCCACACTAGTTGGGCAATGGTTTTTCTTTTCGTTTTTTTAAAGCATTTTCTTTCTTTTTTTTAATATAATTTTTAAAATATATTTTATTGAGTTTTTACAGAGAGGAAGAGAGAGGGATAGAGAATTAGAAACATCGATGAGAGAGAAACATCGATCACCTGCCTCTTGCACACCCCTATTGGGGATGTGCCTGCAACCCAGGTACATGCCCTTCACCGGAATCGAATCTGGGACCCTTCGTCCACAGGCCGACGCTCTATCCACTGAGCCAAACCGGTTTCGGCTCTTTTCATTTCTTGATGACTAATTAGGAATGTATCCTATGCAAATATTTAGGAATATGTATAGAGGTAAGCTACAAATCTTCTCTGCAGTCTGCAAAGCATTGAAAATAACACAAATGAGCCGTAGCTAGTTTGGCTCAGTAGATAGAGCCTGCAGACTGAAGGGTCCCAGGTCCAGTTTCAGTCAAGGGCACATGCTCAAGTTACAGGCTCAATCCCTAGTGCGGGGCGTGCAGGAGGCAGCCAATCAATGATTGTCTCTTGTCATTGATGTTTCTATTTCTCTCCCTCTCCCTTCCACTCTAAAATCAATAAACATATATTAGAAAAAAAGGAAAATAATATAAATGAACACCTGTAGGCATTGTGCTATGTTGTGCTATTCCATTATGTTGACATAATGGAACTCGGTGTAACCATTAAAAATACTATTATAGATATATTAAAAAATACTATTATAGATATGTATTTATAGACATGACTTCAGCAAATAGCATATACAAAATGACATTATATAATGCCATACCAATATACCAAACAGCATATACAGCATGATGTTACATAATGTGCCAAAAAGAAAAAAAAATAGTAATATTGGTGTTTAGGGATGGATACATAAGGGTAATTTATATTTTCTTCATTATATTGGTTTATATATTCTGACTTTCCAGTATGAAACTATATTTCTTTTATTTTCCTTTAAGCTCTCCTTTTCAATTCCCTGTCTCTTCCTGAGATACTGTGCTAGGTGTTTGACAAACACCTCTTTTTGTTACTGGAAAAGGGACCTGGCCCTCTGCAGGTCTGTCCAGAGCTGGCCACTAGTGTGTGGGTTCTTGGCTTCATGCAGGAAAAATTTCACAACACAAGTCCAGGTGAATTTTGGAGGACATTTTTTCAAGCTTGGGACAGCGCCCTACCTGGTTTGGCTCAGTGGATAGAGCATTGGCCTGCGGACTGAAGGATCCCAGGTTCAATTCTAGTCAATGGCACAGGCCCAGGTTTCAGGCTCGAACCCCAATACAAGGCATGCAGGAGGCAGCCGATCAATGATTCTCACTCATCATTGATATTTATCTCTCTCTTTCTCTTTTCCTTTCTGAGATCTATATCTATATCTATTTCTATATCTATATCATCTGTATCTATCTATATCTAATCTATATCTATATCTATATCTATATCTATATCTATATCTATATCTATATCTATATCTATATCTATATCTATTAAAGCTAGGACAGTGAAACAAGAAAGGGCTGGGGAAATGCGCCTGGGTTGGTCTGCTCTGGTGGACTAAGAAGTCATAGAGGAGGGAGCCTTGGGGACAGGTGCAAGGGGTTTCCCGGAGCTGAGCTGCCGCTGTCCATTGCTGCTCTGATTGCAAGCCTCTGGGGTCCCTTAGAATTTAAGAGATGTGGAGTTTAGGAGATGGGTGCCTATGGGGGAAGAAGGGGGGTGGGGGAGAGAGGCAGAGGCATGCTCCTAGAGGGAAAGTGCACTCTGGGACCTTTGATTTTGAGGGGTTTTAAAGACTGGGCATTGAGGGGAGGTCTTAGGGGAGGATCAGTAGAATATTCATCAGCTTTATGCTGATGCACCAAAATGAGGTTTATTCTCTTAATTTCATCTGTATGGTTGGCAAATGGCACTAATTGGATTTCTGCTCCTTTGGTAGGGTGATATAAGCTATTTACTTTCTGGTTGGGGAGAAGTGCAAACCATTTACTTTTTAAAAATTTATCTTTATTGTTAAAAGTATTTTTAAAAAGGCATTATAAATGTCCCATTTACTCTTAAGTACCCTTGGCTTAGGGAAGATGGGATTTATAGGTGGCTGCAAACTGCTTGTTTAACTATTGGTCTCCGTGTCCTATTTTGCTTGTCCTGGCTTACTGGCCTGTCTCAATGTAAGCCTCAAAACCATCCAGAGGATGAGTAATTCAGAAACTGGATTTGGGGGGAATCACATGAAAAGGCTAGAGGCAGACCTTTATTCCTGTCTGAGAATTGTCCACTGCGGACTTCAGAAGTCCTTTATTGCCGCCAAGCCATTGGCCGTTCTCCTGCACACTGTTGTCTGGCTCCCACTTGTCCGTGGGTGAGAGAATGAGGGACTTCTGGAAAATACGGTTGAGGTGCCTCTTGGTACCATGAATTGGGAAAGGGTTAAGGACTACATTCTTGTCATCATGCATCTAACATTCTGTAAGAAAAGACATAAAAAATAAATATGAAGTACAGTGCAGGCAATGATAAGTGCTATGAAGATAAACAAGGATAAGGTTATAGAAAATGAGGTGCTGTTTCACACAGGATGATCCAAAGGGGCTCTTCTCTACCCATTTGCATATATGCTATATGTTATGATCTGGGGGAAAGATTTTTTAAAAGGTAGACTTTTGCTTGTTTTCTTTATTCTAGTCACGGCACATTGAAGGTGTGATCATAAGCAATGGTATAAAGGAGTTCTGCTGATAGAACTCCTTTACAAATGGCATCTGATATGGCTATTTCATCTTCATCTCCCCAACTGAGACTCATAAATTAATCTAATTAGTTGCTTACTTAGCCTCTATAACTTAAACTTGGGCTATGAAACATCAGCAAAACATCAGGCTTTTCATTATGCCAACAATCGCTGTCTTAGGGCGCTTTGTGATTTTCGAAGCATGTCTACATGTATTATTTTATCTGAATTTCCCTACATCCTATGACACTGGAGGAATTTTTGAGAGGATAAATGTTTTGACCCCCATTTAGTAGTGTTCTTGTGCTCTCCTAGGTAAAGCATGCATTCTGCTTCTTTGGAAATTGCGAGGAGGTCAGTAATTCCCACCAGAAAGTACAGAGAACTGAGATATTTCTGGGAAGTATATATTAATTGGAAAGATAACAATTGTTCCACTTTATTGAAATAAATTCACTATTTTCTGCCATACATTTTTTGGGGAGGTTAATTCACACCTGAGAATATTTTTTCCATTGACTCTAGAAAGAGTGGGGAGAGAGGGAAAGACAGAGAGAAACACATCGATTGATTGCCTCCTGCACGTGCCCTGACTAGAGCCAGGCCAGGGAAGAGCCTGCAGCTGAGGTATGTACCCTTGGCCACAATTGAACCTGGGACCCTTTGATCCACAGGCCAACACTCTATCCACTGAGCCAAACCAGATGAGGCCCTATTTATATTTTTAGAGAGAGTGGAAGGGAGAGGGAGAGACAGAGAAAAATATCCATGCAAGAGAGACACATTGATTGGTTGCCTCCTATATGCACCTGGACAAGAGCCAGGGAACCTGCAAGCGAGGTACAAACTTGACCTTGACCAGAATCGAAGCCGGGGCTCTTTAGTCTGTGGGACAATGCTCTATCCACTGAGCCAAAACAGCTAGGGCCTGCCAAACATTTTTAATAGAATGTATTGGTGTTATATTGGTCAATAAAATTATGTAGGTTTCAAGTGTACAATTCTGCACATTGCATTGAGTGCTCACCATCGAAAGTCTAGTTTCCTTCCATCACCATTTATCTCCCCTTTTTCCATTTTCTACTTCTCCCTCCCATTCCCCTCTGAAAATCACCGTACTGTTATTTGTGTTCATGAGTTTGTACATTTTTTTTTTTTGCTTAATCCCTTCATCTGTTTCCTTTCTGACAGCTGTCAGTCTGTTCTCTGTATCTGAGTTTGTTTCTATTTTGTTTATTTTGTTCATTAGATCCCACATATAAGTTAATTCATATAGTATTTGTCTTTCTCTGACTAACTTATTTCACTGAGCATAATGCCCTTTAGGCCCTTCTTGCTACAACAAAGGGTAAGATTTTCTTCTTTTTTATGGCCAAGTAGAATTCCATTGTGCAATTTATATTTTTAATCCACTCATCTACTGACGCACTTTGGGCTGCTTCCAGATCTTGGCTATTGTAAATAATGCTTCAGTGAACATAGGGGTGTGTGTAATCTTTTGAATCAATGTTTTGGGTTTCTTCAGAAGTGAAATCGCTGGGTCACAAGGCAGTTCCATTTTTATTTTATTTATTTTATTTTTTTTAGGAAATTTCATACTGTTTTCCACGGTGGCTGCACTAATCTGCATTCCCACCAAAAGTGCATGGCAGTTCCCTTTTCTCCACATCCTGGCCAACACTTGTCTTTTATGGATTTATTGATTATAGCCATTCTGACAGGTGTGGGGTGATGTCTCGTTGTGGTTTTAATTTGTATTTCTCGGATGATTAGTGACTTCGAGCATCTTTTCATATGTCTATTGGCCATTTGTGCTCTTTGGAGAAGAAGTGTCTATTTAGGTCCTTTGCAATAAGAAATAGTTTCTATAAATTTCAAATTCCTGTATCTCCTCTTAGTTATGTATAAGAAAGAAAATATTCACCAAATTATGATTATGCATCTCTACTATAAAGCACATTAATTCAACATGATAGTTATCTTCGTAGAAAAAGAATATGTTTGAGAAACTGTTCAATTTACATATAGGGAAACATTCTATACAACATGTTACCCTTAATTAGACAGACAGACAGACAGTCAATATCAGTTTCCAGCACAGGAAGCAGCACAGGTAACCGGGGTTACTGAGGAAGGTAATGAGAGTTGTTGACAAGTGTGGGCAGGTTTTAAGGAAAACGAGAGGTGGAAGAAGCTTAAGCTTCAGGGTTCTTTGCTCATATAGCCTTTTCCAAGGCTCTGCCGCTAAGTCTGTCATCCAGTATTTTGTGTTCTTGTTCTTAAAGAGAGCTCTCAAAATTATTTATGCTTCATGCACCACAAAACCTGGTTCTACCGCAAGCGAAGGACAGAGAAGCAACTCCCTGGCCAGCACCCTCTCCATCTTAGGTCTGACGGGGCAAGCAGAAGAAACAATTACTGGAACCTGGAGAGAGAAGTGTAGCTGCAGAGGAGGGTTGCCTGGCAGACAGCATAACAAACCAGCTCCGCCCAACTCAGAGCCTAAGGACAGAGGGGTGGGGAAAACCCACCTCCACCCACTTGTCTCTCTTCAGTTCTGCCAGTGCCTTCCACTGGCTAACCCAAGCCAAAGCCCAAGAGTAAGGGAGTCAGTTTCTCTAGCCCCAATTGCGGCTCTCGAGCCACATGCGGCTCTTTGGCCCCTTGAGTGTGGCTCTTCCACAAAATACCACGGCCTGGGCGAGTCTATTTTGAAGAAGTGGCGTTAGAAGAAGTTTAAAAGTTTGGCTTTAAAAAGAAATTCCAATCATTGTAGTGTTGATATTTGGCTCTGTTGACTAATGACTTTGCCCACCACTGGCCTAGCCCATCATGGTCAAAAGCTTGGGCCACAGAAAAAGGGTGAGGACACGGAAATATCCGGCACACACTGCTTTCACAGTTACCGCCTTCCAAAGACAGCATCCACAGTAAGTGAGAGCGCCTCTGCTGTGCTCCCTCACCTCTCTTATTGTATAGCAAGACCCGGAAGTGACCACCCACATGGGTGCAGTATACTCTGCGCAGTCAGTACATTCAATAAGTAAAATCTTGTTTTTCAAATGGTGTAATTTCAAATGAGAGCCAACTTTTAGAAACTGACCTAACTTTGAAAAAGCCTCACTTTCATCTTGGGGAAAATAATTTGGGCCACAGTTTGCCTCTTTAAGGTGAGGAGGAAATTCTGGCACAAAGCAGACTCTCCATAGTTATTAGTGGAATGAATAAATAACCCTACAATTCAAACATTCTGGGGTCTTATCTTCCTTTCTGATTGACCCAATGTCTGTGGCTTTAAACTATCAGATTTCACTCTGTTTCTATCAAACAATAAATGTCTGAAAGACAGATTTACCTGGAACTGGGAATCTGGTTTTTAAAGGAAACCTTTTACATTAAATCCTCTGTAAAGGGAGAAGATACTTTTGGAATAATGAACATGTAATTACTTTATAAATGTTGTTTTTCATATTCCATAATTCCTCTCTTTCAGAGCACTGTTAAGCCTGAAAGTTAAACACCCCAGTCTGTCACTGTTCTTTGACCCAGTGGTATCCTGTGATTTTATGTTGACGGGATATGATTGTTGTTCAGCTTGACGTGGAAGCATTAGAAAAACAAACAAACATTGAGGTTGTTAAGTAGGGAAGTATGTGTCACCTGAAGTTGAAAGGACGGAGAAGAGATTAGAACAAAACAAAACAAAAAACAAACAAACAAGGAAATCAGTAGTGAGCGTCAGAGATTGGGGTGGGAGGGCGGGCATTGGGATGCTGAGCAGTGTTAGACACAGCACAGGGCAACTGGGGAGCAGCGACAATGAAGAGCTGGGGAGCTCTAATGAAGGGTGTTATTGGTCCCACCATGTGAAATTGTACCACGGATAAAAAATGTTTAAATGTAGTAATCTCATATTTCTTTGCATAGAGCTCTTACTACTAAATAGAGTTTTAGCTTGTGCAAGCCTTAGTCTGCACTCACTGTAGCAGTCCTGGAAGACATCACTATTAGAGCACAAATGGAATAACAGAGGTCCAAAGTTCTATCTCTAGAATCATTAAGAAGCAGTTAAATTATATTTGGTATACTCTAGGAGAGGGAACTGTGTAACACATAAGAGGAAAATATTTAGAAAGTTACAATGTTTCCATGTTTAACAGAAATCTTAATAAACATTTCTTCTTTTGCATTGTGTGTGTGTTGTATGTATTTAGAGTGGGCCATCTATATTAGCACAAGGAATACCAAAAAGAAAAAACACAAAATGGAGAGATGGGAAGGAGTGTAGATACCGTATTTGCCGGCGTATAAGGCGATTTTTTGGCCCTGAAAAATATGCCTCCAAGTGGGGGGTAGTCTTATACGGAGAGTATATAACAAACTCTGTATTTTTAGTGGAAATGTTAGGGGGGTCTTCTTATACGCCCAGTCGTCTTATACGCCGGCAAATACGTATTTTTCAGGGCCAAAAAATCTTCTTATACGCTGGCAAATACGGTAGTTATAAATGTCTTTTGGGTCCTTGATACTACAGACCCAAATTTAACAGAGGATCCAGATGGGCCCCAGATGCAGTATCCTCTGCTAATTTTTTTAAACCCTCACCTGAGGATACATTTTAATTTTTATTTATTTAGAGAGAGAGAGCAAGGAAGGATGGGAGAGAGAGAGAGAGAGAGAGAGAGAGAGAGAGAGAGAGAGAGAGAGATCAGTTGCTTTCCATATGTGCCCCTGCTGAGGAATTGAACCCACAACTTAGGTGTGTGTCCTGACCAGGAACTGAATCTACAATCTTTATTTTTTAAAATATGTTTTTATTGATTTCAGAGAGAGGAAAGGAGAGGAAGAGAGAGAATAATAAAAGAGAATCATCAGTTGGCTGTCTCCTGAACACCTCCTACTGGGGACCAAGCCCACAACCTGGACATGTGCCCTGACCAACAATTCAACCATGACCTCCTGGTTCACGGGTCCATGCTCAACCCCTGATCTACACCAGTTGGTTGAATCTGCAACCTTTTTGGTATAAGGGACCATGCTCCCATCAACTGAGCCACCCAGCCAGACTACATCCTCTGTTAGATTTAACTTCATCTGTCTGGGGGTTCTGAGAATGAGATGACATTCTACTGTATATTTATGGGAAAATGTGATTTTAAATTTTTTATTTGTTTATTTATTCATTGAATATTTATGGTTGAGAGGATTACATATGTCCCCCCTTCTTCCCCCATTGCCCCCCTCTACTCATACCCCACCCACCTCAGGCCTAGACTACCCTATTTATTGTCTGTGTCCATGGGTAATGCATCTATGAATATAAGTTATTTAGTTAATTTCTCCCCCCCCCCCATCCTTTCTGAGATTCATCAGTGTTCCATATTTCCATGCCTCTGGTTCTATTTTATTCAAGAGTTTATTTTGTTCATTAGATGCCTTGTTTGTTTATTTTGATTTTTAGATTCAATTGTTGATAGACATGTATTTATTGCCAGTTTATTGTTCATATTTTAAAATCCATTCTCCTCCTCCTCCTCCACCTCCTCCTCCTCCTCCTCCTCCTCCTCCTCCTTCTTCTTCTTCTTCTTCTTCTTCTTCTTCTTCTTCTTCTTCTTCTTTTTCTAGTCCTCCTTCTCTTCCTTCTCCTCCTCCTCCTTCTCCTCCTTCTCCTCCTTCTCCTCCTCCTCCTCCTCCTCCTCCTCCTTTTTCAAGAAGACCCTTCAACATTTCACATAATACTGGTTTGATGGTGATGGATTCCCTTAATTTTTTTCTTGTCTTTGAAGCTCTTTATCTGACATTCAATTCTAAATGATAGCGTTGCTTGGTAGAGTAATGTTGGTTGTAGGTTCTTGTTGTTCATCATTTTGAATATTTCTGGCCACTCCCGTATGGTCTGCAAAGTTTCTGTTGAGAAATCAGCTGACAGTCATATGGGCTTTCTCTATAGGTAACTAACTGCTTTTCTCTTGTGGCTTTTAAGATTCTCTCTTTGCTTTTAACCCTTGGCATTTTAATTATTACACGTCTTGGTGTTAGTTTTTTTGGGGGTTCCTCCTTGTTTGGCACTCTCATCACTTCCTGGACTTGTAAGTCTATTTCTTTCACCAGATAGGGACGTTTGCTATCATTCTTTCTTCTTTTATTATTTTTTTATTTTTTGTCATTATTTCTTCAAATAGCCTTTCAATGTCTTGCTCTCTCTCATCTCCTTCTGGCACACCCATGATGCAAATAATGGTATGCTTGAAGTTGTCCCAGAGGCTCCTTACACTAATTTCATATTTTTGGATTCTTTTTGCTCTTCTGATTGGTATTTTTTGCTTTTTTATATTCCAAACCACTTATTTGATTCTCAGTGTCCTCTACTCTCCTGTTGAATCCCTGTAAATTATTCTTCATTTACATTGGTGCATCTTCATTTCTAACTGGTCCATTTTGTGTCGTTGATGTTTTCACCAAGTTCCTTGAAGGTCAATTTGCTATGATTACAGCAAAAGAGCTGCTGAGCTAGAGATGCCTCTATAGAGCAGGACTTGCTTCAGTGGGGCTTTGGTGCTCACTGAGTCCACCCTTTGAGCATGATGGTCATGGATGTTGTAGATTGTAATCTGGCATGGTGTGAAGCTGACCACTGTGTGCACTAGCTCTGGGGCCTTCCACCAGGTGCAAAGTCAGCCACTGCCTGTACCCCAACTGGAGCCACTTGGCACGAGCTACAGAGCGATCTGAAGACCCCTGCTACTTGTGCTGGGCTTAATAGTAGCCAGGAGAGGCCAAGCTGTGATCCAAGATAGGCTGCCGCCAGTACCAGGTCTGGGTCAATTTAGCAAGCACACTGAGGCCAGCTGCTGCTTGTTTGAGAGATTTTAGGCAAGTCTGAAGCCTGAGTCAGGACAGGACATTCATATGGAAAAGCCACTTCAAATAACTTGGGTGGGGCTGAAAATTGGATAGGGCAGGGTCTCAGGGCAGGGCGAACAGTGTGGGCCAGGTTGATGAAGACTCAGATATGGCAACTGCTTATTGGCCTTGTGGCAGGGAGGTCTCAGCAAAGGACCAATGACCTCTACCAGCACTTTTGTTTGGGAGAAAGCTGCCCCCAATTCTTTCCCTGATGCCAGACAATTTAGTTCCTCCCCAAATGTCCCTGGATCCTTTCAAGCTGCTGCCCTAGTGCTGGAGTTCAGTGTGAGTGAGTTTAAGTCCATGAACTGGTCCTTCAAGAGGAATGCCTGGGAGTCCAACAACCCTCAGTGACCCTGAGACACAATCCTCACTGGGCTTTACAGACCAAAGTTACAGGGGCTTCTCTTCCTTGCACTGAAACACTGGGTTGTGGGGTCGGTTACGGGACTAGGACCCCTTGCTCCTCACAGGGACCTTTGCAGCCAAGATATCTCTCCCTATTTAAAAAAAAAATGCCATACATGAGTGCCAGGCCAGCTCATTCAGCACCTCTGTCCCTCCTACCAGTTCCAATGTGGCTTCTTCTTTACTTCTCTGGTTGTAGGATTCCCATTCATCCAGATTTCAGGTGGTTTTGAATATGGTTGTTCTGTAGTTTAGTTGTAATTTTGATGTGGTTGTTGGAGGAGCCAGAGCCATGTTTATCCATGCCACCATGTTGGCCCTCCTCCTCTCTGTGGTTTTAATTTTAATTCTAAAAGTCTTCAGCATGAATATCCTGAAAGTTGTAAGGAAACAATGATATCTCCTCATGAAAGACTTTCTTGCTTTTTGTTTCTCTTTCTCGTCTCCTAATTATACATCAGCTGTTTAAAAATATTTTATTGATATTTTACAGAGAGGAAGGGAGAGAGACAGAGAGCTAGAAACGTCAATGAGAGAGAAACATTGACCAGCTGCTTCTTGCACACCCCCTACTGGGGATGTGCCCGCAGCCAATGTACATGCCCTTGACCGGAATCGAACCTGGGACCTTTCAGTCCGCAGACCGATGCTCTACCACTGAGCCAAACCGATTTCGGCTATACATCAGCTTTTTCAATCCAGCTTTGACTCTCTTTTTTTCTCTCCTCCCTATCCCTACACTCCATCTTTGTTCTTTAGTCAAAAGTATTTCTTCTGCCGAAACCGGTTTGGCTCAGTGGATAGAGCGTCGACCTGCGGACTGAAGGGTCCCGGTTCAATTCCGGTCAAGGGCATGTACATTGGTTGCGGGCACATCCCCGGTGGGGGGTGTGCAAGAGGCAGCGGATCGATGATTCTCATCGATGTTTCTAACTCTCTATACCTCTCTCCTTCCTCTCTGTAAAAAAAATCAATAAAAAATGTTTTTTTAAAAAAAAAAGTATTTCTTCTTATTATTGAACAGAATTTTCTAATCCTTGCTTTTAGTTTTAAAAGTTGAAGAGTGAAGTAACTTAAATCCCTGTTTTATTGAAGTCACACAACTAAAGCCATTTAAAAAAAAATCTATGTAGAAAAAAATTTCCCCAGTAATGCAAGCACATACACATATGCTGTGAGTATTAACAAGGTAACATGCCAATTATATTATTCGAAACAAGGTCCAATGGACTCATTCATTCTTCATCATGGCTGAACTGAAGTTAAGGAGCTAAGATCTATAAGAAATCAAATAAATAAATAAATAAATAAATAAATAAGAAATCAACTAAGTGAGCTCTTAAGGAATCACAATTTTTTTAAAGTGAGTGAGATGCAGTAAGCACACTAGTTTGCCTGTATGTCCGAGCATTTGGGGATATTAACAATTTAGTAGCATTTTAACAATTTATCTTTTATTTCCTGATTTTTTGCTCCCCACTGATGGATGAGATAGCAGAGATCTCTGAAATGATATATAATAATACACGTGGCAACTACTGAAAACCGGTGCAGCTCCATGGAGATGTTTGGGAATCCCAGAACAGCGCTGCAGCCAGTGGTGCCTGGGCCTCTGCTCCCTGCCAGAAATAAGATCTTGTCATAGACACTTACGCGTGCCCCCTAATGGGCCACATCTGATAGGAGCCAATAAGAACACTAAAATAGATCTCAGCATACAACCCATGGACCATTCTCAAAATAGTGCTATGGTGGACTGCACTCATCCTAGCAGGACATGAGTAGCAGCAGGTTCTGCAGAGTGAGGCGGGCAGGCTTCCTCAAGGAACGTGGGCAGAAAGTACACACATGGTAAAAAGCTAACTACAGAGGAAGCCTTGGCATTGCCTGGCTCTGCTATAGTCTGAGAACCCTTGGGACCCTACCCATCCCCCTGGGTGGGAGTGGGGGGGCAAAAAAGAAGACTGATGGACCCTCAGGGCCTCCTTGGAAAACACTCCCTTTCCTAACAGGTTATTGTCAAGGTTCAGGGAGAAGGTGTTGGGTCCCATCCTGGGTTTAGGGCTCCAAGTGCAAAGGCTCCATCTTAAGGAGGGGCCGATTGCCACTCTCTGGACGACTCCCAGGCCCTCTGGGTTTTTCATTCTCTCATTCTTCTTCATTGAATACTGGAAAGAGACAATCCATGGGTGAAAAGAAGGGTGTTTCTCAAAGATATTACTGTGGGCTTTACCCCTATATTCTGAACACTGCTCAGACAGAGCATCCTGTGTAGAGATTTGATGCTGAGAGATCACAGGGACTCAGCCCTTTGGGGGAGCAGACTGAACTACCCTGTGAATGAGGGCCTAGCCTTTGAAATGACTCCAGTCATTGACTAAGAACTATGAAATATGCACCTGAGCCACGGGTGCACATTCGATGGATTGTGTTTTTGGTCTTTGTTTGCCAGGGAAAAGTTTTCTTTTCAAACCAAGTTTATTAAAATATAATATATATATATATATTATACCCATTTAAAGTATACGGATTGATGAGTTTGGAAAGATGCGTGCACATGTGTAACCATCACCACAATCAAGTTAGAACATTGCCATCACTCCCCAAAGTTCGTTGGGATACTTTCCTGTCACACCGGTACCCACCGCCTTGCCCTCAGGCAAGCACTGATTTACTTTCCATAATTATAGATCAGTTTTGCTTTATCTAGAACATCAAATAAATGGGACCATACAGTATTGCCGGGGCTGACCAGCATCCCCTGAACAAAGGATGAACAGATTACTCCGACACAGTTTCACTGTTGGGGAGAGGGCTAAGGGGCTTGCCTGGCTCAAGGGTCCAAGCAGCCTGGATCGCCTGCCTCGTTAGGCTTTTATTGGAATTTCTATCTTTAGATACAATCAGTAGGGTGAGTAATCTTGGGAGGACACATGTGTTTACATTGTCCTCTAGGCAAGCGCATCCAGGGATTAAGCATAAGGATTTCAGTAAATGCCCGGGGATCTGCATATGCACAGACTTGTTTGGAAAGGTCAAGGAATAATTAGGGGTGCTGCCTTCAGAACTCCCCTAAGTCTCCCCAAGGTCGAAATTCTGATAAAACAGGCAGGCAGCTTTCCACACACTTCCCTTTTCTCAGAATGTCCTCCTTACAAACGTTCCAAGCAAGTATCGTGTGCTCCCCAACATAGTATGCCACCTTTGAGTCTGGCTTCTTTTATTTAGTTTAATGCTTTTTACATTTATCCATGTCATTACATGTTTCAGAAGTTCCATCCTTTTTACTGCTGAGTAGTAGTCTGTTGTATGGATAATTTACCCATTTACCAGTTGATGGACATATACGTTGTTTCCAGTTTTGACTCTTATGAATGAAGTTACTGTGAACATTCATGTATAAACAAAACAAATTCTGCAGTTCTAGCAAGTTCAAAGACACAACAGATTGGCAGGTGATAAAGAGAGGAATCAAGTAGTTGAGCTTAATTCCGAAGAGCAACTGGTTTTATAAAAAAGCAGCTATAGACAAAGTTGGTGGGGATGGAGGGGCGGGGATGGGGGTGGGGAAGAGCCGGCATTGAGCAGAGAGGACTGCTGATCAGGCGTCTTCCAATTGCAAGGGAAAATGGATTGCAAAATCATTAGCAGGACAGAATAATACATACACTTGGGCGTTTTCTTTTGAATTAAGCCAATACTGGTAGACTCAAACTTTTCCTTGCTACTTCTTCAGGATATCTTTGAAGCCTGTCAGAAAGCATGGACAAAGAAATCCATCTCCAGAGTTAGAAAGACAACCGGTTGTGGGACCTTGAGTAAGGATAGGTAACCTTGGCAGTGAGCATAAAAAGACTGCCTACCTTAAGGGCTGTTAGAAGGATTAGATGAGAATCTATATAAATCACTTAGCAAGTGTTTAATGACTAAGGAGGGCTCAGTAGGCATAAATCACAGTACTTAAAAATCATGCAATACCGTTGACTTAAGTAGAATCCAAATATATTCCTTAGGAAGTTGAAATATGTTGATGTATTTTTAATTATACGGTGAATCCTTCCTGTATTATATATATAACGATTGAAGAATTGAATTATTAATCAAAATCTGGTTAGTTTTTAAAAAATATATTTTTATTGATTTCAGAGAGGGAGAGGGAGAAAGAGATAGAAATGTCAATGATGAGAGAGAATCATTGATCCACTGCCTTCTGCATCCCTACTAGGGATGGAGCCACCAACCCAGACATGTGCCCTGACCACGGTGATCTCCTGGTTCATAGGTGGATGTTCAACCACTGAGCACACCACCGGGGCCTGGTTAGATTTTTAGAAACATACCTTCTCAGGAAAAGTTCCAATGGCTGCTACATTGGCCCATATAATGATAGACCCTCCTTTCCTTCAGTTGATGGACAGACGCAAACCCCACCTGTGGCCAGACATACCTGAACTCTGAACCACCAATCAGCACCTGCCAAGTACCCTAACCCCCCCCATTCCTAAGTCTCTAAGTCCCTAACCACCAATCAGCGTGTGCTGAGTACCCTAAGCCCCAGTCCCCTATCCTCCACTTAAAAGCAGACCCCCAGATGTCCTCCGGTCTCTTTCTCTCTCTCTCTTGCTGGAAGCAGCAGGCAGGAGTCACTCTTCTCTTCAATAAAGGCCTGTGTCCTGACATCCCAGTCTCAGCTACCTTCTTTAATTAATCTATCATATTGTCATGCAGCAGTTGTCTAGTTCCAAAGCTCCTACCAGAGGCTTCTCAAATCTGAAGAAGGGGGTTCGTCACTAAATCTGATTCATGAGCACTTCCTCAGGAGCCGATTCTGGGTGTGTGTGGCCTGCAATCTATACCTGCAATCTTTCTCAGGGGTGCCCACTGCCCCTCCACATCCTCTGAAAGGGTCCCTGTGGTGGAGTGGAATGAGCAGGGGTGGCTTTGAATACTGACTATATTGCTCCCCCCGCTCCCACACCCTTAGCACAATCTTGAAGTCTTTTCTTTGACCAAGCCGCACTTTCCTTATTTCTACTGTGGACTAACAGCACCTCACTAGGCTGTCGCAGAATTTCATGAGGTTGCAGTGCCAAGACCGGTCAATGAATACTGCTGACTGTGTTAATTCCATGTTTGTTTGTTTTTTTTCTTATTTCCCACCATTTCCAAACTCTTCTGGCTGCATATAAGTCAAATGAAAAGGAGCTTGCTTGAAAGAGGGATTCTGGAATCTCCCTGTAAACAGTCAACATTGTAAAAACTGTCCCTGAATGTTCACCTTCCAGGAAAGGGGCTTGAGTTAGCCCCTGGGTTTGAAGTAGAAGAGGTAATTCTTAAGTTATTGGAGACACATGTGTAGCGCTGGCTTCAGGGAGGTCATTACCCAAATACCCAGGGCTGGGCTTGCTGCTCTTGCTCCCATTCTCCCTCCCCTTCCTGCCTTCTCCCCAGGCCCTCCACCTACCCGCTCCCAGAGCTGGGCAAACCCTGGCTCCCCGCGCGCCCATTGGTTGGTTAGCTTTTATTGATCTGGTCTGTGCGCTTCCCTGGCTTCCGGCGCGGCGCCAGGTGCTGACCATTTTGCTCTACTATATAAGAGGAGCAAGTTTTTCCTCTTCCTGAATCCGTGCGGATATCTCTGGCGGCGTGGGGCCCCCTCCAATGGGTGGGTCGGGCTCTGGGGCTCACTCCTTTGCACGCCAGGTGCCCGCTGGGGTGGCGAGGAACCAGCCCCAGCTGAGGTGTGCAAGGGCAGAACGCCGCGCGTTTCAGTCCGCGCGCGCCTCCCGGCCCGGGTCGAGCGGAGGGGATGAGAAGGCGGTGGCCCTCCACCTTTGCCCTCCTTCCCCGTGTACTCTCCTTACCCACACCCCTGGGTACCTCCCACGGGGCAAAGCATCTCGGGTGACCTCCGAGGCCTTTGGATCTGTTACTATGGGGATCTGTGGCGTTTGAATGCCCGCGTTACTCCCATTGGAAGGACGCAGGCCCGCCCACCTGGAGCTGCTGGTTTGGACAAGGGCGGGCTCAGGTGCTCGAATCGCCTTGTATTTTGTCTGTGTGTGTGCACGTGTGATTTTTTTTTTACAATTATGTTGAACCCAGGTACCTTCTTTTGTGTTCTAAACTAGAAGATGGCACTACTGTTTTTCCTCGTCTTCCTTATATTGTAAAAAGAAAAGGGGGGCAGGTGTTTTTAAAAATCTGCTTTAAGATACCTTTTTGTCTTTTTAATACTGCCCTATAGTCAAACATGGCTGTTTTGAAATTGCATCTTTAGTGAGGAAGGAGGTAAAAGCAAAAGCTAGAGACCCTGGGAATGTTTTATTTTGTGTATGCGATTGTTTGGACCTTCAGAATTTTCCTGTGAAACAGAAGAACAGTTAAAGTAGGTTCTAAGTAGCACCAAACATATATGGCATTCAAGAAAAATTTAAGCTTTAGTCGGTCTGGCTTAGTCTGTAAGAGCCTTGGGCTGAAGGGTCCCCGATTTGATTCCGGTCCAGGGCTCATGCTGGGGGTTGTGGGCTCCATCCCCAGTGGGGGCGTGCAGGAGGCAGCCAATCAATGACTATCTCTCATCGTTGATGTTTCTCTCTCTTCCTCTCTGAAATCAATAAAAAATGTATTTTAAAAAAGAAAAATTTGAAAAGTAAAATGAGTTTTTATTGGGGTGAATGTAATAAAACTCACCTCTCATTTTCAATTACTCTGGCTTATGATCATTTTGGCTTGTAGTTCTGTAATGTGCTTACTACGAAAAAGGGGGAAGAACAGATTTTCATATTTTCTCTCCACTATTCTGTTTTATTTTTCAGTCCAGAGCACAGCCACCAGAAGAGAACAAAAGGAAGCCAGTTTTGGGGAAACTTGGCAATCTGTTCTCAGCAGGAAGGAGAAGGAACACCAGGAACGGGTTAGAGAGTCCCACCAGTAGCTCCAGTGCCAAATCAGCCTCTCCCAAAGACGCAGCCGCCTCTGCCCAGCTCCCGGAGCAAGAGGATGAGAAGAGGACGACGACGCCCAGCAGCTCCCCGAAGCCAGCCGACAGGTGTGGGGAGGGCTTCCCCCAGGAGCCGGAGGGCGAGCGCCCTGAGCCCTGCGCCCAGGTAGCCGCCGCCGCCGCCTCGGACGCCCACCTGTCACCTTGCCCGAGCAGCCGTGCGGCGGCGGCGGCTGCGCTTGTGTGCCCTGGCAATGAATCACCTCAATTAGAACCTGTGCACTCAGAGGGAGAGCCCTTCCCAGATGCCACCGCCGCTGCCAAGCAGCTGCATTCCTCACCGGAGAATTCCCCCAGGCGAGGGAACGCAGAGACGCCCGCCCGCAGTCCGGGGGAGGACGCATCGCCCGGCGCGGCTGGGGCGCAGGAGGCGGCCCGGGGCGCGGGGGCAGTTCCAGGGTCGCCCACCTCGGAGCGGGCCGCGAGGGCACCAGACGAGGCCGCCGCCGCCGACAGAGACTCCGGTGCGGGTGCCGAAGGAGGCTCCCCGGAGCGCCTAGACGCGCGCAGCCGGTCCCCGGAGGGCGCGTCGTCCGCTCCGCCAGGCGACCCTCCCGCCGGAGGCGCGGAGACCCGGGCCGGCCCCGCACCGGCAAACGGCCGCGCCGGGCCCGGAGGACAGGTGTGCCGGCCGGGCGAGCGCGCCCACCTCGCCAAAGTGCTGACTTTGGACATCTACTTGAGCAAGACCGAGGGGGGCGCGCAGGCGGCCGAGCCGGTCGTCCTCACTCCGGGCGCGGAAGACTGGGACGATCAGGACGACATGGATAAGAGGGCGGGCGGCCGCCGACCGGGGAGGCGGAGGAGGTCGCAGAAATCCACCGACTCGCCGAGCCCGGACGCGGCGCTGCCGCCGGACGGCGCGGCCCGGGGGGACGGCGCGGTGTTCGACTACGAGGCGGCGCCAAACGCGGCCGCGGCGGCGGCGGAAAAGAAAGTGAAATCTCCCCGGGCGGCGGCCCCGGACGGGGGCGTTGCCTCCGCGGCTGGTTCGGAGTCCAAGGCTAGCCCGGGCTCCAAAGGGCAGCCCCGAGCGGAGCCGGACCGGGGCAAGCAGCCTCTGCCGGCCACGTCCCCCACCAAAAGGAGGGGGAAGATCCGCGCCCCCGAAGCCGTGCCCATCCCGTCCGCGGGAAGCCCGCGGGCTCCCGCCAAGGAGTCCCCGCCCAGGCGGGCGCCCGCGCCCGACTCCGGCCCCGCCGCCAAGGCGGCCGCCGCCGCCGGGGAGAACGGGGAGGAGGCGCCCCGAGTCATCCCCCGCGAGCTCACCGTCCGGAGCAGCTCGCTGCTGCCCGAGATCAAGCCGGAGCACAAGCGGGGGCCGCTCCCCAGCCACTGGGACGGCCGGGGAGAAGGAAGTCGGAGCAAAGAGCTGGGCAGATCATCGGCCGGAGGTCCTGACACCGCCGCCGCCGCCGCCGAGGTCTTGAAGCCCAGGAACCACTTCGGGGCGGGCAGGTCGACGGTGACCACTAAAGTGACCCTGTAAGTAACTGCGGATTTGGCTGGGGGGCCTGGCCCGGGCGGAGAGGCACGTGCTGGTGGCCCAGCTGTATTTGTGGGAGAACATCTGTGCGCCGAATGTTCTCTTGTGTTGCACTTAAGGCAGTGGAGAGCTATTCAACATAGTTAAGGTTTAAGGAGTGTGGTCAGCTGTGAATTCCATGTAAAAATGAGGTATCTCTTGAGGCTCATAAGTGACAAAGAGAAGACTGGCTTGGCATAAGCGAATTTTATTCTTTATTCAAGAATAAAGAATCTGGTAATCTTGGGTAGAACATTCTTAAAACACATATGCAGTGAATTTCAAAACACGGAGCAAACACTAATAGGCTCACTATGTCCCAGTAGCTTTGTCATGAGCGAGGTTAAGGCCAGTGGTCTTCATGGGAGACTGTTAGCCAAATGAAAAGTCACATTAGAAGAATCAGGCTCAACAACCGACTATTTGCTGTTAAGTTGATTGATTTTTCTCTAATATTTATTGAGTACCTTCTGTGCATAGTATTGTGGTCTGAGCTATTGGGGGGCAGGGAGACCCACAACTATGAGTCAGTATTTTGCCCTTGAAAAATTTATGACTCAGTCTGGAACACAAGATGCTGACAAATCAAATAACAATATGAAGTGATTTCTGATTAAACTGCCAGTGGGTGTTACCATCTGTAAAAGTTGGGGATGCTCAAAAGAAAAGAAAATCACTGTTGGTGTTGGGTGTGTGTGTGTGTGTGTGTGTGTGTGTGTTGGGAGGACTTGTGCCTTGATGATAATGTACCGTATTTGCCGGCGTATAAGACGATTTTTTTTTGCCCTGAAAAATACGTATTTGCCGGCGTATAAGATGACTGGGCGTATAAGACGACCCCCTAACATTTCCACTAAAAATACAGAGTTTGTTATATACTCGCCGTATAAGACTACCCCCCACTTGGAGGCATATTTTTCAGGGCCAAAGAATCGTCTTATAAGTGGTGTGAGTGGACGGCATAGGGAGGGTAATATAAAGCTCTTAAGATCCTCCCCCTTCCCATACTCTCTTCTGTATCCCAGTCAGCACATGTGAATAATGAGTGTCTAAACTGCTTCCATTTTTTTCCTGCATTCGCACATGTATTAAAAGAGGTATTTTCACAACATTGTCATTCGGAAACTAAATAGACCATTCTATTTTACTTCTTGGGTAAGTACGTGTTAAGAGCAGATCTGTTTGGTAAGCACCTGAGAGAAAAAGCTGCTGAATGAATAAGTGGAGCCACCTCACCAGCTTCGAACTTGGAGACCTTTGTTACAGTCAGCTATTTATTCTGTAACGGCGGCGGTGGAGAAATGACCTGAGTGAATGATGCCCATTATTTGTAGAAAGCCGGCGTGCCAGCATTCAGACCTCCTAGTGTGAGCCTCAGAGAGAAGCTGCAGTGTACCTGGTGAGAGCGCTTCAGCTTCCCCTGGCTGCCAATAGGAATCCACCGGTGGAAGAACCAGAAATGTTACACTGCCTGGGAGCAGGGTAAACAAACCTGGGGGAGCGGACCTCACAATGAAACGCTTCATGTGCTGCTGTCTGAAATGGAACCAAACCAAGTGTCTTTTTCTCAGTGCTAATTACCTTCTACCTAAAATTTTCTCTTTGCTAGACACTCTTTACTTAATTTTGTTTCCCACAAGGCCTCAACTTGGTGGACTGGCAAACTATTGAAATGGAAAGTTAATAATGATTTCTAGTTCTTTTCTCTGTGACTGATGGGGTTTTCAAACCCTTTAATTTCCCCTTGATTGCCTTTCAAGAAAATAGGTTAACTCAGATTATTTTATTTTATATATACACTAGAGGCCCGATGCACAAAATTCGTGCAAAGTGCTCGGCCCTCACAGCCCCAGCTGCCTCCGCCAGCCCTCGAAGCCCCTGCTTTGTCTGGAAGCTCATTCAAGAGGTTGTCCAGGTGGTCGTTCTGCTGTTTGGTCTAATTAGCATTTAGCTCTTTATTATATAGGACATATATGTATACACACACACACACACACACACACATATATATACACACACACACACACATACATATACATATACACTGAGTGGCCAAATTATTATGATCTCTGAACACATAATAATCTGGCCACTCAGTGTGTGTGTGTGTTTGTGTATATACATATATTAGAGGCCCGGTGCATAAATTTGTGCATGGGTGGGTCTGGCCAGCCTGGCCAGGGGGAAGAGACGTGGGCAGTTGGCCTGCCTGCCTGCTGGTCGAACTCCTGGTCGAGGGGACAATTTGCATATTAGCCTTTTATTATATAGGATATACACTGAGTGGCCAGATTATTATGTGTTCAGAGATCATAATAATCTGGCCACTCAGTGTACATTATTTCCAGAGAAGAAGGGAGAGGGAGAGATAGAAACAAGAGAGAGAGAAGCATTGATCAGTTGCCTACTGGGGACTGAGCTGGCAACCTGGGCATGTGCCCTGATAGGAATCAAACTGACAGAATCGATCTCTGACCTCCTGGTTCATAGGTATACGCTCAACCACTGAGCAAGCAGCACTGGCCAGGCAACTCAGATTATTTAAAACACACACACACACACACACACACACACACACACACACACACAACAATTTGAATCTGAAGTTTTAGAGTTAAAACTATATTCCCCCCAAATAATGACTGTGACCCTAGTTGGTTTGGCTCAGTGGATAGAGCATTGGCCAGCAGATTGAAGGATCCTGGGTTCAATGCCAGTTAAGGGCACATACCTCGGTTGTAGTCTCTATCCCCTGACTGAGTTGGGGCTCATGTCGGAGGCAACCAATTGATGTGTCTCTCTCGCATCATTGTTTCTCTGTGTGTGTCTCTTCCCCTTCCCTCCACTTTCTCTAAAAATCAGTGGGGAAATATCCTCAGGTGAGGATTATAAATAAATAAATAAGAAGCAGTATGTTTCTTGAAGTTGTGAGAAAATTTGTCTTCCATTCTCTACTAAGTAGTGAATGTTGAGATTCTTAAAATGGTGTATTTAAAATAAGGGGAATTTTCCTCTTGTATTGTGGCCATAGCTTTTTAGACTCCATTATTTTCTCCCCTCACATAGTAATGAAGGCATTACGACATGGATTATAGGAGTCTTTTAATCACTTTGAGCTAGGTTAATTGTAGTGACTCTTGGTAGCAGAAGTTAATAACACAGAAAGTTTGGTTGTAAAAATGTATTTTGATCTTGGTGTAAATCTTTAATGTACAGGTGTTTCCTATCCTTAAGGTAGTGTGTTGGCTAACTTGTGGCATTTTCCATTTACATTCATAAGACTCACTTTGATGTTTGACTGTCCTTAGAGATTATTAGTCAGAATTTTTAAATGTATATTCCCAGGTATGTGAACATGCTTCATGATAGCGTTCTATTGGAAACTTTCTATTTCTAATCATCGTACTGGTTTTAGAATTTTATCTTTAAGGAAGTGCTGATAAGTTCATTTGCTTTTAAATTTAAGATATGGACCCACAGTGTGGAAGCCTAAATATCTAATAGAGATTTGGGGGGAAAGCAGCCTGGGAGAAATTAATGAAACTATATCAAATTTAGTATTTAAATAATATTTTAAAAAATGAAAACATAGCCGAAACCGGTTTAGCTCAGTGGATAGAGCGTCGGCCTGCAGACTGAAGGGTCCCAGGTTCGATTCCAGTCAAGGGCATGTACCTTGGTTGAGGGCACATCCCCAGTAGGAGGTGTGCAGGAGGCAGCTGATGGATGTTTCTAACTCTCTATCCCTCTCTCTTCCTCCCTGTGAAAAATCAATAAAATATATATTTTTTAAAATGAAAACATAAATTCTTAATGTTGCATTTGGGGAAGACTGCTCAAGTCTTCTCATTTTATCCATAAGGATAAGGTGTCTCACCCAAAATCATACTTTCCGTTCCTTCAAAAGGCTCCTGGGGCCCAACCTTCTTGAAGAGCAGTGAGTCCATGTGGGAGATAGTGGGAGATTTCAGTGCTTCTCCAGTCTGTGTTCTCATCATGGTGGTCTCATACAGTGTGATCACTTTGTCTTATAGCTATCAGTCATTAGCTCCTTGAATCCTAAGGATGTCATTGAGGTGAATCTTGTCCGACCCTTCCTGGGGAAGGTAGAGTGGTTGAGAGCATGGCAGCTGAAACCAGAACAACTGGCTTCAAATCATGGCACTGCCACTTACTAGCTGTGTGACCTCAGGCAAATTACTTGCCTTCTCTAAGCTTCAACTTCCTCATCTTAAAAGAGAAAGGATAACATTGTCCACGAGGCAAGCCTTAGAGAGTGTTTCTCCAGGGCTTGGCAATCAGCGAATGTTGGTGATTATTATCTCTTCCAATTTATAAACCACTAGACCACTAGTTTAGACATTTTTGGTTTTGTTTGTTTTTTAGCTTTGGAGTCCATTCTTCTAGGAAAGAAGTGATATATAAAACAGATAAGTAGAGTGATTCTGATTGAAAGAACGGTGGCTGGCCGTCAGTCTCTACTGTTCCCAACTGGAGCCTTTGAAGAGAACTCCTTGTAGGGGTGGGGGATGGGGGAAACGACTCTCTTCTAAACTATCTAGTCTTTGTTTACAGAGAGAGAAGTTAGAGTACTTGACCAAGTACACATAGATAATTAGTGTAAGAGCCAAGACCAGAGCCAGCTAATGTCAAATAGAAAACGTTTTGTTTCTCAGAAAGAAAAAAGTGTGTACAAAGATTTATGATTTCCATTAGGCGGGTAATTACACTCAAGGGAGGAGACTGTGGGGGGAGACCCACTTTGCTCAAAAAAATGGTGACAAAACCAACAATTGAACAATTGATAGGTATGTTTTGGTATGATGGGCTTTTATGCAGACGCTAATAAAACTTTTCAAACAAACAGTTTGGTAACATGAAACATTAAAAATGTTACATGTAAAGTTAAGTAATTTTATTTTTAAAAACAAGATACCAAACTCTATGAACAGAATAATCTTAATTATATTAAGACTATTTAACTACATATAGAAAGACTGAACATATTCTAAAATATTAACAGAGATATCTGAATAGTAGGATTGAGTGATATTTGATATTTTACAAATTTTCTGTAGTGTGCATACTTATATAAACAGATAAAAATTGTATGGGGTAAGGATAATGGAAATAAAATATTGAAAGTGGTAAATAATAGATACATATATTTTATAACTTTGTTTTTTAGGATAATATACATTATGAAGAAATAAAAATTAAACAGTTGATGTTTAGAGAAATCATTTATGTATTTAAAATAGGAGAGTGCATTAAAAATTTAAATTTGTTCTAATGTTCTTGAGGCCCTAAGACACCATAACTCTAGTGCCAAGTACTGTATGTACATACTAGAGGCCCGATGCATGAAATTCATGCAAGGGGCTCAGCCCTCGCAGCCCCAGGTTTGTCCGGAAGGTCATGTGGATGGTCGTTCTACTGTTCAGTTTAATTAGCATATTAGCTCTTTATTATATAGGATGAAGTACTTGATAAACTTGCTAACTTCTCAACTCTAGACTTTCTTAATTATATAATTTTCTTACCCCTCACACTGATGCAAAATATTGATTAAAAAGAATTGATAGCGTATTTAGAATTGTTTAAAAACTTTTTCATTTTTTTTTAAAAAAAGTTACATACCAGAAAAATGTTGGCTTTTTATAGTTTTATAAAAATTGGTATGTTCACTTCTTAAAACTAGGTCAGTAACTGTATCATATTGCTTTTTTTTTCTTGCAGCCCTGCCAAGCCTAAACATGTGGAACTAAATCTTAAATCTCCTAAAAATCTTGAGAGTTTGGGAAATGAGCATAACCCACTTAGCCAGCCAGTTCATAAAGGAAACACTGCTACCAAAATCTCCTTATTTGAAAACAAACGGGCAAACAGTAGCCCAAAGCACGCTGACATTCGAGGCACAAGGAACATCCTTGCCTCTAATAAAACATTTGTCGGGAGGGCGAAGCTGAATTTAGCCAAAAAGACAAGGGAAATGGAGCAACTTGAGAAGAAAGTAACGCCAGGTAGTCCCCAGAATGGTGTTCTGGTGAAGGAAACCTCTGCAGAAACCAAAGTTATTCTCTCTGAAGAGGAGATTCTCCCAGCGACCGGGAGTCCCGGAGGAAGAGGAATGGAAGGAGAGCCCACGGAGGATGGAGCTCTCGGTCCTCAGCTTAAGCATGGTGATCAAGGAGATGCTGACTGCCCTTCTGACCCAGTGGCTACTGCTCCGATTCCTGTCAAGGACCACAAACTCTTAGGAGAGGGCGACTCAAAGGCTGCTGACGGCAAAAGACTTGTACTTGAAAACAGCACCGAGACTGCGCAAAACGTTCCCTCCATTCTTGATACCAAAGACTCACCATCAGCCACACCAAAACCACAGGATCCATTTTCTGACTCACAGCCCCCAGCTGAGTCATCCAATCGGCCTCCGTCACTGCCTGCACCCAGTCCTGGGGATATGCCCAGAGACGCGTGTGCTGAAGCTCCCACGAGCAGTGTTCCATGCCCTGATTTAAAAGTATCAGAAAACCACAGTGGATGTATCTTGCCTGTGTCTCATCTGGATCATGAGAACATGGCCCCCTCCAAACTTGGAGCAAGCAGAGAAGGAGGAGGAGGAGGTGGAGAAGGAGGAGAAGTAAGCTTTCCTTTGTCCACAGAGCACAGCCCAGAAATGGTGGGCACTGAGAGTCCATCCAAGGTCCTGGTCCAGGTCAGGTCCTTCGTCCTTCCCGTGGAGAGCACCCAGGATGTCAGCTCCCAGATCATCTCCGATAGCTCTGAAGTGAGGGAAGTGCAGTTGCCAAGTTGTCACAATAATGAACTTGAAGTGGTTTCCGTTGCAAGTTGTGCTCCCCAGAAAGAGGAAGTACCGGGCAATACGAGCACATCACCCAAACGCGTTCATTGCAAAGAGGAACATGCAGCAAAATCTGGCCCACAAGTCATGCTGCCAGAATCAGAGAAAACTCTGCCTGTCCAGGCTCAAAGTCAGGACAACGGGGCACTCCTGGAGGCTGAATCCAGCCCCACTCACTCCCCTGGTGGCCGCAATCACTTAGAAACTCCTCAGAGGCCGGATCAGAATGTTGTGAATGGCCAGGACAGCCCCGCCGGTCGTTTGAATGTCTCCGGCGGTAGTGATGACAGTGTACTGGATTCTTCTTCTGACATGGAAAAATTCACCGAAATTATCAAAAAGATGGACAGCACTACTTGCGTGCCTCAGAAGAAAAAGAAAGCGAGGGTGCCAAACTCTCCCACCCCTCACTTTGTCATGCCTCCCATTCACGAGGACCACTTAGAAAAGGTGCTTGATCCCAACGTGTTTACCTTCGGTTTGGGAAAGAAGAAGGGAAGCCAGCCAGACATGTCACCGGCTTTACAGCTGATGCCGAGTGTAGACCCAAAGTCCACACCGAGGTCCAAACGCATGTCCACCGAACAGAGCATCCTCTTCAAGTCCTTGCACGCTCACGCCAACGGGAAGGATGGACCACTGGCGAATGCAGAAACGAACGACAAGGAGAACAGGGAGGTCCCAAATGGTGGGGTTAAGAGATCGAGGCTAGAAAAAAGTGCCCTTTTCTCAAGCATGTTGTCTTCCTTACCACAAGACAAAATCTTTTCTCCCTCTGTCACGTCAGTCAATGCCATGACCACAACGTTCAGCTCTTCGCAGAACACTTCTCTTTCTCGGTCTCCTGTGTTACCGCCTGCGGCTGAGGGCGCCCCACCCAGCTCTTCAGAAAAAGAACAGCCCCATCTTCCGCCCAACAACTTCTTAAAGGTCTTCAATTTCGACTCGTCAAATGCGTCTCACTCAGGCCTGAAAAGTCCAAGCTACATGGAAAGACACCTGCAAAAAGAGGAAAGCAAAAAAGATCTGGATTCACGAAGCAACCTGCACTTGCCAGAAATGAAATTTTCTGAATTTTCAAAACCGAAGAGCAGTGATGATGCGGAAAAGGCTAATCACGTTGAAAGCGCTCTGAAGCCGAACTTGCCGAGCTGTGGGAACAGTGACACAGACTTCATGGGTCTTTTCAAATCCAGACGGTTTGACCCAAGCATTTCTTTCCCTGGAATGACGTTATCAGATCCAACAGTAAGTAGCAACATATGATCATTTATTTGGGGTACTGATAAAGTGAGAGGAGAGAGGGGCAATGAGCAAGTCATGTTACTCTTTTAGAAATGGTTAGGCTTGTACACAATCATTTTTTAAATTCCTGAGCATGTATTTGGAAACCCATGTACAAGGGACTGCTAGGGTACAAGGAAAAGATACTGAGATTCTGTTCTCAAGGTATTCGTAGTCTAACAGGGAAAATAAGTTACTGATATTTTAAGATACTTGTGAATTTATATGCTGTATTAGGAATGGTATAGATAAAATACCTTGAGAGTTCAGAGACAGACAAGATGTTTTTTTTTTTTTCTTTTCTACTTTTGCCTAAAAATGCTCAGTACTAGAGTTAGAATTTTGAGGATTTGTGAAGCAGCCACCCTTATTCCTAATCCCTTCTCTTGTGCTGTGAGGTTCACTCTTTCTTCCCTTAAGTTAGTAATAAAGATGTCTGCTATGCATTTGAGAAAGTATTTTCTATTTATTTGGAATAAGGGAGCGTTTTTCCCACAAGGGCTTTGAGGAGTAAAAAATGTGGGGCGACCTTGGCTCTTCCCTTGGATATTGTAGAGAAGGCAGCAAAGTATGATTTTGAGCAACAATTACAATTTCTCCATATTCTTCTGCCTGACTGCTGGCATTTTCTTAATCCAATTTTTGATGTGAATTTGTGCCTTTCTGTTACCAAGCTTGATACTCAAGTTGAGGGAAGACAATGAGAGAGGAAAACAGAATATAAGGTTTAGTTAGAGGTCAGCTCTGTTAGCCCAGAAACATGAACGCACCTCTCTATTCCTATTGCCCGCCCTATGAGCCAGGCCATCTGTCAAGTGTAGACCATCATCTGAAACAGTTGATCCAAGCAGAAATACCTGGCACCCTCCCTCATGTGTCTGGGGCACTGCCAGCCACATGTTTCAGTTTATTGTATTGGCTTTTACCCCAAGCCTCTCTTAGAATGTAATTCTGGAAACTCTTTAAAAATATATAGTTGAGCTGAAACTGGTTTGGCTCAGTAGTAGAGCGTTGGTCTGCGAACTGAAAGGTCCCAGCTTTGATTCCGGTCAAGGGCATGTACATTGGTTGCGGGCACATCCCTGGTAGGGGGTATGCAAGAGGCAACTGGTCGATGTTTCTCTCTCATTGATGTTTCTAGCTCTCTCTCTCCCTTCCTCTCTTTAAATTATCAATAAAATATGTTTTTTTTAATTTAAAAATAAAAATATATAGTTGGGTCCTGCCAGTGTGGCTCAGTGGTTGAACCTTGACCTATGAACCAGGAGGTCACGGTTCGATTCCTGGTCAGATCACATGCCCAGGTTGTGGGCTCCATCCCTTGTGTGAAGGGTGCAGGAGGCAGCCTATCAAAGATTCTCATCATTGATGTTTCTATCTCCCTCTCCTTCTTCAAAATCAATAAAAATATATTAATATATATATTTATAGATAGATAGATAGATAGATAGATAGAGTTGGTTTTCCAGCAACATACAGATCACTTTTTTCAAAAGTTTTCAAACTTTGGGTCTTAGGATGCTTTTATATTTAAAAATTATTGAGGGCTCCAAAGAGCATTTGTTCACATAGGTTTTACTTCTCAGAATTTATTATGTTAGACATTAACACTAACAAAAATAGAAAAGTACAAGAACATGCAGATGTACATTTCATTAGCCATCATGGCAATGACGTCATGGAGACGCAGGGAAATGCCATTGTGTCCTAGGAGGTGAAGGGAGAGAGAAAAGTAAATAGCCTCTCCTTCCTATGAACATATTTTTGATCTTATGGACTCCCTGAAATCACCTTGGGAGCCCTCCGGGAGTCCCTGGACCACTCTTTGGGAACCACTACTGTATATGAACACTTAATTTATAACTCAGAGAAATGATAAAATGTGTAAGTATTTCTCTGAGTCACAAAATTTCCACTGGTCTACTTCCTGTTCATTACAGCCTTATTCTCTCTTTTTCATCATTCTTGGATCACTTCTCTTATTTGACAACAGTCTGCAGAGTCTGACAACAGAATATAGTTTCCCTGTGGAATCTCTTAAAAAACTTAGCCAAAATGGGGTAAAAAGGAGAAACAAAGTGCTTTATACCCCCTTTCTTTTTCTTTATGTTTTGGGCTTTATTGATTATATGTAACTATCTTCTATGTGTTACCTGAATTTTGTTTTAATTTTTAGGCTTTTTCTTCAGCTTATCTATTTCTAATATATATGTGTGTGTGTGTGTGTGTGTGTGTGTGTGTGTGTGTGTGTGTAAATGCCACTTTGACTTTTAATAATGCTTTCCTGAGACCTTCCTCTGGTCTCTTGGGCATATTCTACTCTGGCATGATGCAAGAGTGATCAGATCAAAGGCAGTCCTTAGAGTAGGCATCCTGGTCAGCATTGAAAGTAGTCCATGTTTTATCTTTTCTTTCACATGTATAATTATTATTTTTATTGTGTTATGCATTTCTGGTTTTACTGGTCTTCATATTTACAAGGTACATTGTGAAATAATCTATAAGCACATTATTGTTGGTTTTTTTTTTTATTGATTTCAGAGAGAGAAGTGGGGGAGGGGGAGAGAGAGAGAGAGAGAGAGAGAGAGAGAGAGAGAGAGAAAGAGACAGAGAGAGAGAAGAACATTGATGTGAGAAACTTTGCCCCCATACATGCCCCTACCTTGGATCAAACCTGCAACCTGGTATGTACCCTGACTGGGAACGACACCCGCCACCTTTTGGTGTACAGGACGACGACACCCCAATTGACTAGGATTTATCACTGGACAGGGCTTCATCAGCATGCTTTTATGTAGACGAGTAGTTGTTATGTGATGGTAGAAATTACTATGAAAAAACTGTATAGATTCAGATAAGGTGTATATGAACACAAAATTGATTCAGCTCATTCTAGATAAGTGATTAATACATAAGATATTTTGAATTATAATCTGCTGAGTTCTTATTCTGTAAATTTATGTAAAACATAGATCTGTCTCTTGAGGCCTAAATTTCCTAGATTGGTGAAAATAGCCTATCCTAGGCATTTAAGTGAAGAGAAATCGAAACGGCAACTTCACTTGGGCATGGGAAGCTCTTAATAGTATAGACTCAAAAAGACTTTTAATATAACTTAGATCAAGGGAGACTTGTTTCAAAATTGGCAGATTGTGAGGTGAATATGATCATACTCAGAGGATCATGGGAGGAGAAATGAGGACTGGTACACAAAGTTTAATTATTTATGGTGGTTTTGTTCATCTGATTACAGACGCTTAGAGGAAGTGTCCAAACTAAAATCAACCCACGACCTGGAAAGGTAAGATTATTTTTTGTTTCCAGTCTAGCTTTTATTTTTGTCTGGTAAAGAACAGGAAGAAGTGTGACCACTGCCGCTCTCTCGTAGGTGGTGATCTACCGGGAGCCGGAGGTCTCGGAGGAGTGCATTGAAGTCTTCAGTGACACCGAGGACTGCAGCTCCTGGAGCCTCTCGCCCGTGGTGCTTGTGAGAGTCGTGAGAGGCTGGTAAGACCCGCTCTTTGTCTTCCTGACTACAGGGCTTACGTTTTACATTTTTAATTACCTTTTTGGCCCTCATCCTTACTCAAAATTATGCCTTTAGCAATGTCAAGGGCAGACAGTACTATTCCTGGTGAATATTAAGTGGAATTCATAACAAAGAAATAATGGTTTTTAATCATGTTTCTGATTACAGAAATGAAACCTATTTTTGCTAGAAAAAAATCAGAAAAGTGTAGCATTTAAGTTTCTTTCCCATGTACATAACATTGGTTTGGACTAATGAACATCAGAGTCCATGATATACATTTGGCTTATGAACTTTCAGTGAGGTTGATAAGAATTATACTTTGGTAGGATTTTTTGAATTCCATAGGAAAGATATTTTGCTAACATTTTATATAATAGTTCAGTTAAGGACTAAGTTAAAAGTTATTTTCCAATTTTTTGATAACAGGTAGGAAAGAAGCTAGTGAAAACATTATTTTGCCAGTTTAATTGCTTCTAGAATATACAAAGGAAGTTGAATTAAGAAACACATTTTTAAAAAATTACTTACGAGGCATGAATACTTATCTTTGGTACCTATCTGTAAAACTTCTTTGAAATAAAGAAACAGGGCTTTCGACATTTGTGGTTTAAAAAACTAGTAAGCTTTTCTTTTGGTCTCCATTTGATTAAATATGCAGCATCTTTCCTATAAAGTTTTAGATACGTTACTATATTTTTCTATATATTCAACATATTCATTAGAAAATATAACTAGCTTTTGTTTTTAAATTTAAAGACTGAAAATAACATTACATTTTTTATAACAATTCTGTTTTTAGTAAGAATTCTGTGGTGGTTGTTTTTCCCCCCAACTTTTGTTGGCTTCCCTCTTCTTGAAAGCATAATTCAGGTGGGCAAAAGCAGGTCTACAGTTGTGAGTAAAATACAATTTGTGTTTGTATTATTACTTTATTACTTTTTCATACGAACAACTGTAAACCACACCCGTATTGAAGTGAAGTATTTCTTCAGTGTTTGGATATTGTTGCAAAGGCTATTTTTAAAAATGCTTTTTATTACCATGTGTAGTTCTTTGTATCAATATATCCATTTTTTAAGTCTCCACTAACTGGCAATTCTATAGAACATTAGTATCTCTAGGACATTAATATTGATGGTGGAATGTTCTCTAAGGTCTTGAATTATCAGAAGCTAAATTTTAGTGAATTTTTGTGTTAGGGAGCATTAATACATTTTCATAGTGAGAAGGGATTTCAAGGTGGTGGCAGAGTAGGTGGAAGCTACACTCACCTCCTACTAGGACCACACCGGAATTACAACTAAATTAAAGGAGAATTATCCTGAACAACCAACGGAAGGAAGGCTAGCTGAAGAGGAGTCTTTAACCAAGGATTTATAGAAGAAGCCATCCGGAAACTGCTCCAGACAGGCTGCCGAGGGCCAGGCACAGACAGTGCCTGACATGGGCCTGCACGAGAGATCTATCCAGTGGCCAGCTTCAGACTTCAGCGTAGGATCCAATCAACCCCATAAGCAGCATGTCGAGAGGGAGATCTCGGCAGGCACGAAACCCTGCTGAGGCGAATTCCGCTTCGTATGGTCAGCACCTGCACAGCCGCTCATACACAGTGGGGTTGATCCTCACAGTCACAGCCTGAGGATCCATTCCGCACATGAACGGGCCGGTTGCAATCACTGTTAGAGAACGGGCCATAAAGTGTTTTGTATAGAGTGGCTTTTACCCGGAATATCTGAGTAACCTAAACCTTTCTCACCAGGACTGGCTAATAGTACTAATAGTTTTGCTGTGTTTTATTCTTTTTAGTTGGATTTTGTATGAGAAACCAAATTTTGAAGGACACTCCATCCCCTTAGAAGAAGGAGAACTGGAACTTGCTGGTCTCTGGGGTATAGATGATATTTTGGAAAGAAAAGAGGAGGAAGAGTCTCCGAAACCTGTGGTGATTGGTTCAATCAGACATGTGGTCCAGGTAGGTTATGGGAAAACCAGAATCCATCTATTCATTCAGCAACGAATTATTGAATGCCAGGGATGAGTCTTACTTTGTTCATTTCTTACAGTTCATTTCATGGAATAGTGGTAGGAAAAAAATATTTGATGGGTATTTATGGATATACTTTTTGTAAGTATTTGTACATTTTATTTAAAAATATATATTTTATTGATTTTTTTACAGAGAGGAAGGGAGAGGGATAGAGAGTTAGAAACATTGGTGAGAGAGAAACATCGATCAGTTGCCTCCTACACACTCCCTCCTGGGTATGTGCCTACAACTAAGTTTCATGCCCTTGAATAGACTCGAACCTGGGACCCTTGAGTCCACTGGCCAATGCTCTATCCACTGAGCCAAACCGATTAGGGCTATTTGTACATTTTAAATGAATTAGAAAAAACTGGCTTATTTCACTTAGCACAAAGTAAAAGGTAAGTATCATGATTTCTCTCATATGCAGATTCTAATGATCAAAATGAGATGACAAGCATAATAGAGGCAGACTCATAGAGAGCAGACTGACAGCTGTTGGGGAGCGGGAGGCTGGGGAGGGGTAAGGAGGTAAAAGGTGGAAAAATGCGATGGACGTAGACTTAGGTGGTATAATGCAGAGTACAGATGATGTGTTGTAGAATTGTGCACCTGAAACCTGTATAATTTTGTTAACCAGTTTCACCCCAAGAATTTTTGTAAAATGGAAAAAAGAAATAAAATAAAATAAAGTCAAAATAATGATTTAAAAAATGAATTAGAAAAGAAACATTGGTCAGTCACCTTTTTCACAATAAACCTTCAAGGTTAATTTTTTATGCCTGGCCTCCCCATCTCTTTTCCAAATGTATTTTATATAATAACCTGGTTTTGATAAGTTCTGAATGAACAGATTTTTCTCTTATTTAGTATTTTTTGGTTGCTGTGTGAGTTCTGATTACTTTTAGTGGCTTATAAAAGTTCTATTCAGGAAAAATAATTCAGTTGATAGTCTGGCTCTGGCGTTTTATGTGGGTTTTAAGAAATAAGTCTTTGGGGCTACTTTATGGATTGGGTAAAATGTCCTTGGTTCCTTCTTGTAACAGCGTCTTTCTTGTGGCTGTTGAGATTTGATGATTCTTTATGCTTTTCACCTTTTAAAAATGTAATTAATGGTACTTTCCAAATGGAAATTTTAAACTGTGTTTGTAATAGAGATGGGTGTTGGGGTGCAATAGGGAGTAAATGACTGTTCTAAAATGAGAACGACGAAGAAGGAGTAAGAAAGTTGCCTCCCACATGCCCCGGGCAAGGCCAATGTATAATGTGATAAAGCTTAAGAAAGACATGAGAAGCCCCCTTTAAAAATGGCATAGTGGAATAATTTACATGCAGTTTCTATTTATTGCTGAAATAATATTGGTAATAGAGTAATGTTTTAAAATAATCTTCCAAATCCCACCATCATGAAGTTTTCTTGGCTGATATTCTAATGTGGTTGCTATCATAATGTAAGCACAATGCTCTTTTCCTTTTCTTTTTTTTTTTTTCCACTTAACACTTTGGTTCCCAGTCCTTTTTCTCTTTCCATACGATTTATCTGAGGATCACACTCCCATTGGTAACATTTCTCACTGATTTACAGCCGAGGGAGGTATCAGAATCTGGTGGGGTGGAGATTCAGGTGCATTCAAGAAGGTGGGGGAAGGGAACTTGCCTGATAATAGCAGACTTGGTGAAGTTAATGCTTTTCATGTCTACATCATTTGGGTTTCCACTGAAGTGATGTACCATCACTTATATTTTCTTTCTATGATCTGTGGAGCTTCAGATTGTTCCTAGTGTCTTACTATTTTAAATAACGCTGCAAGAACATTTTTGTGCACATAGTAATTTAAACAGTTCTGCTTTATTTCCTTGGGGTAAATATTTACGAAGGGTAAATATTAAAGGGTAGGAACACTTTTATGGCTCCTGATATATCATGAATTATTATTATTATTATTACAGTTTATTTATGGTTTTTTTGAAACACAAACAAATATTCAAGGGATTCATTCACCTTTTTAGTCATCAAATTTGTTTCTTCTGTTAATGTTTGAAAGAGCCTCTCCTGAACTAACCCAGGTGTTTTTGTTTCTTTTATACATGTCGGTTCACCTAGCTAAGCAATCAAATATTAAGAGAGGTTTGGTTAGCACTTAGGCACTCAGCCAGGAGAGACCTTTTGAAGAGTGTCTGATGGCTGTGGACATGCTGGGCATGGCACAGCGATCAAAGTGCAGAGATCTATGAGTCACCATAACTGTGCCTTTGCAGTGCTCAGACCAGCCCGGCACCACAGGAGTTTGGTCAGTTAAGGAGCGTTTCCAGTCAGGGGTGGGAGGGCACAGAACAGGAAGACTCCTGGCATAACCACTCTATAGACCTGATTCTCTGGAGCTGGGTGGTCACATTGGAGCAAGGAAACTAAAACTCCTGCCCTAGCCAGTTTGGCTCAGTGGCTAGAACTTTGGCCCTCGAACTGAAGGGTGGCAGGTTCAATTCTGGTCAAGGACACATACCTCGGTTGCACTCGCGATCCCTGGCCTTGATGGGGGCGTATGGGAGGCAACTGATTGATGTGTCCCTCTAATATTGATGTTTCTCCCTCCCTGTTTCTCCCGTCCCTTCTACTCTCTTTAAAAAATAAATGGAAAAAAATATCCTCTGGTGAGGATTAACCAAACAAAAACAAACCAAACTAAACTAAAACTCCTGTCACCAAGGAAAACCATTAGTTTTCCAGTGAGGATGAGAGAAATAAATATGCCCCAAACTCTAATGAAACGTATTTCTGAAGATCTTTGCTTGATTTTAAAACTCGAATATATGATAAAAGCAATGTGTTTGCCCCCAAAGAGCACCTATTACTAAGTCATGGGTGAAAACAGGAAAGGGATAAAGTGGCAGGTGCTCTGTGAAAGGTGTGTGTGTATATTTAAAGCTTATTTTAATTCTTTGGGGGAAATGCGCTTACTGTACAGTTACATACATGGTGTAATTATTACATGTGTGGATGCATTTTTTATTTTTCAGGATTACAGAGTTAGTCACATTGACTTATTTACTGAGCGAGAAGGGCTGGGAGTCGTGAATTCCTACTTCGATGACACGGAGGAAATGCAGGGGTTTGGGGTGATGCAGAAGACTTCTTCCATGAAAGTGCATTGGGGCACGTAAGTGCTTTATTTTAAGTATAGTTTCAGTGAAGCTCTTTTTTGGTGCGTGTCGTACTGGAAAGAAGACTTAAAATATTCTGTCTCTAATTTGTTGTGTTGCTAAGTAACTAATTATTGACTAAAAGGGTTGTTGTTTTTTAACAAGGCACATAAAATTCTGCTTTTTCTGTCCAGCTCTCACAAACAATGATTTCTTAGGGGAAAAGTAAGGGGGGAAATCATTTTCCATGTAGGGATTTCCTTATCCCAGAGGAACCTGATTCATTCAAAGCTGAGTAGGAGGTTTTACCTTCCTGGCCCCTCGGAGCCTGGGCCCCTGATGTTTCAGCCGGGACCGAGGCCAACGCGCGTGGCACTTCCCTTCACGTTTCACACAATGCCGCCCGCAGCCCCTAGGATGTTGATTTCACAAGTCACAGGAAACTGCAAGAGTATTTTGAAGGAAATGAGAGTATCTCAGACGGGGGAGAAACGAGGATAGAAAGCGCAGGCTGCAAGGAGTGCACGGCTGAGGGCATGTGAAGCACAGCCAATGAGATGCAGCAGAACACCCAGCCCCAAACACTGCAGAACCTTTGCATTTTATGGAACATCTACCTCTGAGATTTCATTTTTGTGTATGCTTTCTAATACATTCATGATAGAGTCCATGGTAATACGTGATTTATAGATATTCATGTATTCAGAGAATGTGGGAAAGTTTTTATTAACGGGGGTCTGCATAAGACAATGCATGTGGAATGTGTCAGCTGGTGAATACTACAGGAACGTAAGTTATAGAGAGGGACAGTGGTCATGCTGCTTTAGGTAGAGTGGCCAGGAAAGGTCTAACTGGCCAAGCAGACACCTGGAGGAAGCCAGGGAGTCAGCCCTGGGGGTAGTTGAGGGAGGAGGGGCAGGGGAGCGGCCTGGGCCGGAAGCACAGCCTTTGCAAAGCCCCGCTGGGCATGGTTAGGGAACAGCCGAGGAGGCACCTGCGGCCGGCTGACTACGTCCATGGGAGAGAGGCCTCATGTCACGTCAGGCCTTTTAGCCGTTGGGACAGACTTGAGATTACTTGAAGTGATGTGGGTCATCCTTGATGGAGTTTGATCTCATGTGAGTTTCAGAGAGGTCACTAACTGCTCTGTAGAAAATAAACTATAATGAGGCGAGGGCGGAAGCAAAGAAACAAGTTAGGAGGCAGCTGCAGTTATACAGGCAAGGGGTTTGGTGGCTTGGATGGCGCAGCAGTGCTGGTGAGAAATGATCAGATTCTGGGTACATTTTGAAGGTGGAACTGATAACATCGGCCGACAGATTGTCTGTGAGGTGTGGAGGGCTGAGAAACATCCAAGGTTTGGGACCCCAGCGTTTGTCGTAATCTTGAAACAGGAGCGTAAGTCACATCATTTATTCAAGGGGGTCACCCTTTTTTAGTTCATTATGTTTGTTCCTTTTGTTAATGCTTGAAAGAGCCTCCCCTGATCTAACCCAGTGTTATCGTTTGTTCTGTACATCAATAGCCCGGCAATCAAATATCAGTAAGGATTGGAGAAGACTTGGAGGAGCAGGCTAGGAGGGGCAGTGCAGGGGGTCAGTGTCGGACACGTGAGGTTGGACGTGCCCTTGTTCATTGAGGGTGGAGGCCAGGCAGCAGGCGGGGGGGGGGGGGAGTACCTGAGGCTGGAGCCCCGGAGGGAGGCTCGAGGTGTAAATTTAGGGTCATCAGCGTGAAGGTATGCACACCTTGTGCTGGGGTCGAGACCTCAGAGGGAGTGAGTGTGAAGAACAGAGAAGCCATCTGAGCCTTGGCCACTTCTATTTGGTGATTGGGAAGAGAAGGAGGAATCTGAACAAAATTAAAAAAAAAAAAAAGATAAAAAGTCTTCATCTCCTGGTGCCTTTAATTTTTTCACATCAATGAGACCTAAAGGCCAAAACCAGTTTTTCTCAGTGGATAGAGCGTCGGCCTGCGGACTGAAGGATCCCGGGTTCGATTCTGGTCAAGGGCATGTACATTGGTTGCGGGCACATCCCCAGTGGGGGGTGTGCAGGAGGCAGCTGATCAATGTTTCTCTCTCATAGATATTTTTAATTCCCTATCCCTCTCCCTTCCTCTCTGTAACAAAATCAATTATATATATATATATATATATATATATATATATATATATATATATATATATTTTTTTTTTTTTTTTTAAAGACCTAAAGTAAGAAAGTCGAGAATGTCACTTTCCTTAGGGAGGAACAAAATAGGCATCTGCCATAACATGTTAATCTCCTGCCGGGAGGTTTGCTGGCTCGGGCTTGGGCTACAGGGAAGCCTAATGAGCTGCACTTTAGAATAAGGTGACTTGTCTCGTGGGTGGTCAGAGAGCTGTCACAGCTTCAGGGTGTGAGGGCTTGCGTGATGGGCTTGCGTGGCACAGACAGCTCTTCTCTGGCGGTTCGTTTCTGTTGCCTCCAGGAGAACACAAGGCTGTCTTGGGTGTCGGTTCAAAGTTTGGGTGCATTGAACTTGATTGGTCAGCAGCGGGACCAAGTCATTAGCGTTTTACGCATCTGCAAGGCCAGTCCTGAGGGACTCGGAGAATTCGCTGTTAATAGGTACCCGAGCTCATTTTGCTCCTGTTGGTGCTCCAGTCCCCCGAACTGGTATAAGAAAGATCTTTGCTGTGTAAGGGACTTTTAAAATTTTCTGTTGGAGACTTATTCCAGGCATGTTTATTCTGGATACACATACACAAAAACAAGGGTATTACTTATCATAATATATTTTTAAATATTTTATTGGTTTCAGAGAGGAAGAGGGACAGCGAGATAGAAACATCAATGATAGAACCATTGACCGCTGACCGCCTGCCTCGTGCAAGCCCCCCACTGGGGATCAAGCCCTCCCCCCCCCGCCCTGGGAATTGAGCCCACAGCCCGGGCATGCGCCCTTGACGGGAATTGAACCTGGACCTTTAAATTCGCAGGCCAACACTCTATCCACTGAGCCAAACCGGACTTGTCATCTTTTCATTTGGGAGAATGAGTGATCTTTAGATCCATTTTCCTTTCCTATTCTGTTGAGTGTAATCGGTTTTTAAATCTTCGTTTTAATAGCTCACTGATGCCAGCAGCCATCTTCCCAGAGGTGAGGGCAGACTTCAGAGGAAGCATAAAGACCATTTGTTCTAACACCATTATTTAGCTAAGGAAGACGGGCTCAGTCACTTACTCAGTGTTATGAGAATGCAGGTGTTCTGAAATCAAGGGACATTTTTAATTGCCAAATTTTTGGGGTCAGTTTTATCATGAAATCATTGATCATACAGTAGAATGTATGTATGTATGTGAATTATGAAGCCTAGTAATAAAACAAACCTTTGTGTGCCCACCTTCCAGCTTAGGCCCTCCCAGCACCCCGCACTGCCCACCCTGCCCCATCCTCCTGGCCCCTCTCCACACACATAAGGTCTCTGGAACTTTTTTTTCTAATACTCTTGTTTTATAGGGTAGCCCTATAGTCTCTATCCCTACAATATTTTAGTTGTGCTTGCTTTTGAGCTTCATAAAGATGTTATCAAAGTTCCTCATGGCTTGTTCCTTTCTCTCTACATTGTTTCTAAAATTACCCATGTCGATGAGTATATCTGTATTTTATTTTTTTCCTTATCTATACTAATAAAAGGGTAATATGCTAATTAGACTGGACATCTTCCAGAAATCTTCTGGACGTCCTTCTGGACAAAGCCACGGTGGCGGGGGCCAAGGCAGAGGTGGTTAGGGGTCATTAGGTTGGCAGGGTAGGGCAGTTAGGGGGTGATCAGGCTAGCAAGGGAAGGCAGTTAGGGATGATCAGCCTTTGCATAGGCTGAGTGGTTAGGAGCCAGTGATGCTAGATTGTGAGAGGAATCGGACCTAAACTGGGATTGGAGATGGTGCAGGCTGGGTTGAGTGTCCTCCCCGCCACCCCTGTGCACAAATTTTGTGCACGGGGCCTCTAGTTACTATATAATAGTCACTCTACTTCATCCTACATCTCTTTACAAGGACATTCTCCCTCCTAACTATCAGGATCACATCTAAGAAAATTAGCAATATATCCATGGATAATGTCTCATCTTTAGCCCATAACCAAATTTTTCCAGTTGTCTCAGAAATGTCTTTTATGGATTTTTAAAAAAATAAATCAAGATCCAATCAAAGTCCATCTAAATATACTTGGTTGTCTGTCTCTTTAGGTCCTCTTTAATCTCTTAAGTACCTACATTTTTGTTTCCCATGCCACTGGCTTTTGTTTTGTTTTGTTAATCCTCACCTGAGGATATTTTTTCCCATTGATTTTTATAAAGAGTGGAAGAGAGGAAGGGAGGAAGGGAGAGCACACATTGACTGGTAGTCTCCTACATGCTTCATGACCTACCAGGCTGGGGATTGAGCCTACAATTAGGTATGTGCCCTTGACCAGGAATCGAACCTATGACCCTTCCGTGTGAGGGGTGGTGCTCTAACCACTTAGCAACACTGACCAGGGCTTCCCTGCCACTGACTTTTGAAGCATTTAGGTTAGTTCTCTTAGAAACTATACTGTACTCTAGATTCATCTCTATGTCCTCATGATACCAATTAACTTGTTCTTCTGTTGCCTGAATTTTCTGTATATCAGGGGTTAGGTCTAGAGGTATGATCATATGCAGGCTGAATGGTTTAGGAAAAGTATCTCCATGTATCTTGTGTTGAGCACAAAGGTGGCACGTGCTAACTAGCTTGCCATTAACCATACCACGCTGAATTACTTGGTAAAAATGGTGCTTCCCTCACCTCTCCATTGTAAAGGCACATTTTCCCCTTTGAGAGTCATAGCTCACCCTCTTTTGAATAACCGGAAAGTTGGCACATTCACATGTAATCTTTTGAATATCCAGTTGGTTTCTGTAAATAGCCAGCACTCATGTGTAGCCACGTTTGGAGAATAAGACTTGGGATCCAGCTGGAAATACTGTATTTTCTTTAATTGCAAGTGAACAAGATAAGACCAGTTTTTTTTGGTGTGATGTGAAGGGTATTTCCAAAAGAGTAATGACAAAAGCTTACTTAAAAATAATGGAATAGATGGGCATTGTTGTTATTTCAACAGTATTTGTATGCATGTATTTGTTGTTTTTTTTTTTAAGAAGCCTGTACTTTACAGTTGTACCTTTTACTCCGAATTTAGGCAAAAGCTCATGGGACAATAAAAGAAACTGAGATAACTGCCTGAGGAGAGTTTCCCCCTCTCCTGACGGCCTCATGAGTAATGTAACTTGTTGGCATAGAATTTACAAAAAATGAATCACTATCTTACTGGAGTAGAATTAAGGAAAAGTGAATCACACTCTGTAAATGAGATTTCAGATTCCAAAGTCCACCCGCATCCAGAAATGTCTGCCCGAGTTCCCCGGGCCCCAGGACTCACGCACCGGGAAGCCGCTCAGAGCCCCAGCCTTGTCAGGGTGGCAGTTTGTGTTCAGAGTTTTAGCCACCCCCCCCCCCTTCACCCCAGAGGACTTGCTTCTATAAATGTCAGGTGACTAAGGCGCATGTTTCCGGGAAAGTGAAATGGTTAGTACCAGATGAATAAATCCCCTCAGAACTCAGGCTGTGGAAGGACAGACTTACAGAACTGGGTCAGCATCGTTTCAGAGTCTCAGAGTTAGCTGTTGGAGCCGTTCATTGTGTTTACGAACAATTCAGCCCGTTCACTTGGGAGGAGTCAGACTCGGAGGCCCTTGGCTTGTTAGCCCAACAGCACAATGCATGGTGAACTGCCACTGTTTACCCAGGGCACGGAGTGTGTGAGGGCACCGAGTTCTAGAAACATGTAATGCAATGGTCGAGCGTTACGGAGGGTTACAGGACCTCACTCTCCTAGCTTCTGTTTTCTGTGGTGTAGGGGCATGGCAGTGGGGTTTAAAAGATAGACCTCTTTTTTTTTTCCTTATATTTTTAATGGCCGTATAAATAACATTTGTACCAAAAGGTGCATGACAAGTCATCAGTATAAGCTGAGTGAATTTTCAAAGTGTAACCAGAACAGGAAATAGAACAAAACCAGTGTCTCAGAAGCCCCTCTACACACCTACTCCTCCTAGGCCTTTGCTCTCGCTGTAACTATTATCCTGGCTTCTAACACTAGATTTGTTTTGATCCCCCCACACTCACCACACACAGCCTCTCCGTGTGTGTGTGTGTGTGTGTGTGTGTGTGTGTGTGTGTGTTGTGTGTTGGCTAGTCTTCAGTAGGATTTTGACTGTAAATCCCTGTATAATTAGTGAATCTAAAGAAGTGACTGATTTATCCAGGGGAATTTTTAACAAGTGCCCTTGGGCCAAAATTGGGAACATGAGAAAAGCAAAGGGAGAACCAGATGCATGGGCTGGTAAGAGGCTTCCCGGGCAGCCGCCCCCTTTTTGGCGTGGTTTTCTGGGACACGGTGGAGTGTCCCCACTGGGACGCTGGCAAGGCTGACAAAGAGCTGGAGAGAGGTGATCACCAAGAATTCCATATTTGTTTATGAAGAGGGCCTATAGCACCTGTCTTCTGTAGCCCTCACTTCTCCAGCTGCCTCACCTTCCCAGAACCCCATGGGACCAGGAAGTTGTTAAGACTCTGCACCGTCTTTAGGGACGGTCCTGCCAGGCATGAGTTTCTGGTTTCCTGGTTTCCAGCCCATTAGGGGAGGGTGAGGTGGCTGGTTCCCTGGCGAAGGAGAAGTGACAGCCGACAAGCCTAATAAAAGGGTGTGGTATTGAGAAGCCATAAAAATCCAAGAGCTCAGAAAGCTTCCCCCCTCCCTGTTCCCCCTTCCCCCAGGCCAGCACTGTGCGTGGTCACGCTCCTAGTGGGGATCCTGAGTCATTGCGGAGAGTCAGTCACACCCACGCCCTGGAATGAAAAGACTGCCACGAGAAAGTGATTAGGAGCCTGGGTCTGGGTCAGTGGGGATCAGCCCCGCGCTTGGTATCTGCAGCTGTGTGGCCCTGGGCAATGTCCTTCCCCTCGCCTGTGAAATGGGGACAGTAGGGCTCCTTCCTCATAGCATTGCCGAGGGTTAGATGAAGGTCTGGGTGGCATTCATTCCTTACGAGCTCTAGGCGGATGCTGGCTGTTATTAGACTTTGACGCTGTGACCAGCCAGTAAGTGGAACATCCTATTATCTGGTTACAAATGAGATGTTGCCCTTTAAAGCCCAGTGCGAGGTTTCCTAGTCAGGGCCTCCCTCGGCAAAACACGCCAAGCAACAGGAGAACTGTAGCCTAAAGAAGTTACTGATTTATCCAGGGCAATTTTTAACAATAACTAGCACCCCCCAAAAATGTGCCCTTGGGCCAAAATTGGGAACATGAGAAAAGCAAAGGGAGAATCAGATGCATGTGCTGGTAAAGACTTCACCGGCAGCCAACCCTGACCACGTTGCTTAGGGATCAAATGTACTTTTTTTTTTAACACTTGAAAGTAATACAGATGGTTATACTTTAAATCAATTCATAATATAAATCAAATGGACAAAACCAGCCAAGGAGACAAGCAAAGATTCTTAAGAAGAGGCATGTGTATCGGTTTATTCCTTGAGTCTAATGTTGCTCTGAGCATCACCGTGCATCATGCAGATGCACCCACATCCGCTTTGGTCCTTTTCTCTGCTCGTCAGGGGCTCTGTGTACTGAAATAGGTGACGCATGGTCTGTTTCTTTCCCCGGTGCTACTTAGATGGCTGGTTTACGAAGAACCAGGATTTCTAGGTGTGCCATTCGTCCTGGAGCCTGGGGAATACCCTGACTTGTCCTTCTGGAACACAGAAGTGGCCTACATTGGATCCATGCGGCCTCTGAAAATGGTAAGAGTGAGACGTACCTGTGCTCGGAGGGGGCAGTTCTTGGCCAGCCTGACACCGTTAATGCGCAGGATGTGACTCTGAAGCAGAGAAGCAGACTAACAAAACAGAAATAGCAGAAAGGATCGTGGTAGGCGGCGGGAATGGCACCAGCTGTCTGACCGGTGGGTGGGTCAGATCAAAATTGGGTTCAGCAACCTCGGCACTTGAGGAGGGTGAGGCGCTGGTTCCGATTGTAAGAGAACACTTATTTGGTAAATCACAGAGGTAGAAGAAGAAATTCCTAGAAGCTATGGGCTTAGGAAACAAGTTATGGAGGTGAAGGAAAGGCCCTTGGAGGAAGCTAATGGTGCTGTACCTGGGAGGGTGGGGGGGCAGAGAGGAAAGGGGAAGGGAAGGGAAGGGAAGGGAAGGGAAGGGAAGGGAAGGGGAAGGGAAGGGAAGGGAAGGGAAGGGAAGGGAAGGGAAGGGAAGGGAAGGGAAGGGAAGGGAAGGGAAGGGAAGGGAAGGGAAGGGAAGGGAAGGGACAGGTGTGCTTCTGAAGAAGCGTGCACTCGGGCCCCCATCCCCAGGGTTCTGAGGGTGAAGATTTTAGGGAAGATCCTAGGGAAAGATCTTTATGGAATATGCCGTAGTCTTCCGGGTGATCCATTCAGGGTTGTGGTCTCCGCTGACTGATGGGCCTGCAGCAGAGCAGGGCGTTATTTTTAAAAGCAGCGGGTCCTGACGTCAGCCGCGGCTGGTTTTGTTGTTTATCTGGGCCTGGAGCTGAAATGCACCAGAGACGTAGATGCTGTCTCTAGGGAGGAAAGGTCAGGGGTTCAAACCTCATGCCAGGGGAGGAAAGGTCATCCTGGTGGTGGGTCCCACCCTGCCCTTGATTGTCCTTTGCTAAGCACCCCGGGCTTCCCACCCGGGTGACCTTCTTCTGTACTGGCCCCCGGTCCCTGCTCTGCTCACGTCTGCCTGCCTGCCTGCAGCAGGGTAACGTGCTCGATGCTTTAGGTGGAAAAAAAATGTGAAGCCGCCCTGGTCCTCTGCCCTCAGGCATCTCAGCCCCACGGAGCCCAGGTGTGTGCACAGGGCTTCGGCACAGGCAGGCTTAAGAAGTAAAGAAAATGGCCACAATTGAACCTTTCTGGAAGGTTCAATTAAAAAATTGATTTCAGAGAGAGAAAGGGAGAAAGAAACATCAGTGATGATAGAGAATCACTGATCAGTGATTCACAATCCCTGCCTCCTGCACACACACACACACACACACACACACACACACACACACCGTCCCAATCCATCCCTGGGGATCGAGCCTACAACCTGGGCACATGTCCTGATAGGGAATGGAACCTCCTGGTTCATAGGTAGATGATGCTCCACCACTGAACCACACTGGCTGGGCTGCATCTTTTTATAAAGAAATTTACTGAGTTAAAAGAAAACAACTAAAACTTACTGAATCAGACGAAGGGGGTACCTGGGGAGATGGCTGCGTCTGAGATGCTGGTTTTAGATGGGGTGTCAGAGAAGGCCCCGGGAGCTGGGGCGGGGCTGGGCGAGCTAGAGTGACAGGAGGCGGGGCTGGGCGGCAGCGTTGGGGGCACTGGCGCTGGCTGTCCGAATGAAGGTTGTCTTCCCAAGTATTTGCCATAGAGAGGGCCTGTGCTTGCTCTGCCATGTTGTGTCCTGTTGTCTGGTTCCGTGCTGGACGCTAAGCCTTGGGAGGATCCGGGCTGCAAAACTGCCTTGTCCCCGGGCTGAGCGGTGGGTGCCGGGCGGGTGGGTGCTCCCTGAACCTGCGGGGCACCAGCGAGGCTCCCCTTACAGACGTGGCTTTGAAATTCCACTTTGCGGTTGTCTTCAAGTGTCTTGTCAGTGTGAAATAAATGAGAACTTCAGGAAGATGACTTTTTTATCTTAATCTCACCCCTCCTGCCAGACCTTGTGGTTATATATACCTTGTGTGTTTGCTGGTTTTGTTGTAAGTGATTTGGGGCTTTTTTCTAAAACTAAATCCACGCTCAAAGAACAGACTTTTGTCAGTTGTGTGAACGTATCAGAGAATCACCCCTAATTTACAAGGCAGTCTTTAGTGATTATTTATAAGACTGTGAAGTTGATGGCATTCAAATTGGATTCCTTCTGAAAAGGGTACTTGGTTGTACGAGCTATAGTTTGCTGACAAAACCAAGCGCATTCCTTTATAATAACAGGCCATTTGGTGCATTTGAGCATCATAGGTTGTGCTTTTATTTGTTTATTTAAAGCTATTAAATAGGTATTGGTGAAAAATACCCTGACTTTCCCACTGCTGATTTTAACTTTACCCTGTTTAATATTCCTGCATAATCCCTCTTCTATGGTTTATTTTTAGTGAATTTTAAAGAAGGTAAGAAGTTTTTAATTATAAAAGTGTAACAACCCCCATAGGCCCTAACAGTTTAATTATTTCAAGAGTCCTCCAGATCATATTGTGAGCTTGTATGAACTTCAGCAGTTTTGTAAGCCACGGGTTGCAAAGTCAAATGCCTCTGGGAGCAGGGCAGCAGACAGACAGCAGTGGGCTGGCTGGGAGCGGACCAGGGAGGGTGGAGAGAGGCAGGCCGGAGCCCGAGTCCCGGCTGCAGAATGGGCACAGCGCAGGGGCAGTAAGTTCGGGAGGTGAAGTTTGCTGCCTGTGAGAATCTGGGTCCAGAGTGTCAGATCTTAGGACTGTTTCCTAAGAGAAGTGAGAAATACGCATTGTTTAAAAAAGAAAGGGAGAAAGAAACATCAGTGATGATAGAGAATCACTGATCAGTGATTCACAATGCTGCCTCCTGCACATCCCCTCCCTTCCCACCCCCCACCCCCAATCCATCACTGGGGATCGAGCCTGCAACCTGGGCACATGTCCTGATAGGGAATGGAACCTCCTGGTTCATAGGTAGATGATGCTCCACCACTGAACCACACTGGCTGGGCTGCATTTTTTTTTTTTTAATAAAGAAATTTACTGAGTTAAAAAGAAAACAACTAAAAGTTGCTGAGTCAGAAAAAAACAGCTGACATGTAGATGCATCTTACAGGCCAGGCTGTGAGCCTCTGCCCCAGGCCAGCCCCCTCATGTCTTCATCTCAGTGCTTGGGAATTTGAGAGCTGTCTCAGCCTAAATTTAAACAAACTGGGGTGTTCCCTCACTGTGAGGTTTGGTGGTGTAAACCTGTGGTGGGCGGCATATTATCACTGACATGTGTAATATAAAAAGATAATGTATTACTGAAAAGCCCTTTTCCTCACTCACTCTGTTATTTTCTTTTCAGGGTGGTCGTAAAGTTGAATTCCCTATAGATCCAAAGGTAAAACTATATTTTTTAAATTTCATTTCCACTCTGTATCTATGAAGAGAACACTTGTATGATTTTACAGTTCAACCCGCATGAAACATAATTGCAGCCCAAGGAAGTTAACCCAACTCCCACGGTGCTGCCGATGGCTCTGGCTGTCGCTAACACCATGTGCCTCCATGGCTCAAAGGTTCATTGTTGCATTATATTTATATTTTGTAGTTGTATTTACTAATTGTAGGGCCTGTGGCTGCTTGCCAGTTGGTTAGGAAAAAGCTTTTAAGACAAGTTCTCCCAACTCCAAAGGGCTCTTTCTGCTTCCCACATCTATGACATAGTTTGATCTCTAGTTTGTTTCCTTTTTGTAATATTGATTGACTTTCAGAGAGGAAGAGAGAGAGAAGGGGAGAGAGGGAAACATTGACCAACTGCCTCCTGTACATAGACACACACGCTTCCCATCGGGGATCCAGCCCACAAGGCAAGCATGTGCCCTGACCGGGAATCAAACCGGCAACCTTTCGGTGCACAGGACAACACCTAGCCAACTGAGCCACACTGGCCAGGACTAGTTTGTTTCATTTTAAAAACAACTTAGAACCTTCTGGTTCTTTAGTTTTCCCTAAGCGAAATTATAAAATATCAGATCTAGACTTTGACACAAGGCCCAGTTATTTATATACTGTCTTTTGAACCTTAGCTTTGGGCTATACCCCGATTGAAAAAAAAATTCTGATTTTTAAAATTATAAGATGCTGTTATTCATTAATTTTTTTAAAGTATGAGAAATTTTGTGTTCCAGGACTTTGTATTGTTAAATGACTGATGTAACATTTAGCTGTTGAGATAGTTAACTTCTTTATAAATGACTGGTATACCTCATTTCTGTTACAGGTAGTGATTTATGAAAAGCCTTTCTTTGAGGGGAAATGGATGGAACTGGAAGCAGAAATGTATACTTTTGTCATGGAAGGCGGCGAAGCAGAAGAAACCGATGGGGAGGCCAGTTTGCCGCTGACGTCGGTGGGGTCCATGAAAGTTCTCAGGGGCATGTAAGTAGAGAGGCATGACCGTGAGGATTTCCTTTTCCTCTCTAATCAAGTAATAAACACGCACGACCCCGCCCCCCCCAAAAACATTCCGGATGGTATGGGAGGGAGACTCTTAGACGTGCTCTCCTCAGCCGGTTGTGACCTGGACCGGATAGCAGCAGTTGGAGGGCCCTTTGGGGTCAGTCAGCTGAGCAAGGCTGGTGTCCTGGCCCGTCCAGATTGGCCATCTTGTTTATTCATGTCATGTTCCAAACTACGGAACTGTTGATTTGCTTTTCATTTTTTTACGATCATATTTTGTACTTTCTAGATCTTATATATTTCCTTTGGAAGTACACTGCATGTGGTCTTATAAATAGCCAAAACCATAATATTTTAATTGCTATTTGAAGAATGTTAATCCAGTTTTATTTGCTGATGTCCTTTTGAGTCAGTTCTTGTTAAAGACACAGACACACACACAGACACACAGACACACACACACAGACACACACACACGTGTGCACACCCCTATCTCCTCCTTTACAGATCATTGATGTATGTTTCTTAGATTGTTTTCTTAGGACCATTCTGTTAGTCGCTTAAATTTTAGAGAAGAATTCCCATAATCATAATGACGGAGCCCATCTGGAGCTTTATTTATTTTATTTTTGTTAATCCTCGTGCAAGGATATTTTTCCATTTATTTTTAGAGGGTGGAAGGGAGAGGGAGGGACACACAGAGAGAGAAACATCCATATGAGAGAAATACATTGACTAGTTGCCTCCTGGACCAACTGTGACCGGGGCCAGGGATCGAACCTGCAAACCAGATACGTGCCCTTGACCAGAATCAACCCAGGACCTTCAGTCCATGGGCTGATGCTCTAAACACAGAGCCATACCAGCTAGGGCCATTTGTAGCTTTAAAATTATTTGTATTTGTCAATGACACTGATATATACAATGGAAACATTTTAACAATTCTAAGAATTTCTGCTTCATTTTTTTTTTCTTTCTGTTGCAGTTGGGTTGCTTATGAAAAGTCTGGATTTACAGGTCATCAGTACTTGCTTGAAGAAGGAGAATACAAGGACTGGAAAGATTGGGGAGGTTACGATGGAGAACTTCAGTCTTTACGGCCTATATTAGGTGTAAGTCAAAGAAAAGTTACTGGCTAATACTTGGTGTTTTAGGATAATACACCAACAAATGGCTGACTTTTGAATTTTGATTTTTTTTTCCCAATAGGATTTTTCAAATGCTCACATGATAATGTACAGTGAGAAAAACTTTGGATCCAAAGGTTCCAGTATTGATGTATTGGGAATTGTTGCTAATTTAATGGAGACCGGATATGGAGTGAAGACACAGTCTATTAATGTACTGAGTGGAGTGTAAGTAGCCCAACCTGGATTTTAAACATGGGTTTCACCTTGGTTTGTGTTAAATTCATACCTTCTCTGACAAAGAGAATTAAATATTAAATCAGTCCTTTAATACCTACTGCCACTATATTTTCATAATTGCTTTTTAAAACCTTTCTCGTTTCATTTTTTTCATGTGTAGTAGATTATTGGAGTAGGTTTTGGGGTTTATGATAGAAATGCACAGATCCTCTTCCCTTGTCCTTCTGCACGGAGAAATCTCATGAATTTCTTATGATGGGAATCAAATAATAACAGTGATTTAACATGAGAGACCTGAGGTTGGGACAGAGTCCCATTCCATTTTCCTGTGGCCCCACACCTACCCCATTATATTTCCCCACTATTATTTTGACATAAAACTAATTGTTTCAGCGTCCCTGGAGTTAGCAATTGAATGCTTTAATAATGCCAAACTAAGTTTTTATTGAAAAATGATTAGTCAAGACACTTAGGGATGCAAGCGACTGCAAGCCAACCCGGGCCGGTGTAAGTGATGGGAATGGAACTCAGTGGCCTACGTAACTGAAACGTCCTGCTGAAGGTTTGCTGGGGTCATGGCTGGAGGCAGGGGCTCATAAGGACATCAGGACAATGAGATCTCTCTGTCTCTCTCGAAATCTTCTGTGTTGGCTTTGCCTTAGGCAGGCCCTCCCCTCTGGTGGCCCCTGGCAGCGCCCTCTAGCTTTTGTCCTTCCGCCTCACTACCTCCCGTGAAAAGGGCTTCTCTTTCCCACAAAAGGTCCAGGTGTGACTTTGCTTCTGTGGGCTTGAGTCCTGTGAACCTGCCTCAGTCTGTCACTGGAGCCAGGGAGATGGCTGCGGCTGTGTCGTGTGCCCATCGCTGGAGCTGAGATGCGGTTTCAGTCCCCTAGGAGCCACTTACGTATGATTGGTGTGAGCAGTTCCCGAACATCAGAAAGAATGGGCACAGGCACTGGATGGGGACAGGGGGAGGAAGGTGTCTGTTAAAGGGAATTCTGCCATTATTCTTATGCGCCGGGCTGACGTCAGTTATAATTCATCATGAGTGAGAGTATACTTAAATGGTTATATGAAATCACTTGACATTGGTTCTGCTGAAAGCGCTTGATGTCTGGGTTTTTTATGTCAGGAGTAGTAAAAGGCCATTTGAATCATTCTAACCTCAGCTCCATTGCACAGACCCCCGGATATCTGAGCTGTGTCTCAGGGTGCTGTGCTGCCCCTGTGAGTCATGTCTACCGAGTCCTTGTGGAGGCTGTTGCTTGTGGCTCTATCTCGGCAGAATGACACCAGGGGCTTCTGGGGCTTCTGTTCTTAACAGGAAATACGGTCTACTGGGTCCTGTTCTGGAGCCCTAACATTTTAGAATCTGCCATAGGTATGGCAGAAGTCATCTGAAATACTTCGGTGGCAATATTTAAAGATGGCCTTTGAAGTTAAGTATTTAGAAGGGAAAGACAGTGGCCATGTCCAGGAGGCAGTTGTACATTTTGATACAGCAGGTGTATTGGTTCAATTAGTCAGAGCCCAGTCATGCAGCCTAGAAGCGGAAGCCCGACCAGGCTGGGCAGAAGTCTCCTGGGGCATTTGTGTAGATTCTGCTGTAGGCGCAGATAAGAATTTCTGTACCTCCGCCAGTCTCTTTTTTTTCTTTTCTTACCCAGCCCTTGTTTATCTGAAATCACTTTTCTTTAGAAACGTTGCTTTCATGTGTTTCTATTTTTAGCCATTTCTAGCAGCATTTCCTGGCATAGGCTCTTGTTCTGGGTGTAGCAGTTGAGGTTTATTTTGAAGGGAGGCATGCGTACCCACACCACTTCCTTTCAAATTGTGTGGCTGTGGGAAGGGCCAGCTGCTTCCTCATATTTCATTGGTCGCTTGACAAATATTTATTGAGGTCTATTATGTGCACAGCATTATATTAGGTCCTCAAAGAGGTTGCAGTATTTACACAAAACGTAATGATTGCTACAAAAGACATGGGGATTAAGGGCTTTGAGCATCCACATCAGAGGGATTAATTCCCAGTTTGAACTCTGGGATGACTTTAGAGGCCCTAGCACTGGAGTTGGGGCTCGCGGGGCCGGAAGGTGGAGCTGTGCCAAGATCTGAGGATGGAAGACGAACCTACTCACATTAAGTGGTTTCAAAGAAAAGCTGTCCTATGACTTTATTCTTACAGTGAATAAGCATTTTAGTTTGGTTCTTTATTTCCTAGTATGGGACGCAAAGTCAGAAAAAAACTTTTTTGAGAGTCTTGCTCTGTGAGTGTTTAAGCTGGGCCCTTTACATAGCACATTCGGAATCTGTTGTAGGTACGAAGTGTGTGGCCTGAAAGGAAACTTTATAGGGCAAGTGGCAGCTCGGGTCAGGAAGCGGAGAGAACTGGTGAGCCTCAGGAGACTCAATCATGGGTTCGATCATGGCTGGCCACTAAGTGATGGTGTCACGTTGGACGAGTCCCTTCCCATTCAGAACAAACACCAACAAATAATTCCATGAGATGCTTGTTATTCATTAGTTAGCTTTGGAGGGCAAGGATTTTGTCTTTCATCTTTGCATACCTCGTGCCAATCTAGTTCCTGGCATATAGTAAGTGGTTAATGTTTGTTGAATGAAGTGACTTTTAATAAATGAATTGGATGTGAAGACATTCTGGAAAATTCTTAGTATGCAAACAGGCATATAGGTATTAATTCTTTAAGCTGTGAGAGGATCAGGAGGGCAATGAATTAACTGAGGGGCAGATATTTGAATGTAACAATTGAAAAAGTTTCTTCTCAAAGGCTTTTGTCTTTGGGTAGGAAATAGCATCCAAGAAGTGGTTTTGTTGATTTCCCTCTCTGAGTGCAGATCACTTAAGAGAAAACATTCCAAAGGGGTTTGACTTGAGTATTTCTGAGCATTTGATCAATTTTGCTTATTACATAGTGTGTCATGTTGGAAATCTGGCTTAAGACAAAATTTTTGTTACTTAGTTGGCTTTTTTGGTGTTTATTTCTTCTGTCAACTCCCCCCCCCCCCCCAGAGTGGTTTGTAATGTAGAGACATAGCTTCCTGTAATACCAGTAGGCTCAGTTGTTTGTATGAAAAATAATATAATCTATAATAAAAGCATAATATGCTAATTAGACTGGACGTCATACAAACAACTGAGCCTTCTGGATGAAGCCAGGGCGGTGAGGGAAGCCTGGGTCCCAGGTGCCTGCCAGCGGCCGGGGAAGTAAGGCCTACTCTTGCATGAATTTCATGCATTGGGCCCCTAGTAATCAATAAGTAATAGTACAAGAATAAACTCTGTTTTGTATACTGACACCTGTAGACCTATTTTCCCCCTACCAAGTATACTTCTGGAAAGAAAATTTAATGTTGATAACAAAAAGAAGTCATACTTGCCTACTAAAAGAACTTCGGCAGCTACTTCTTGAAAGTTTCAATTGTTTCCTTAGGATAGAATTAGAAATACAGACATTCTCCTCATTGGCCCTTTCTCAAGGCAGAGGCTTGGATAAGTTTGAGAACACCCAAAAGGGTCTCACAAAGATATTCATTTGCCACTTTGATTTCTAATCCAGATAAATCTATCTGCTCTTAAAAGATTAATGGAGAATCAGGAAAATTATTAAGGTTCCTGATTGGTGAAATAAATGAAAGTTTCTGGATGATACAGTTACTCAGAGGTGTGTGATAGTTTTATTATATATGTAAACTAAGAACTATGACTAACCAGTGTTTTTTGTCTCTTTAGATGGGTAGCCTATGAAAATCCTGACTTCACAGGAGAACAGTACATACTGGATAAAGGCTTTTATACCAGCTTTGAGGACTGGGGAGGAAAAAATTGTAAGATCTCTTCTGTTCAACCCATATGTCTGGTAAGAAGTTATATTTTTGTATGAGAACACTCAACTGAAATTTGCATTTCCTTAATGTGTGATTCTAGTTCATATATACTTAACTCTATTGAAGCAATGCCGATATTATTTTTAACAATAATTGCTAATCTGGAATAAAAATGCATTTTAAGATATCTGCTCTACTTATTTTCTCCTCTCTTCCCTTTAAAACACTGTAGGATTCTTTCAGTGGGCCAACGAGACGAAATCAGGTAACTTAAAGTATTCTATCTTTACAATTAGGGGCCATCGATTGTAAAGTTGAACATACATGTAAAACTTCAGACATTTTGCATATTTTATTAGTTTTAACCATTTTTGTGCCTGGAAGTATAACTATTTTTAAATTAGATTTAATTTTTTAATGCTTGATAGCATCTATATACTTATAAAATGGTCTCATTATGTAATATTAAATTTCATTTATTTTTTAAATTTATCTTTATTGTTGAAAGTATGACAGATGTCCTTTTTCCCCATTGATCCCCTCCACCCTACTCCAGCCCCTCTAAATTTTTATGTCATTATATTGAATAAGGGTTTACATAAATATACTAAAACATTTTTTTAAAAAAATATTTTTTATTGATTTTTTACAGAGAGGAAAGGAGCGAGATAGAGAGTTAGAAACATCGATGAGAGAGAATCATCAGCTGCCTCCTGCACACCCCCTACTGGGGATGTGCCCACAACCAAGGTGCATGCCCTTGACTGGAATCGAACCTGGGATCTTTCAGTCCACAGGCTCTATCCACTGAGCCAAACCGGTCTTGGCAACTAAAACATTTCTAACAACACTTATAGTTATTGTGATAAACAGTAGGAGTTTTCATATTTGCTATGTCTGCATTAGACAAACATTTTATATGGTCTCTAACATGGTCTCTCACTGAAGCCATTACACTTGTTATTTGGGCTTTTTAATGGAAGTGTTCAGACAGCCTTAATTACAGAGGCACAAACACCACTGTAGCCTCCTTTACTGGCATACACAAGATTCTAATAAGTCAGCAAGTGTCTTCCATTGAGAGGGAGGAAAACTATAGTGTTTCCAAAATACAGTTTCTTGTTAATGTTAGAACTGATGAACAAGTACTTTTAGCCACAATAAAGCTTTAAAATGCCTCCCGGCTTGTCAGGACAGGGTGCGCTATAGAAAGCTGTCTCTATTGTTGGATTGTCCTTTGATGTCTCTGAATTAGACAGTCGTGAATGGTACAGCCAAAGTATCTCTAATGATATTAATGCAGAAGTCGAAAATTAAAGGTTTTATAAAATTCATGTCAGTTTACTGTGACAAGCTAAGAGGTCGTGGTTGGGTCATCATTTCAAAGGCTGATTGAGTTAATGTGTCTGCAAAATGATTTTATGTATTTCCATTTACTTTTTCCAAGATTCACTTATTTTCGGAGCCACAGTTTCAAGGTCACAGTCGATGCTTTGAAGAAACAACAAGTCAAATTGATGATTCATTTTCTACCAAGTCTTGCAGAGTTTTAGGAGGCAGGTAAGCAAAACAGTGGACTGGCAGAGCCTCGTCACCGGGAAACATAGAATTCACACGCCAGCAGTATTTAGTGACACCTTTAGATGCTTGGTGCGAGATGAAACCGCCACTTAGTACAAGACCCTGGGAATACTAAAGTATGCTTTGCAGCACATGAGTGCTGGACACAGAGGACCTGGAAATCATTGCGGGTTGGGGAAGTTAAAGATCACCATTTCATGGGGTTTGGACCAGGTCCTCTACTTCCTAGGCCTATCCCCTCATCCGTAAGGGGACTCTGAATAATCTCTAAGGCACCTCCCAAGGTAGGTTTTTTCGGGTAGATGGGAATAAGAATACTCCAATTAGGTGTGTGTGCATGTGGTTTTTCCTATGCAGCTGGGTTGCGTATGATGGAGAAAATTTCTCTGGTAACCAGTATGTGCTGGAAGAAGGCCACTACCCGTGTCTCTCTGCAATGGGATGCCTGCCGGGAGCAAGTGTGAAGTCTCTTCGTTTTATAGACGTTGTAAGTATGTCTGTGTGAGTATCTCGTTACGGAGATGTACGGTTCACATAGCTGATGGCCAGAGCAGAAACCAGCAGTTAGACCTACTTCAGGCTTAAAGTTGGAGACGGAAAAAACAGTTGCAATAGAACTTTCTAACCTGTAACTTTTTAATCTCTTTTTAGATAAGTTTAACATATAAATTGTTTTTGTTTGCTGTTTTCTTAGACTTCAGGTGAAGTACTGACTCAATCATGGCATACAACCATCATAAGTTAGTTCAAGGCCCCTCTCCTGTTTCTTCCCATTTTACACCTGATCTCCTATCCCTTTTACAGACACTGTGGACATTCTTATAAAACATGTTTTCAGAAAATCTGTATATAGGCTTCTTAATGTTTCTATTGATTTTAGAGAGAGGAAGGGAGAGGAAGAGAGCGGAAAAGAGAAACATCAATGAGAGAGATATTGATCGGCTGCCTCCAGTACACCCCCTGTGGGCATGTGCCCTGACCTGTAATTGAACTGGCTACCTCTAGGTGCATGGGACCATGCTCAATCAACTGAGCCACACCAGCCAGTGCTATATACAGGCTTTTGATTTATATACAGTATTATGCTATAGTTCTCACTGCATTATAAACATAACAGTACTTACATTAAAATTTTTAAAAAACTATCCATTAGGCTGTATGTACATTTCATTTATTGATTCTAACTGATGCAAATATCCTCATCACAATGTTTTACTTAATTCTCATCTATGCCTTGCCACGGACCTGTGGACCTCTCTTGGGCATGTATATTAAAGAGTGCATTTGCTAGGATTGTGTGCATGAATATGCAGCTTTACTAAGTCCAGTTCTACCACTTCAGACTCTTGCTGACAGTGTGTGAGGGTTTGTTTTCCACATTGTTTGCCATTACTGAGTATTCTGACTTTCTAACTTTGGAAGGAATTGGGTAGAAAGTATTCTCTCACTGTTAATTTGCATTTTACTATTAGAGAAGTTGGTATCTCATATACTTATTCATCATTTGGGTTTTCTGTTTAGTGAATTGTCTATTATGTTCTTTGTTCAGCTTTTTATTTTATAGTTTCCTGTATATCTTTTATTGTTTTGCAAAAATTCCTTATAGTTTTAAAATTTATTGCTCTTTGAGATTTGCAATCGAATGACTCCTCCCCATTTATCACATGTGTCCCTTTGAACAGAAATCTTTCATTTTAATGTAGTCAAAGCAATATTCAATGGGAAACTGCAAGATAATGTTCAGATGCTAGTCTGAGTGTGTAGTTTTGGAAATATTTTAATTTTTGGTAGCTGATCTCTCATTAGAAGCTTTAAACATAGGTAGTTAATTTTAGGCAGGAGTTGGCTTTATTTCATCCTTTTCTACCTGTTCAAATAACTAAAGCTGACCTTTCTTAAGATGTGAAAATAGTGGCAATGGAAGGTGGGATGATGTGGTATACCATTCATTAGCTCACAGATGCCATACAAACCATCTCTGAACATTAATGTGCTATTTACTGGTCAACAGAATCTTCGTGTCAGGGCACATTCACATAAATAAAGCAAGTCCCACATCCTTGCCACAAAACTTGAAGCAGGTAGGGAATTTCTGATGATCATTTATGATTTTAGGATTATCATCATTAGAGCTTAGTCTAGGGCCATGGTCGGCAAACTGCGGCTCTTTGGCCCCTTAAGTGTGGCTCTTCCACGAAATACCACGGCCTGGGCGAGTCTATTTTGAAGAAGTGGTGTTAGAAAAAGTTTAAGTTTAAAAAATTTGGCTCTCAAAAGAATTTTCAAACGTTATACCGTTGATATTTGGCTCTGTTGACTAATGAGCGTGCCGAACACTGGTCTAGAGTCATAAGGGTCTATAATTTGAAAATGAGTTTGAACGTAGAGCTTCTACTCGGTAGTTTTCCCTCCTCCTAACAATATTCCTACAGGAAAGTTTGGGAGCATACGTGCACACAATCATTGTCTGTTGACAATTAAAACAAAAACAAAAAAAGACAACTGAAAATGCATACAAGGAGGTTCCTGACTAGCAGTTCCACTAGACTGCAATAGGCCTCTGACCCTCACCATTTACATCCATAGCTTTCCGGTCCTAGCCCCTCCTTATCCTAACACAAAATGGCAGGATTGAAAATAAATTCATTAGCTGTGTTGATATTCCAGACTCATATTCCCATTCTTTGTGCTTGGGCCATCCCCCAGCCTTTATAGCACTATTTACATTTACCTGCCTTTCTGTGCAGTAGGAAAACTTCCTGTCCCCGCTTCCTTCCTCGCGTTAGCTCTGGAGTGAATAAACACTCTTGACTTCCTGGGAAAGGGAGCTTATGACGGACCAAGATCTCGTGATCTGTCCTTGTAACAAGACGATTTTCAAATAAGTTCAAGTTACTATTAAAGATGAGTAACATTATTTTTGTTCCTAAACAGGAATTTTCTGAACCAACAATTATTCTTTTCGAAAGAGAAGACTTCAAAGGAAAAAAGATTGAGCTTAACGCAGAAGCAGTCAATCTCAGATCCCTGGGATTCAACACGCAGATACGCTCAGTTCAGGTGATCGGTGGCATGTGAGTTACCTACTTGTTCATTCAGTAAGAGATTATTTTAAAGGTTAAGTTTGACATATTTCTTTTTCTCCTACATTACCTTAAACAAAGTGACACAATCCCCCCTATTTTCTGTAAGGGTTAATGATTATGCACCTTCATAGTGGACTTTTCCCATTGGGAAGAGCCATGTATGAAGACTCTCTCATCAATTCCTCCAGGCTTTTAGTTTACTTATGGTAAGGACTTGGTCTTCACCACTTCAAAGTTTCTAGGGGAATACTTTGCAAAACAGTGCTCTGAGTTTACTGAGCACTTTCTGGCAAGTATGAGAGAGCTTGTTTTCCTTTTCCCTTTAAAAGACCCAAGTCCTTTGATTTTGGAGTAAGGGCTGGAGTTTTCCTTTAACTGGGAGTGAATACCAGATGCTCTGCATGCTTCAAGGTCAATATGGGAAGATTTTTCCCAACTTTGAATAATTGTGAAGTTAAGATGTAAAAATGAGTAAGAACTATCAATGTAATAAATGTTTTTAAGGAAGTATTTTCGTTTCACTTGCAAAAATAGGTATAGTCTACCTGTATACATCAAGTGTTGGAGGGGACTGTAGCTGTTTAAAAAAAACAATTATTTGGGTGCTTTAAGAGTTCCAGGATTAAACGTTGAGGACATTCTTCCTTGGTAACACATGGGCCCGAGGAAGGCTGCGGGGTCACTCACATGCCATTGCGTGCAGGCGTCACACGTCTTCAGGTGTGGGCACCAGCATCCCTAGGAAACTAGAGTATCTTTTGCAGTTTTTTGGACTGAGGAAGATTCCTCTCATTTCAAACAAATATTTGAGTTATTTACTTTTAGTTAAATAACCCTTTAGTATTTACCATATGCCACACAAGAACTTTACAAATATTAACTATTTAAATAAAAGATCCATAATTACAACTGGAAATGTTTTATAAAAAAGCTCACAGGAATACTGGGCTGTCCCACTAAAAATCATAATCTCTATTTCATTGCTCAGGTGGAGGAAAAGCCTTTCCCATTTCTCTTTAAGAATGGTTCTTTTTAGCATAAATATGTACCAAGAATGTGCTATTTCTTGAGAAAAGGGTGTTTGCTTTAGAAAATAAGATAGTCCCCCCTTCTTCTGCCAATGTATATTTTAAGTATAAAGCTCAGTCTAACAATTGAAACGTCCTAAAATATAATTGCAGCTTATTGTCAAAAGGATATCGCACTTACAGTGGTTCTCTACTTTTCCAGATGGGTCACGTATGAATATGGCAATTACAGGGGTCGGCAGTTCCTACTGTCACCAGCAGAAGTACCTAATTGGTATGAATTCAGTGGCTGTCGCCAAATAGGTTCTCTACGGCCTTTTAATCAGGTATTTTCTTCTTCTCCATGTTTGAATAGACTCTTCTCTGATTTTTTTTTTTTAAATGTAATTTAACATTTTAGTTTCAGTTTGACATTTGCCACTCCCATGAACTTCTAAATGTGGGCTGTTTCTAACTGCTTTCAGAAATGCTCTCCTGCCTGACATTAAATTGTGGCGCGTTGATAAACCCAGCACATTATCCCAGTGCTGGGTTTCCACAGGCAGGCTCCCTGCCCCGGGCACTTCTCTGACATTTCACCAAACTCTTCTCAGGGAGAAAATCCTAAAGCCTTGGGTAGAGAAATTGTCCCTAATACAGCCTCACCTTGGGCTCGGCCCCTGCTGTTGATGCTCATTCAGAACTTCTAATAGTACAACTTCCTTCTGATCATTGCTGGGTTTTGTCTTCTAGAAACGTATTTATTTCAGACTTCGAAACAAGGCAACAGGGTTATTCATGTCAACCAACGGGAACTTAGAGGACCTGAAGCTTCTCAGGATACAGGTCACGGAGGACGTCGGTGCTGACGATCAGATCTGGATTTATCAAGAAGGATGCATCAAATGCAGGGTGAGCTTTAGGATAAGACAAAGGTCTGTGATAAGCATCTTTCAAGTTAATGCTATGTCATGATTTCCTGGACCACCTTCAGAAATAAATTAGGTTTTCCATGGAAATATTCCTTAGCTCTTATAGAACCGGTCTATGAACGTAAAATGGGAGTAAATCTAACTCTGACCCAAGAGAGTACTGGTATCTTTACTTGATTTTTATATAGTAACATTCGTGCACTGGGGGGAGTCCCTCAGCCTGGCCTGTGCCCTCTTGAAATCCAGGACCCCTGGGGGGATGTCCCCCTGCCGGCTTAGAAAATAAGGTAGTCCCCTCCTCTCCTGCCAGGCAGACATCCCCCGAGGGGTCCTTAGCACTGCCATGGAGATGGGAGAGGTTCCCACTGCCGCCGCTGTGCTCACCAGCTGTAAGCCCAGCTTCTGGCTGAGTGGTGCTCCCCCTGTGTGAGCGCACTGACCACCAGGGGGAAGCTCCTGCATGAGTGTCTGCCCCCTGGTGGTCAGTGTGCATCATAGTGACTGGTCTTTCTGCCATTCAGTTGATTTGCATATTAAGGTTTTATTGTATAGGATAGAAAATTATATAGGAATTTCTAGTAGGTATAGAAACTAACTGTAAGCCCCAGCATTATCAACAAGTTACTCTTGGTTTGCTTCCTTTTTGGAGGATCTCAGACTAGAATTAAGGGTGAAGAAGTCCCAGCTTGTGTACCATTTCCACATTGGCACACCTTGAGAATAGAAAATACCCCACCTCCGTCCTATCACTCCTCCATAACACCCGATTACGGGTTGCAATGAGTAAGAGCTTATAAGAGGAGCTCGTGCTTCTGTTGCAAATATTCTTTGTAACTTCCTGATTTTATGGGCTTGGCGGTTGGCTCCCGATTTTTTTCTAACTGTGGTGTCCCATGAGTCAGCAGAAGGCACACAGCCTGTGAAAGGCGTGTTAATTAGGTCTGCGGGGCCTGAGGGACAGGCATCCTTCCAGGAAGCATAAGGGCTGTTGAGACTTGCACAGAAGGAATAGTAAGAGCTGTAATAGAAAAGCACAAAAAGCCAATTTCTGCCTTTGAATTATCTTTAACGATTCAAGAAAATGGAGCCTTTCATCAGTTATTTCTAACAGAATTATAGTGGTGTTATTTAATGACTTTGAATTGAGTAGGCCAGTGAGAAGTAGCCTAGATCATCACAGTCCTTTTCTCTCACGTAGAACAGTACTTTCCAGTTCTCTCCAGGAGCATTTTCGTCAGCGATCTGTGTTAATGTAATGTGAACATGTAACACCATACACTGTTCATATACTGAGAGTAGATTCACTTCAGAGAAGGACCCATAAAATTCCTACATGAAAATACCTTTTACTGTATTGGTATTTTCTTCTCTTTTTATGGTTGGATAGCATGCCTTTTTAGAAAAATTTGACATTTCTCATGAAGAAAAGACAAGAGAAATAAATGGGATTTCAAGGTTTAAAATGACAAAATGCCCGTTTAGCCACGTTAGTGCTACAGTAGCCTTCAAAATTAGAGGTGCAGCCACATTCTAGAAGGGTCTGGCTGCGCAAAGGTGGTTCTGTGGGGGTAGGTTTGGTGGAATGACCAGCCTTGAGGACAGTCATTTCTGGGAGGGAAAACCATCATGAGGGGCAGCTCTGATGTTCTCAGGCTTCTCTCACTAGTAAGACCGTCTTCCAAAGGGCAGAAGCCCCTTAAAATGGATAAGACAGAGAACCCTCTGTCACGAGTGTCACCTGAACTAAAGGGCATAAGGGTGAATAAAGCCAGGATCTAGGGTGGCTTTAAAAATCAGCTTAGACATGCTGAAACCGGTTTGGCTCAGTGGATAGAGCGTCGGCCTGCGGATTGAAGGGTCCCAGGTTCGATTCCGGTCAAGGGCATGTACCTTGGTTGCGGGCACATCTCCAGTGGGGGTTGTGCAAGAGGCAGCTGATCGATGATTCTCTCTCATCGATGTTTCTAACTCTCTATCCCTCTCTCTTTCTCTCTGTAAAAAATCAATAAAATATATATTTTTAAAAATTTTAAAAAATCAGCTTAGAGAGGGAACTGATCACAGTGGCACTTGAACGTGCGTTCCTCTCTAAGACCCGCATCTCTGTACCGAGCAGATAGCAGAAGACTGCTGCCTGACGATCGTGGGGAGCCTCGTCACGTCCGGCTCCAAGCTGGGCCTGGCCCTGGACCAGAGCGCAGAGAGTCAGTTCTGGAGCATGAAGTCTGACGGTAGGATCTACAGCAAGCTGAAGCCAAATTTAGTTTTAGATATCAAAGGTAAGGCCCGTTCCTTTTATCTTCTTGGTTGTGTCTTTTTTTTAACTAAAAATCTAGTTTGAAAATGGTGAGCACTGGTATAAATAGTAAGAGATCTTTCACTATGTCAGCCACTGTGCTCAACACTTCGCACTGACATGTGATCTTCACAGCAACCTATGTTATCCCCTCCTTCCCATCCCACTTTACAGCCCCCAACATGGAGGCCTAGAGGGTTAATCCATTTGGCAGTAAGTGTTGAGGTAGAATCTGGACATGGGCTGTCTTCAAGCTTTCTATTTTAACAGTGTGAGGCTGAAATCACAAGCTCAAAGGCTGTGGTCTCAGTAGAGTTGATGATTCTCATGTAATCTTTCATTGAAAAGATCTAAGATCTAAAAGGAATGAACGCAGCCAAAAGGATTTCAACTGAACATTTGTTCAACGGAAATCCAGAGCAAATTGATGGTGCTTGAGAACAAATAAATTTAGGACAGTGTTTCCCAAACCTTATCTGCATCAGAATTGCCTAGAGGACTTATTAAAACACAGATGGCTAGGTCCTGCCCTCACAGTTTGATACAGTAGGTCTGGGGTGGGGCACGAAAATCTGCATTTCTAACAAGTTCTCCTTACTAGTGGAACCACTAATAACTTAAAAACATAAAACAAATCAAAACCGACTTCTAACAGATATGGGGATTCAGTGACTTCTTGTTACTGACAAACAAATGGAGAAGTGAGTTTTATTCATGTCCAGTGGGGTAATTTTGCTTTAAATTATTAATGGAGACTTTCTATTTCCTACCAAGAAAGTCAACATGATTATGGCTTTATAAATTTAGTGAAATGGTTATAATGTAGCCTTACTATATCACATACTTCATTTAAAAAATCTGCTAGGAAGCTGGCTCAATTTTACTTTAATCAGGGCTCTTAGCCAAGCTGTCATTAAAAATTGATATAGGGATAAAGGAGCAGCTGCAATTTAGTTTTAAAATAGTTTTTCTGGATGATGGGGAAGCAGCATTTTCATCAGGGACGTGTGTGAGGAGCAAAGGTGGGTGTCACCTGTGTGTGGCCTCCAGATGGATGTGTGGCCAGCCCACCTAATAACAGGATTAGAATCCACAAGGAACCTGAGAAGCTGGAAGGGTGCTCAGGGGCAAAGGCAGAGTACGCTTAGGAAGCACACGCCAAGCAATATATAATATAACAAGCTGGATGGGAGCTAAAAATCACATGAAGTGCAAGATGCAAGAACGTAGATTAAACATTCAGAGAATGAATGGTAATATAAATACACCTCCTTCGCATTACATTGGATACAAAATTTGTCGTTTGTGGACATTCTACAAATGGTCAGCTGGAGGTTCTGACTGGTTAATTACAGAACCAGACCCTGCTTGATTATTTTCATCAACCTGTTCAACTGGAACGTCTCTGTCTATACAAGATAGTTTTAAAACCTCCAAAGAAGCCAAGAAAAAAAAGTGACTTAAGTTGGAAACGTAGATTTTTTTTTTTTTTTTTAACACATGGATTCATGTTTCTTACAAATGTGATCAGCTTCTTCTGTCCGGGACTAAGGCCACTGTAATCCTTATGAGTAACTTCTTGGAGCATTTCTTTTTAACCTGTATTTACTGGGTACCCATCAGGTGGAAGGCTCGAAGTGGGGAAAAAAGATACTATCTTGGCTTTAGAGGGCTTATCTTCTAGAAATGCCCGGCATACAGGGCTTTTCCCCACTTGCTACATTAACAGCTGACCCGGGAGTAAGGACACCTGGCTTCTAGTTTTACTCTGACAAGACCTATGGGACTCTAGGAGGTTCCTCCTTAGGACTTTAAGTTCCAGAGTCCCTTCCTAAAATGCCTTGAAATTAGCCAAATGCCTCCTGAGTAAGGATACTGTCTGTATGCTTGTGAATACTCAGACTACCTAGTATGGTAGCTGCATGAGTCACTTGTTAAGCGGAATTTGTCTCAGCATGTGGGAGAATAGTGCCATCTTGTGGACATGAGCAAGTAGGGCCCCATCCCAGGGACTGCTAAGGAAATACAAATACACCTCTTTGGTGCACTTGATAGGAAACTATTTTCATTAGCTATGAAACCATTTGTTACCTAGTGATGTTGCTATAAAATTTATTAGACCTGTCTCCTGGTGTCTGGGGAGTGAGTTGTTTGGGTAGACAGTCGTGTATTGTTCCAGACCACAAACATGACAATAGTGGGCGCTGATTCATGCTCACTTTAAAAACATCAGATGTCTGGGCTGATTTTAATTCTCCCAAAGGAAGAAGAATGAATCAGTTTATTTCTCAGGAACTTCATGATTCTAATTAGAATTATGCTGTAATGTTCACAGAAAATAAGTTACAATACTATAATCTCGAAGAAGGGAAAGAGGACATTGGGACCTTGAGAGGGCACTTCCAGAAATCTCAATGGAGCGCCCTGTGTGTCTCAAAGGGCACAGAGGGATTTACTGCAAAAGTAGACGTAGAAGGCCCAAGCACACTGCCCTTGTATTCTGTGCTACACCTACGTGTGGAGGCTCTAGACCAGCGGTCGACAAACTGCGGTTCGAGAGCCGCAGTGTGCCGCTGTTTTGACTAATAAATTTGCCAACCACTGCCTTAAAAAAAATAAAAAAAAAAAACACTTTAAAAGCATTTTAATGTACTAATGTCTTTAACCTGAAGTCAAAACTTCCCACTATATCAGGTCTGCCTGCTTTTTCCTCACTGGTACCTCGAATCCTTGACCTCACCACTGAATATATTTCAGTCTCTGCTCCTTTTCCCTTCTCTATATTCTTCCCTGTGCCCCCAACATCAGGCATCTTAATGACTGTGGAGTAGGAAAATGAGCCCAGGAAGTGGGAGATCCTGAGTGGAGCTGCTGTGCCTTATGGGACTTTAACACATTTACCCCCAGTGACTGAGCCTGTCAGACTGGGTACTTGGCAGGGCTCTGCTCCTGTGTTGTTTCATGCGGTACATGGCTTTGCACCTGGTTACTTCTGCTCGTAACTCTGTGCTGAGGTAAACTGTCCGCAGCCCCTTCACGGTGGGCACCTTTCCTCATGTTCTCCTTTTTTTTCAGGGGGTGCACAGTATGATCAAAATCACATTATCCTCAACACCGCCAGCAAAGAGAAGCTAACACAAGTGTGGGAAGCCATGGTCCTATGATCCTGGACAAAGAAGGCAGGAGGACTATTGCTGGAGGTCTTCCAGCTGCCTTGTTGTAAAGGAAGAGGACTGCTGACAGGAACCAAGAGGAAAGCGGATGTGCTCCTCAGCAACTCCAAATTCACTCTCGAACCACAGTGCCGGGACCGGGACAACTGTCTCATCTCTTCAAAAGACTAACAGTTTTAAACCAAAAATTTGTTCTTTCACTTCTTGCCTGTCAGTTCCTTTCAGCAGCTGCTTAAACAGGTTTCATTAGCAGCGTTGGGGTGTTTTTAAAAACTCTTAAGACGTTAAGACTGTACATTTTACAAGATTTCCAAAGACAGCGGCGGGAGAGAGCAGGAACAAATTCACCGGCTGGTGGACCTACAGGTGCCTTACACTTTAAAGGGAAGGGTAAAAGCTCAAGTCCGTACGGTAGAAACTGTTTAGACCTTAGTAGAAATAATGTTATTAGGCCTCTAGTATGGGTCATTGACCTTCTGTTTCCTGAAATCATTAATTACGCTGTATAGCTAAATGGGAAATTATATATTCAGACATATATTAAGGAACTGAATGAGTACAGATACAACACTTTAATATTAAAAACTAGAAAATTAAAAAAAAATTTCATGTCCATGTCTGCTTACATTTAATAGCAGGATTTGGATTGTTTTAACTCACCATGGGCTGCCCTCGATTTTCACTCGAATGTTGTTTAAAGCTTTTCTTACAGATGCTGCTGGAACAGTATATCATGACCTAATTTATTAGCCCATCCCCACTCATCTATAGTTTTGAAGCAATGCTATGCAGTCGGGTAATTTAGCCTAATTCCCCGCCCTCCCCTCCAGCTGCACTGGCAGGAGTCCTGCACGGGCCACCTTACCTGTGATGTGCTGAACGGCCATGCTCCAAGGACGCTTCAGCTCTTGGGGTATTGTGGCCTCGTGGTCACTAATTTTGGGTGTGGAAGGCTCAGGGGGATGACCAGCAATTCTCTTCCAAAAGGAAAGGACAGGAGGCCTACGGTGATGCTTGTCAAATCTTAGAACTCTGAAAACCCACTCTAAAGTTCAGCAAGCCCTTCAGTGGAAGTTCAAAATGTTTAACTGATGATACACTGCCCGGACGGTGCTGTTCGAACTGTGCATACTCACTTTGAACAAAACAGCTAAAACAGTCCTTGAACTCCTCTGTCCCCATTTCGTTGTCCTCGGCACTGAACGCTGGTGCTCTTGTCACAGGAAGAACAAACCTGGTTTCCTTTTCACCTGTTTCCCATTCTGAAGTGTGTTAATCCTCTCTGGAGTCTATGGTAAGCTATTAATGTTTGTACATGTCCAACAGCAGCCAGCATGCCTGTCTTGTTCTGAGGTGTGTGGCTCTGGTTTTTGGCCTTTGTGCAACCATTACCGTGTGGTGGGGTAAGACATACTACAGTAGCCTCTGTTGAATTTATCTCTTGAATAAACTTATTTCTGGTTAACTGTGTTGATGAAATTGGTTAGTAGTCCTCATTAACACTTCAAAGAGAGTCAGCTGGCAGATTAGAAACAAATGCCTGATTAAGACGAGGCAAGTTTCAGGGTGGGGGCTGGGACACACAGGGAAAGGTCAGCTGACTCCCCTCTTTCCAGACATCCAGACACTGGTGAAAGGGTGCACTACACTTTTTTGAGTGGACATGAGGGGGAGTGAGGTCCTGCCCTGAGTTTGCCCTGCACCACCCCCTGGGAGTCCTCAGAGTTAAAGAGTTCAGGTGGAAGTCCAAGTGGCCTATTTACAACTGAAAACATTTTTTTCTTTTGAGGTAAGTTTGTAGTGGTGAGATCAGCAATTCCAGAGAAAAGCCCTCATCCGAGGCACTAGTAAATGAATGTCTAATAAGAATAAACTAAGTAGAAAGTTGCTCAAACAGGTCTACACTGAGTGGCCAGATTATTATGATCTCTGAACTCATAATAATCTGGCCACTCGGTGTATTTGTATCTCAAATGGGTACCAAAAGTATTCTACACTGTTGCTGGAGATCAACCACCTATTTGCCCTGAGCTTTCTATCAGCCAGTGCAAAGGGGAAAACTGATCAGGTGCATGATTTATAGTATCTTTGATATCAAATAAATGAGATGAGAAATCATAATAATCTGGCCACTCAGTGTATATCAAAAGCTAAACGCGAGTGAGTTTCTGGGGTGCAGTAATGAGTACAACATGAAATCGATACTCACCTGCGATGAATGAAGGACAGACTAGAGATTCAAAAGCCTCAGTGGGCTTGGGGTGAAATACCTAAATGCAGACATTTAAAGTCAGAAACTGGAGAACTGTGGGCCCAGTGGAATGGTGGAAATTTCCATGGAAAGGTCCTCAGAGAAGCATGTTTCACTGGTTAAAGGAGGTCTAGTTCTTATGCAAAATGTAAAAGTCAGAAACTTAAGCATCACTTTCAATTTTTAAGAGTAAACAACCAAATCACAGCCAGATGTTTATATATGACCCCAAGAGGTTCAGAACTCAGCAGAGCAGAAGGATAAAAATCAAAGGAAAACGTGCCCACTGCTGAACCAAAGAGGGAGCCAGCTTTAAGTAAGCTCTTCATGCTGCCACCATCCATCTCACTAGCACAAAACAGTAAAATCAGTTTTAGCGACTAGGACAGAAGGTGCCACAACAATTTGCAAATCTGGTGTGAAAGAACAGCTTGGAAAAAAACATGCAATTTTCACTGACTTTATAGACAAGTCCAAGTGTGGCTATTTTCATAGTGCTTCTTACATGTGCATTCACTGTGCTGGGCAGAGGACAGACCTCTCAGCAAACAGGAACGGCTTACTCAGAAAGCACTCTGGGCAGGGCAGAGGGATGGGTGGTCGTATGGCACCCAGAGATTTTATATCAGTCTCTGCGCAGTTTAGAAGATAGGAAGTTACTAGCAAAAAGTCTTCTTTTTGTGTTTTTTTTTAAACTTATAACATGGAATTTATAGTCTAACCTGGAAAGGGATGGCTAGAAAAAAGTTTGGGCTCACCAGCACTCACCAAATAAGAGAGTCAGTAATTACCAAACACTATTTATTTAAATAACATTAATTACAGTCTTTCCTCGTGCATGTCCTCTTTCCACCTTCTGAAATGCTTCTGGAACTTTAGAAAAAGGAAAGGTTTTTTCAATAACTGGCTGAATCTGTAAAACACAAGAAGAGGTTGACAGTGGCTAAGAACAGCGACATCCACAAGGCAGTCACGTCTGTAATCAGTCTCTTCACTAAGGCAGACCAGCCTCTCTCCGGTCTGTCTGTGCCTCTGGGTAGGAGCTCTCTGCCAGGCCAGGCCTGAGACGGCTGCCCTGCTCCCATCTGCTCCTTTCTGTGAGGTAGACCAGCTGCACCATCACTCCACTAACTTCTGCTCTGCTGGTCTTGTCCCTCTCCTACTCAGAACCCCTCAACAGCCCCCAAAACTGCATTCAAAGGCCACCCCCCAAACCTCAGCCCTCACGCAGACTCCAGACTTCACCAAAATGGTCTGCTTGTCATTGGTATCGTGAGTTTGTGCCTCTCTGTGTTCTACCACCCTTCCCTTCCTGACCTCCCAGTTCGCAGTGTTCTCTCAACTGCTGCAGACCCATGAGGCCCTCTTTATGGACTGCTTGTTACAGCTGAGTACACATCTCACCTACCCAGTTGGGAAATACCAAAGAGGGTGCTGTAGGTATCCCTGTGGCCCCTCACAGGCAGTGCACTGAATGAGGGCAGATTTTTTTGTTTTATTTATTTATTTTTGTTAACTGTTTGGCATATTTACTCGACCAGAGCTGAGAGTATCTGTGGTATAGGCCACCTCTTTTGTATCCTCCACAACATCCAAAATAAAAAGACAACTTACTAAATGTGAGAAGATATTTACCAATGATACATCTGAAAAGGACTAATATCCAAGGTATATAAGGAACTCATACAACTTAATACCCCAAAACAAACAATATGATTAAAAAATAGGCAGAGGACCATATAGACATTTCTCCAAAGAGGACATATGGTGGCCAATAGACATATGAAAAGATGCTCAATGTCAGTAATCATCAAAGAAATACAAATTAAAACCACAATTATATATCACCTCACACCTGTGCCTATCATCAATAATTCAACAACCAACAAGTATTCACTGCAGCATCATTAGATATGGAAGCAACCTAAGTGTCCATCAATAGACAACTGCCTAAAGAAGATGTAGTACATATATACAATGGAATATTACCCAACTTTAAAAAAGAATGAAATCTTGCCATTTGTGACAACATGGATGGGCCTATAGGGTACTATTATACTGTGAAATAAATCAGACAAAGACAAATACCACACAATTTGCTTATGTATGGAATCAAAAAAGAAATGAACAAACAAAACAGAAACAAACTCACAAATACAGAGAACAAAACTGATGGTCACCATATGGAGTTGAGAGGCTGGGGAGGGGGTTTGAGAGACTAGGTGAAAAGGGGAAGGGATTAAAATGCCAGTTATAAAAAAAAGTTACAGGATATAAAGTACAGTGTAGGGAATCCTATATAATAAAAGCCTAATATGCTAAATATCCAGTTATCTGGTTGTCTCTTCAACCAGTCAAAGCGAAATATGCTAATGATATGCTAAGGCTGCTCAACTGCTCACTATGACATACACTGACCACCAGAGGGCACATGGTCCTAGGTAAGCTTGCTGCTAGGGTCCAAACAATCTGAGGAGAAGGGCCAGGCATGCCCTGGAGCCCTCTCATGTGGTATCTTCCTGGCTGGCCATCCTCCCGTGTCCCTCCCCAGCCCTGATCGTGCACTGAATGGGTCCTTTTGCCTGACCTGTACCCTCTCCCAATCATGGTTGAAGGACTCTCCATCCCAAATGCATGAATTCCGTGCACCAGGCTTCTAGTTTAGTCAATAATATTGGAGTAACTACCGTGTTTCCCTGAAAATGATACATCCTCCGAAAATAAGACCTACTTACAGGTTTCCTTCTGAGTGAAATAAAAGGCATCCCCCCAAAAATAAGGCTCCAGGCTCTGTCTCAGAATGAAAATTAATTTACCATAAACTGTTCGCTGGCGTCTAGCAACCAGTGACGTTACACAGAGTCCTGACGTCACTGCTGTGTGAATGGAGAGAAATCAGCGTGAAAACTTTGTGAAACCTAAACTGTAAGAAGTTGTGACTTGGGTGAAGAATTCATGGCAGAAAATCACTGACAGTTGCATTGCAAATGCACTGCGAGCAGGCTACCTTGACAAGAAGTACTCATTTAAAGACAGTGCTATTGCTAAACATGAGAGATTTGGTCCACTGATTCTGAAAGAAATGAAGTCAGAAGAAATTCACCAGGAAATTCAGGAATTGGATTGTTATGATGATGTTCCAGAAGATGATGACATGATTGTCACTGAATAAATGAGTAAATTCTTGGTACTGTAGGATTCACAGTTTGTCTGGTGTGTGTTGACAACGACCGTACTACCGTACCGTATACAGGTAATAAATTTCCTTTATTTTCATTTAACAATAAATGTGTACCGTATTCTTCTTCATGGAAAAATAAGACATCTCCTGAAAATAAGACCTATTGCATCTTTGGGAGCAAAAATTAATATAAGACACTGTCTTATTTTCGAGGAAACAGGGTATGTATGGTGTCACCTGGGTACTGGAAATATCAGGGTGATGACTTTATAAGTTATATAAATGTCTAACTACTATGTTGTGCATCTGAAATGAATATAATGTATATCACCTATAGTTGAAAAATAAATATTTTTAAAATGAATACAGAAAAATAAGTTAATTAAAAAAAATTTTTTAAAGCATCACTTAGGTGAAAACCAGTCAGATAAGTGGGAAATAAGAGTCATATGTGGGCAATCTGGGCCTGAGGAGAACTCGCCAAGGGCTGGAACTGCCCTGGGAGACTTGGCTGAATAGCGAAGATGTTCGTCAGCCTCAGCCATTCACAAATGCCTGAATATTCCTTTTACCACACGGCTCGATGGTACTACCAAACACCTCCTTCAGAAACTAGGTCCCAGGTAGCACCCTCTCCCCAAGCTGAGCTCTTCCTTTTCAAAGCTTCAAGCAAAGTCAGTAACTGACATAGTGGACCACCTCCTGTGCCTCCACGGGTAAGTTGTCAGAAGGCATAAGCCAACACATATGTTTTCTGACACTTTTCCTTTTACAAAAGGAAGAAGTTACGTAATGTTCGGATGCACCTTTCTCTTGTGTGAAATTCCCAGCTCATCCACCAGAAGAGCACCCCAGACTCCAAATGTTCCCTTCTCCAAAGAGTTGGAAATTCTTCTGTATGCACAAATCACAATAAGCTCATGATAAAAGTAACAACTGATATGTGTTGTCCTCCCTGCAACAGGTGCCCTTCTAAATGCTCTATATAGTTTACCTCATTAATCCCATATCCACCTTACAAGGTAGGTACTATTCCCATTTTACAGATGAAGAAATGAAGGCACAGAGTTAAGTAAGTTGCCCAACACTTAACTGCCAAGTGGTAAGGCAGAATTCAATCTACTACCAGTCTCTGCTCTCACAACTGTTCACAGTTCGATTCCGGTCAGGGGCATGTACACTGGTTGCGGACACAACCCCAGTGGGGGTGTGCAAGAGGCAGCTGGTCGATGTTTCTCTCTCATTGACGTTTCTAGCTCTCTATCTCTCTCCCTTCCTCTCTATACAATATCAATAAAATGTATTTTAAAAATAAAATATTAAGGTGGGGAAAGGTAGCCAAGGATTATAACCACTTACCTGTACTTTGGCTGGCCTGCCTCATGCTATGGGACCACGCCAGGTGCAGAAGTGGCCCCTAAACCCTGTGTCCAAGCCACTGAGATGGCAGATGTGTGTGGTGCATATGCCACCCCTCCCATCAGCACCATGGAGGACATCCCTGATCAGTAATCATGGTCCTCCCAGCAAGCTGAGCATAACTTTCAGAATTCAACATGGCAGCCACTATGAACAGATCTGAGCCAGCTTGTCAGAAGAAATCTATTTGCCTTCTCTGCGAAAAAGAATGGAATGCACTAATGTTGGGTCTTGCATGTCGCACATGAAACCTCCTGACCCTCCGATCTCTCTAAAGCTCCTGGGACATTGTTTTCTGGATGCTGATTACCTGAAAAGGAATCACCTGAATGCATGCTTAAAATGCAGAGTCCTTGGCCTCCTGTTAGAACTAAATGAGAATCTCTAGGGATGAGGTGGAGACAATTCACTTGAAATAAGCTTCCCAGGTGAATGTCTGCATACTAACAGCCTTTTGCCCTGTTCTTAGGGTCCCTGACTCATATCATACACATATTTATTCATTCCACAAAGATCGATTGTGTGTCTTCTAAGCGCTAGGCACTAATCCAAAGCCGGAACACAAAACAGGCACCTGTGACAAATTAAGAAAGAAAGGAGGCACTAACACAGACTCGTCGTCATCGAGCATGGGACACCAGTCACAGAACAAGGCAGCAGCATGGCCCCAGGGGAGCCTGAATCCACTGCTCCGCTCCAGCATGAGCTGCCTCAGGTCATCAGCTCTGGTTACGTTAGACTCTGACGGGGACCGGGTCTGGAACTGATGACACAGGCCGCCAGCAGCGACTGCACACTTTAATCGGGCTGGTCAGGCCTATTGTAGCAGATAACCCCAGAAGGCTGACGGTGGCATAATGAGTCATTCAGCTCTTCCCATAAGTGACAACAAAAAGAGGCTCTTGATTAACAGGCAGGCAAATGCCAATGTTGGCCGAATATGCGACAGCAAGGAGATTAACTAAATAATGAGGTAGTGTCTGTGGACAGCTTTGCTTCGGACCAACAATGCTTGTTTGTTAGGGACAAAAGGGTCAGAGTAAAAACCCAGAGGGGAAAGAAAGGTGACCCGCAGTGAAGTGGAGACAGTTATGTGATGACATTGCTATCGTCCACCCAGCACAGGGAGCCCTGTTATAAAGCGAGTGGGCTCGACACCACACCTCCACTGCGGATGGGGCTCCCAGCTGACCAGGAGGCAGAAGCCATGGCGGCAGCACTCATTCCAGTCATGGTCTCCTGATGGTGCCTTACCTTCCTTACACACAGGCTGTAGAAAGCCAGGCCCCGGGGGTTGGCACTTGTCTGACATCCCTCCTATGAGGAGTCAGGGACAGTGGGACCCTCAGCCTCCCTTGTTCCTTCGAGGCATACTGATGCTTGCCAGCCTCGGAGCAAAACCCTGTCTGCCCCTTGAGGGAAAGAGGCAAGAAAAGTCCGCTCACCACAAAGCACAGGAAAGCTGGTGGTGCAAGGACATCATGCAAACAGGCACAGCAGAAGGTTTTCCCTCAATTCCCATTTTCCCAGTGAGCTCTGCAGAACAGGACAGCTTAAAAGGCACCACAATACTAAGCGAGCCTATTTTAGAGGTGGGAAACTGAACTGCAAATGGTTAAGTGCAAGGTCAGAGCGTCAGCAGAGGAGACACATTCAGGACAGCATGTGTGAGCGCCTGTGGGCAGTCTGCCCAGCTGTCTCCCAGACCCTGCCCCAGCCTCCACTGCACATGGAAACCGCAGATCTCAGAGGGTGGGTGTATGAGGAGAGACAGGCGAGTGACAGACACCACCAAAATGACCTAAGGGTCCTGGCATGAGCCCAGGCCCACACTTCTGAGGACAGACAGCAGGGGCCAGGCAGGGTGACAGAACCACAGTTCCAGCCTCTTGAACAAGTTTGGCACGACCTCCGAGACAGGTTCGATATCTCAACGGCCGGGGTAAAGGGGAGTGAGGGGACTTAAACTAAGGAGACATAAGGAAGACAAAAGAAAGAGGCAGACTTTGTTTGGATCTGCTATTTCTGGAACTTCCTGCCCTAAATAGAAAACATGAAGCTAGAAGATAGGCGGTGAGATGGGGTGGGATGGGGATACTCTCAAAGGGAGTAACTGTGCCCATTTTGGAAACCATCCAGGACTTGTCCCTGGGTCCCCGTGAAAAAAAGGCACCCCTTCCTGCCAGGTGTGAGGGAAACTCTGCCTATATTTCCTCACAGAAATAACCTCAGCAGCATCAGAAAACGTGTGGCGTCAAGACTTCAGATCCATGAGGCACTTGCCATATCTGGCAAGATGGCCCTCTTCTAGTGTTCCTGGGATTCAATGCCTGGTCACTGTGTTCTGTCTACAGAGGAGAAAACCCAGCTGCCAATAAGGAGCCTACAGTTTTGCAATGTAATTAACTGTCTAAACGAGGGCCTGGCCATCTCCACAGGGGTCTGGGATATTGTCTGACTCAGAACTTGGCACATTTTTTTTCTCTAAAGCTGTACTATAATGGTACCTCTAGCCTCATGTGGCTATTGGAATTTAAGCTAATCAAAAGTCAATAAAATGAAACAGTCCCTCAATCGCACTAGCCACCTTTCAAGTGGTCAACAGTCACATGTGGCTAGTGGCTACCATACTGCACAGTGCAGACAGAGAACTTCTCCAACCCTACAGGGAGCCAGTGTACAGCACTACTCAGAGGTAACTCAGCGTCGCCAAAATACCTCTCCACCCCCTACCGGGTGAAGCAGAGTTCCAGGGGGCCCTCAGTAAGTGTTCTGAATTAAATTAAGAATTAGTGCACAGGAACTATTCTGATGCTGGCTCAAATAAAGACATACACAGAAGTATCTACATCATCACTCAATCAAGAAACTTGGCTGGTCAATAGACCTGTGGACGTTAAGTATATGACATCAAAGGTCTTTAATAATCACATGAAGAATGTGTACAAAGAAACATACTAAAAAAGATGAAAGTACAAAGAAAAATTTCCCTTCCACACTTGATCCTCAGCCACCTAGCTCCCCTCAAGGCAACCAATATTTTAATTATTTTTCATATCTTTTGAGCTATTTTATGCTTGTGGCAGCCAGAGTAACAAAACCTGCGATTATACTAACTTAATTTGCAAAAAGGTCTCTGCAGATGAGACTGTGGACAGGATCTCGAGAAGGGAGAATTAGCTGGGTAGATCCAACATGATCACAAGGGGGAGCAGAGGGTTAGTCAGAAGGAGAGATATCATAATGGAAAATGAGGTCAAAGTGACACAAGGCCATAAGCCAAGGAATATCGGCAGCCTCTAGATCAGCCATGGGCAAACTATGGCCCTCGGGTCGGATCCGGCCCGTTCGGCTGTTCTATCCGGCCCGCGGAGCCGGAAGAGCCGAGGGTTCTCTTGCTCTCCCCTCCACTCCTTCACCAGCAGCCCAAGATGAGAGTGCCAGCATGGTCAGGTTGCTTTTGTTCCGGCCCTCCGGTCCAGTTTAAGAACCCATTGTGGCCCTCGAGTCAAAAAGTTTGCCCACCCCTGCTCTAGAAGCTGGAGAAGGCAAAGAAACAGACCCTCCCTACCACCTGCCTCCAAAGGAACACAGATCTGCTGGCCCATTTTGGACTTCTGACCTCCACAACTATAAGATAAGTGTTATTTTAAGCCACAACACTTATGGTAATTTGTTACAGCACCAATAAGAAACTAACACATGTATATGAAGGCAAAGATATATAAATATTTTCCCTGAAAGTACAGTTATTTTTATCAGTGGCAGATTGTGATCTTAAGACTGCCTCATCACCTCCTCTTAGTCCTGAAAGATACTGACAGATTCAAGAAGAGAATTTGTAGACAGAATTCAAACTCCACCTATCATCTGGATGATTGAGCAAACAAAAAACAATGAAGGTTCTGTGAGAAATTTATTTTTTTTAAGATTTTTAATTGATTTTTCTCGAGTAAGAGGAAGAGAGGAGAGAAACATCAATAGACTGCCTCTTGCATGCCCCCTACCAAGTATAGAGCCAGCCCAATCCTCACCAACTGACAATACCCAACCAACTGAGTCCTATTGGCCAGGGAGAGAAATTTAGTTTTTAACTATTATTGTCCCAGTCGTAAAAACAGCAAAGGATAGTAGAAGGAACTGTCGCAGAGTTCATGAGACCGGGGCCCTGCCTAGCTCTGTGACCCTGAACATGTCATTTAGTCTCTTAGAGCCTCAGTCTCTCTAAACGTGACACAGTGGCAGGATGGGGAGTGGAGGAGGGGAGGACAGTAAGCTAGGCATGTGCTAGGTTTTCATATTTTTAATCTTCGAGTATGTTAATCGGTGACACATGTTTGGCCCAAATCTAATATTTTCTAAGGCCCTCCCACTCCCAACCAAAAATGATTGCTAAATATAGTATAGAAAAACAGGAAATGGTTATTGTGCTTAGCAGAAAATGGCACAAGGCACAATTTCAGCTGCCCATTATACTCAAGGTGTTGATTATAAATCATTCTCTGTATCAGCCTACTGATACAGAGAACATATTTGGAATACCAAAAAAAAACTGGTAACACTGGTTGCATTCAACAGGGAGAATCTCAGTCACTGAGGGACAGGAGTCAAAGGAAGATTTCTTAAAATTACTTTTCCTGGCTTTTAAATTTAAACCTTGCAAATGTAAATAGATTTTAAAACTTTTAAGTATTTTAAAAGAGTAGGTTCTTTTGGTTATTAGCTTCACAGTGTCAAACAACTATAGCTCCTCTATCAGATGCCTCAAAAGAGTCATTATGCACTCAGCCAAAACCTAAAAAATGTTAATCTTTACTAACCACACAATATGTAAGTAGACCAGATTCATAATCCTTTCTGATTTCCAAGTATAGACAGTCAGTGACCTGTTGCTCCATGATAAGACAGCCGACCTCACCAGGGCATCCAATGTCATATATCAACTTCCATGGTTCCAGAGCCCTTCACTGTCAGAATTACACCTAAGCCCAAGTAACCCTGGTGCAGAGAAGGTCAGAAGAATATTTCCTCACTGCCCCTCGTTCAAGGATACTTCAAGGGCTTCTTTATTTCTATCATTTCCTTTATTAGCCATTCTACCAGTTATCTGCCAAATTTAATAGATACATATACACAAGTCACCTCTCTTCTTTGTTTCGTAAATAGTATTTTCCAGGCAGAGAGAAAGAGACGGTGTTGTGAATACAAAGCGGTCGTGGTAAGTGAAAGAACAGCCTGAAGCAGCTATCCGGACAAGCACAGTTGTGTGGTGGCCGCTGTAGGATGGGGATCTCTCTAGTAATGGGGCTCCAACCACATGAGCACTATGCAGAATCATGGGCCAAATTACCTTACAATAGTTTATTCTCGTCTTTCTAAAAATAAAATAAGCATCCAAAGGATGTGGGAAGACCCCTGCAAAGGAGCACTCACACAGTGATAATAAGGCTGAGCCCTCCATCTACACAGCCAGATTCAGAAGTCTGAAAAAAAGGCATGCAAAAGGTGGAACCAAAAAGTTTAGGAAGAGTAGTAGGTCTTTACTATCACATAATGTATGTAGTTCCTTGCTGTAATAGAATTTAAAAAACAAAACAGTACATGTACAAAAAGAAGTCAGAAGTTCCTAAGAACTGTCCATTTTACAACTGAAATAGAACAATAAAATGGGCCAGCAAAGAGCAGGAGCCAGCAGAAGCAAGTCCATCGCAAAGGGTCTTTGCAAGTGGCTTAGCATGGATCACGTGGTGGTAATGCTGGCCCTGCTCCACTCACTTTCCCTGCCCACTATAAAATGACAAGGGAAGTCCCAGGTCATACTTAGGCACTAGGAATGCAGCTGAAGGTGGAGAAGGAAAAGCACAGGACTGGGAGTCATTAAGTATGAATTCTGGTCCCACATCTGCAAATGAGCAAGTCCCATTATCTATTTGAGCTAGTTTTCTCATCTGTAAAATGGGAATGATTTTACCTATGCCCTCATGCAATCCTCTAGAGCAGTGTTTCCCAAAGTGTGGTACGTGTACCCCCAGGGGTACGGGAAGAGTTTGGTGGGGGTACACGTTGCACCGGAGTTTGGTGGGGATATGCACTGCACCGTGCTTAGCTGCGCCTAATTCTATGTTCTCATGAGTCAAGTCAAGACAGTCTTGTGAGGCGTGAGATGGTCCAGTGTGCAAATAAATGTTAGTGATAATATAACTTTTATTGATATTTTATTATGAATAATTTTATTTTTCGTTTATTATTATTTTGTTTATGTACCAAAAAAGGAAAAATAAATATATTTTGAGTGTTATTAAAATACATCCATTTTTTTTTGGTGAGGGGTACTCAGCGTTACGAAAATTATAGAAGGGGTACATATATGTCAAAAGTTTGGGAAACACTGCTCTAGAGTATATAGGGTTCTCTATTCTATAATTCCATATAATCTCTCAATAAAGTCATAAATATCAACACCAAATTATGAGTTTGCCTTCTAGGTTATCCTTCAAAGATGGAATATCAGGGTGATTAAGATTGTGTACGAACTCAAACAGCAGTAGCTGAGGAGTCTTTCAACCCTCAACAGCCCTGAAAGGCCTTTTGATACCCCAAAAGATGTGACCAGACTATAAGCAGCAATCCTTCCCCACAATGCCCACTGCAGGATAGCCACAGTTATCCCCACAAAGTTTTCATCCATCCTCACCCATGTCCTGCCCATCGACCCTCTCAGGTATACCATTTACTGGCCCTCGATTTTCTTACACCAGCCAGGGCACAGGAGACCCGGGAACCTGACTTTCAGTCCAGTTCTGTTGGGGTTTAAATTCCAATGTTTGGTCTCCTTGCCCATCTGGAAAGCTGCTTACCTCCAGAAGCAGTTCTTTCGTAAACTCACAAGTGTGACCCACCTCTATGCACCTTCATGGTGCCTTCTTTTTGAAGACCATCAGCAAACTAGTAGCAGCCTGGCTACAGACCCCAGCTCTGCTAACCACTAACCAATGGTTCTCAGGGGAATCATATAACCTCTCTGGCCTGCCTCTTCATCTATAAACCAAAAGTATTGGACTAGACAGTGTGAGCTCTTTTTTAGGTATAGCAGTCTAAGTCTATGACTCCCAAGGAGGTAGAACAAAAAATACGGAACTTAAGTTTGGCCACGTGAGGTAGCAGCACACATGCTGGTTGAGCCCACCTCTGCAGAGTTCCCAAGGCCCCGGCTTGGTGGGCAAGTTGCCCAGATTATAAGGAACACTCTAGCAACACAAACAGGGTGCACATACCTTTCCCTCATCCACGAGCTTTGCAATGTCATCCAGATATAGACCACTGGCCATGAAAAAGGCCCAGCGGTAATGGACTCCTTGCCAGAAATGCTAAAACGAAAAGGAAAAAAAAGACATGTCAAATACATAAAAGGACAAATTCTGATTAAATGCAAATTTAGTGAGAAGTATTTTCTGGAGGACTAGGACAGACAAACTGGCTCCCATTTCATGCTGCCACAGTGAGCTGCAGGCCCAGCACCTTGGCACAGTGAATGACAGTGGATGCTTCGTGAATGTTTAGTAAATAAATGAATGAACAAAAATATCCCTGTGATCCCAGGCTTCTTCACCAACGTGCGACTGACAAGTAAGCACAGGAAGGCTCTCCTTAAAATGATAGTCTATGGTCTAACACACTCAATTTCTTCTTTTTGAGGAACTATGGCTAATACCTCTAGGCCTTCTCTACTAAGGTTTGAGTTAAGGCCAAGAGGCACCAGAAAAGAGCTTTCTTACCTAATTCAAGAATTCTTTGGGGGTGGTAAGGCATCAAAATATAATCTTAGATAAGAAATCTAATCATAGTGTTTGTTGTTGTTGTTGTTTTTCTGGCTCTGAGAGTAATAAGATAGTTTTAAAGGCAAAACAAAGTTAGGGTTTTTTTTTACATATCATGGATGGGTCTTCCCCTATAGTCACAGCAAGTCCACAGCCACCTAATTTATAATGGGACAAAACATCTCCTGGTGAAGATAAACAAAAATCTTACACCAAGAGGATTCATGATCACTCTACTGCCATACCTACTTTGAATTGTTATTATTTATTATTACCATTAGGCCATGATGAAAACAAGTGAGCCAAGGGTCTCCATGATACCCCTCTGACCTGCCCAACTACACTTGGTCAGAAGTGAGCTACCCAGAGGCCGCCAGGACCATGTGCCTCCCTCCCTGCATGTGCCCACACTGCTGGGATGGCTGACTCCTCTTCCCTGGGCCCGCCCTCACGTTGCCGCAGCTTGAATCTGCTGCTGCCAAGGCATGGAGCTGGCAAGTATAATGGAGCTCCCTGCTACTCGAGCTCATGCACTTAACAGCTGTGCTATTTAGGTCAAGCTACTTCTTTTGGCCCGTTTCCTGGCCTGCAGAATGGTGATGCCACCACCTAGCGCACAGGGTTGTTGGAAGGATTAAATGAGAATGCATGTAAAATGCCCGATACATAAAAAGTATTCAATAAATGTTTCACCTCGTGCTAAAGTAAAGCTTACCGAGGAAAGACTGGGGCAACGTCAAATGAGAGTTAAGACTAGAGAGAAAGATAAAACCAAGCTGTTGTCCAGGCAGAGCTTCACAGCAGGTGTGTCAGGAATGGCTTACGGCTTTGGTCTGGTGACCCTACAGTTTATTATCTAACCTGGAACAACTGTGAGAGTTAAAGAAGTCACCAGTAATAATCATCCCAAGACCACAGACGCAAACAGAACCAAGCTGACCCTAGAATAGGTGTAACGGACATGGACCCCTTCAGCCCTTGGGATAGCAGGGCAGAGCCTGGGCTGCCGAGTCTCTAGTTTGCTCTTGACCCAGAGAAGCCTCAATATGCTCTTCAAATACTTTCATATTCTATGAGTCAGAGCATGAAAGATGTCAGGAAACACTGGTCTAGGTAACAAACTTAAAAAAAAAAAGAAAGGCAAAAAAATACAGTTTGAAACACAGATTATCCCAAGCTTATAGGGGGCCCAATTAATTGCACTTACAGACCAACTCATGTACTTCCTACTAAGGTCTAGCCTTACAGACTACAATGAAAACATTCTGGTAATTGTTTAGGGTTTTAAAGAAGGAATAGCAATAGTCACCACTGCCCTGTCTATAACTCTTTACAGTGGGTTGCCCTGTAAAGTGAAACTTCTCGTCTGCAACAACAGAATTTTTACTTTTTTTTCCCCCCAGGCCATTACAGGAGTGAGTAAACCAAAGCAGGCAGGAGAGCCCAGAGCATTACAATGAGGCTTTAACTGCACATTCTCAGAAAGACATCAGAAACTACTTAAAAGGTTTTCACATGAGATTACCACTATCATCTTTCAAGCAGGGAGAAAGGGAAAATGAAGAGAGCTATGCCTGTTTTACTCTCAGAGGCCAGCTCTGAAGGTTAAATTGTAAGGGGACTCACTGGAATACAAACTGTAAAACCGTTTAGAAAACTTAAACTTATATTTTAAAGCTCTTGGAAAGCCTGGGCTTTGTGAAAAGGGAAAGAAGAGACAAATCATGGTACGTTCCCTTTCGCTCACAGCGCACCCTGTGGACACTTTCTGGCTGTGTCTGGATCCAGGGAAAATGAAGACGCTGGAGCACTGTGCTGGGTGTTCACCTCTGTCACCCACACATGGTTCTAAGAATTGAGTGCTGGTCTCTTTTATCACAGCTCTTCACTACCACTTCTAAGTGTGTAGTTAGTACACAGAATCCGAGAGACCAAAGTCCTAAAGTTCACTCCCTGAAAGGTCCCAAATTAATTTCTAGAATAAAAAAAAGTTAAGATAATTATCAAGCCAGTCATCTCTCAAACATGGGTCAGTGATGGAGAGGACGACACAGTGACCCACAACCTTTTACTGTAAAGGAACCTTCTACTGTCTTTTTCCTGGGCCTAAAGTATTTTGTCTAATTAATGCAATAGAATTTATCTTCCTTTTTTGGTATCATTTATTCCACCTTATTACTAATTCAGATTTTATTTATTTACTTATTTCTTTTTAAATTTTACTTATTTCTTTTTAAATATATTTTATTGATTTTTTACAGAGAGGAAGAGAGAGGGACAGAGAGCTAGAAACATCGATGAGAGAGAATCATCGATCAGCCGCCTCCCGCACACCCCCAATGGAGATGTGCCCGAAACCAAGGTACATACCCTTGACAGGAACTGAACCTGGGACCCTTCAGTCCGCAACCAACACTCTATCCACTGAGCCGAACCGGTTTCGGCACTAATTCAGATTTTAAATCAATGACCTATGATTACCAATAGTGAATAAGGTGGAATTATGTAAGGTTCTGTCGTCATTGTGAGGATAACAGGCTATCACGTTAAGAACAAACACTCAAGTCACCAGTCCTGTAACCAAGACTGCATGTCTCCAGGCCCACCACACACTGGGTGTGTTCAGGTGGGGACAGAGCTCCTTAAGCCCTGGAACAGTGGCCCTGTTAACAGTCAGGCTGACTAATCAAGCATCAGAAACTCCCAGAATGCCATCAATAGCTAGAGTTTCTGATCCATATGAGATGTGCAGTGTTGGGACAATCAATACAAATTCAGGAAAGGCCTGATGGTGAAATTCAGGAAAGACTCATGATGACTCTATGAGTCTTTGTAGTCTCATTGAAGTAAGACTACAATTTCTTTCAGGTTTTTGAAATTCAAAAATTGCCCATGGACTTCTAAAGGTCTGAAAGCCCCAACTGGAAATCACTGGAATATCCCAATCCTATGAATAAAAACAGCCAGCTACACACTTACTAAAACTTTCACCTTCCCATGCAAGAGACCTTATGTGTTAAGACTGGTGAAGATAGAGAGCATCAGGTTTAGGCAAGAAAAAAGCAGAAGATATATCAGATGGTAACAATAAAGGCTAACATTTAACAGGAGCTTTTTATTGTACCAAGTCCTTCACAAGGATTATCTCATTTAACCTTTACAACATGAGGTAAGGCATATATCCTACTAGCCCCATGTTACAGGTGAAGACAATGTCTAGTGACATTGATTTGCAAGGGGTCACACAGCTACTAAGGAGGCTGAGATTTGAACACAGTGAGGGTGCGACTCCAAAGCCCATGCTTGTCTCCAAGATGAAAGAAACTGACTGGGTGGAAATCAACTTCCACGAGCAAGAGGCACTCGCTTGTTCTCACCAACCAGGACTTGAATCCTTACCTTTAGTGTCTTAGAGCCCATGGTGACGCCCGTCTGCAACATGCCATCTGCTATGCCCAACCGGTCCATGTTCATGAGAAAAGGAGTCACCAAAGTCACGTATGTGGCTCCTGACCATTTCTTGAGTAAATTTAGAGCCCATGTTTCAGTGGATCCACCAACATTATCAAGGATAAAATCAAACCTGGGGAAGAAGAAGCAAATCCAAATATCCCTGTCAGTCTTTACCCAGGGGTCCAATCCCCCTTCAATCCCATGACCATTAGCCATAGGGTTTGTTTTAGTGACAGTCACAAACTAAACTGGGTGGCTGCTTTGATAAAGGAGTAAAGGGAATAGCCACTTACCGAATCTCTGGCTTTTCTCCTATTTTTTTTTTTTTTTAGGAGAAACATGACTGATTTTTTTGTGTCATAAAATCAAATTTTCTAATATTTTAAGAATGATTTAAACTAGTGTTTATTAATAGAAGGTGATTTTAGCTCTCAGGGGACCTACTAAGCAATGTCTAGCAACATTTTTAGTTGTCACAACCCTGGAAGGGGGTGAGAAGAGGCTACTGGCATCTAGAGGCCAGGGATGATGATAAACACCCTACTGTGCACATAACAGTCCCTCACAACAAAAAATTAGCCAGTCCCAAAGGTCAACTGTTGAGAGACCAAGGTAGCCAAGGTTGAGAAACCTCGACTCAAGCTCTATAGAAAACTTCAAAGCTATGCGATAAAAGTAAAAATATTCTTTAGTGCACAGAAGTACTGGAATGACAAACATGTAAGGTTTTCACCTACAAAAACAATTTGCTTTTAATCCCTCCAGAGTTAGAACTGCTTATAGAAGCATCCTCTTCCCCTGGAATGTTCTTCTTTTTTGTTGTTTCAAGCATAGCATTGGGACAATGTATAAAGAAATCAACAGCTACTCTCAGTCTTCAATTCTGCTCTAACATGCCCAGAAAATCCAGTCCTGATGGAATCCACAGGAACTAACAGATATTCAACTCTTTATGTCTAATCTAAAACTGCAATAATCACTACGTTCTCCTTAATGGGGATAAAACCCAATGAAGCTTTTAAATATTTGTTAAGAGAAAGATCTATTTAGAGAATGTATCCTTATACATTAAGCAAATTTATAAATTTCTTTTTAATAAATTCATCTAGATGAAATCAAGCATCAAAGCTATGGAAACCAGCTTCGACTAACTTTGTGGATCTTAAGTCTTTTATGGGACTACACTAAAGAAGGGCAAATAAAAATGGAAGGCTATGTGTGCAAAAGAATGGCCTTATTAGAAAACTATTCTTTTCATTAAAAAGAATAAAAATTGTGAATTTAAATTTCTAAAGTTTATGCTTTTAATTTTCTACCTCTTACCAAATTTTAAATAAACAAAAATGATGATACTTATTTTAAATAAAACTTAAGGGTAGCCTGGTATCATAGAACAGGCATCACCTGAAAAAGAAGTCCTGAGACCAGGTTGTAGATGCAGTTCTCCCACCCATGACTAAGTGGCATGACCTTGAGCATTCAAAACTTATATATCCTCTACCCAATTTTCTAGACCATAACATGACAGAATTGGACTGAAGAATTTTGAAGCCCTTTCCTGCTGTAAAACTCTAAGATTGAAATCTAAAAAGCTGTGATTTAAAAGGAGGAACAAATTTATTCTAGGTAGATTCAGAGGCCAAACTTCAGGTATCTACACTAATAAGAGAGAAACATACAAATTAACCATCATTCCACTATGCCCACAAACCACACCCACCAGCCAATCAGGAGCAAGTATGCAAATTAACCCAACAAATATGGCTGCCGACCACAAAGCTGGAGCAAGCAGGAGGCTTGGGTTTCGCTGGTGATGGAGGAAGCCAAGTTTCCTGCCCACCCTGGCTGGTGCTGGCCTTCGCTCCAGGCTATAAAGTTTCAATTATAGAAGATAAATAAATCCAACAAAAATGGTGAAGGCCATGGAGCTGGATTTGCCCCTGGCAATGGAGGAAGCCAAGTTTCTGGCTCTCCCTGGCCGACCCTGGCCTCTGCTCAAGGCTACAAAGTTTCAATTATAAAAGAAAAATAAATCCTAGATCCTTGCTTCCAGCTGGCCCTGACCTCTGCTCAAGGAGTAACTGGGGGGGGAAAAAAAAAGAAAGAAAGAAAAAGAAAAAAGGAGGGGCTGGGACCTTGAATCGCTGGGGGATGATCAGGCCAGGATGGGAAGGCAGGGGGGTAAGCAAACAGGCAAGGGACCAGTTGGGGGTGAGCAGTCAGTGGGGGTCAGTTGGAGGTGATCAGGACAGCAGAGGGGGCAGTTTGGAGAGAGCAGACCAGCAGGGGGGCAGTTGGAGGTGAGCAGGCTGGCACAGGGGGTATTTGGGGGCCAGCAGGCCAGTGGCAGGGGGTGGGGGGGAGAGACAGTTGGGGGAAAGCAGGCTGGCAGGCAGAGTGGTTAGAGGCAATTAAGCAGGCAGGTGAGCGGCTGGAGTCAGCAGTCCTGGATTGTGAGAGGGATGTCGTATTGCTGGTTTAGACCCGATCCCTGTAAACCGGCGTAGGACATCCTTCAAGGGGTCCCAGATTGGAGAGGGTGCAGGCCAGCCTGAGGAACATTCTCCCTCCCCCAGCGCACTAATTTCATGCACCGGGCCACTAGTAAGTTATAAATATAAATTTTAACTAAAGCTGGGTCTGCATTTGTAAGTTGATGAGATCCCCCACTGTAGCACAGCTGTGGGTGCTGGTCTGAGTGTGCTACAGCCTTTCATTTGTCAGTTCCCTATTCTCTGATGACATACTCCAGACATGTTAAAAGGTAAGGTAGATAGAGGCAATGGCTTGGTCTTGGCCTCAGTCTCATATTGCTGTTCCTAGAGGCAGCAAAAGATATGAGATCAGTGGAAACTACCACTACCTAACACAGTTTGGCAAGAGTGGAGGCTCCATAAACAGCTGAAGGAATAAGCAATCAGTTCCTGGGTGCAACTCCCAATACTGCTGTTGGGAGTTGGGGAAAGGCTAGGCAGTCAGACAAGGATTCCCTTTTTTCTCCTTTTTTTTTAAGCCATGAAAATATATTTCTACACAAAGTTGTCAAGATACTGGCTTCTGAAAAATAATAGAAAAAGGAAACACCCTTAAAAAAGAAGCAGTAAGCCCTGGCCCATGTGGCTCAGTTGGCAGGACATCGGCCCGTGCACTGTACACTGAAAGATGGCCAGTTTGATTCTCAGTAAAGAAAAAGACGCAGTGAAGTACATTTCCAAACACTTCTAGGTTATGCTCTCGGCATATCTTGGCCAGATAAAGACCAGATTAGTAAGCACACACAGTCAAGATGAACAGGGCCTGTGAGAAGGCCTGAATCTGCTCCCGTTTGTACATTAAGCCAAACCACAGCCTGGCATTCAGAGGCTCCGAGAACATTCACAGTGCTCCCATCATCAATATTTATGCTGCCTTTGTTTCTGTGAAGCCCTTATTAAGCCAAAAATGTGTTTAGTGCTAAGCATAAATTTTCATGCACTGCTCTAAGTTCTTCCTGTGGCGACAGATGCCATCAAAAGGAACACACTTCCAATTTTGCCTTCAGACCTGTTACAAGCCAGTAATGAAAGTTAACTGAAAAGACCCCGTAAGCAAAATATCTTCCTCAATACCTATCTCCCTGTGTTACTGTGCTATGTTAACATCTGGAATTAAAGCAGAAACCAACCTAAATGATTTCTAATGGCATTGAATATTTTGAGATTCTTCTCTAAGATTCCAACATGATCACCAAACCATCTCAGGCTTTCATTATCAACTGTGAACATTGTTCTAATACATACGGTTTTAAAGATTTCAATTGTTCCTCCACATTTCCAGATTTGTAATCAATGACATCATCTGCCCCAAGTTTCTTTACAAGTCCACTGGCATCCTGAGAGCAAACTGCTGTGACGTGAGCATTCCATGCTTTCATTACCTGCCAAATAAAAGGAAGGGGGGGGGGAGAAAGTAAAAAACTACATTTTTTAAAATAGCTGGCACCACGTGTACATAGATCAGCCTGATCTCTAGAGAACTCTAAGTACTTCGTCTTAATGAGCGCTATAGGAAACCATCTGTCAGAATCTGGTAAAAATGATTCAACTTTTATTCACTCAGAAAATTCCAAGAAGTAGATCTCATTTCCCTGGATGAGACAGCCAGTCACCTGTTGTCATAAAGTTATAACCAATCCAATCAGAGAAGGGGTCAATGCTTCACCAGTATCAGAAAAGACAGGAGTCTATAACCTCAAAAGGAGTCTATAGTACTTTTAAGGTTAACAAAAGTAAATGCAAATATATATATATATATATATATATATATATATATATACACACACACACACACACACACACACACACACACACACACACACATATATATCCCTAATATGCAAATAGACCAGAGGAACAACTGATCACTATGATGTGCACTGATCACCAGGGGGCTCACATGGAACATGGCAGGCACTGGCCGTGGTAAGATGGTGGAGCAGGTGAGCTCAGAGGGTGGGGGAGAAGGCATCAGACCAAGGTGGGGCGTCAGTCACTCTGGTGGTTACTGAAAACTCTTTGCTCCTAAGCCCGGTGGTCCCACTTGGTTCTCACACTCATTGCCGGTGCCTAGCGCTGAGCCAATCACTTGGCACCATCAGCGGGTGCGAGCAGTGGCTGCCGGCCCCAATCACTCCTTAGCACTTCTCTACTTCCCCCTGCTTCTGAGGGGCGATCAGGACTGGCAGCCACCACTCACACCTACTGCTGGCAACAGCCCTGCTCGCACCTATTGCTGGTGCCAGAGTCCCTGCTTGGACCCACTGCCAGCGCCCAATGCCAGTCCTGATCACTCAGGGTCAGCAGTGGGTGTGAGCAGTGGATTCCAGCTCTGATCATCCAGAGGGCTTATCCACCTCCCCTTGCTCCTGAGGGGCGACGGGGGCAGCAGCCGTCAATCGCACCCACTGCTAGTGCAGGCCCCAATCACTCCATGCCGTCAGCGGGTGCGAACAGGGCTGGCACCATCAGCATGTGGGAGTGGTGGTGGTGGTGGGAGTGGGGCTGCAAGCAGGCAGGACCAGGGGCATCAGCTGGCAGGGCCCAGTGGGGGCACGGATGATGGGCCAAGACCTGTCCCTGTGTCCACCGCAGCCTCGTGGCCCACAGTTCCTTTCAAGGTGCATGAATTCATGCACTGGGCCCCTAGTAAATAAATAAACACATGTTCTCAGAAAATTACAATTTTAAATATATTCAGAACATAAAAATGCAACATTTCTTCATCTGTATCTTTAATACAGTCTTGAGTAAGGCAGCTGTATCCAAGCAATTAGCTCACCCTAGCTGGTATGGCTCAGTTGATAGAGCATCAACCTATGGAGTGAAGGGTTCCAGGTTCAATTCTGGTCAAGGGCACATGTTTGGGTTGGGCTGGATCCCCAGTAGGGTGTGTGCAGGAGGCAGCCAATCAATGATTCTCTCTCATCATTGATGTTTCAATCTCTCTCTCCCTCTCCTTTCCTCTCTGAAATCATAAAAATATATTTATTCTTTTAAAAAAGGCAAGTGGCTCTCAGTACTAGATAATAAATGATTAGATGCTTTTTTTAAAAAAGTGAGGAAAATAAAGCCACTTTATTTTTAAACATGATTACCTTGGAAGAAAAAAGACCTAAATATATAGTTCCCCAGATATAAAATGTGGATGCCTGGTATTTTTAAAATAATAAGGAATGTCCTGGTTGGTGTAACTCAATTGATTGAGCCTCATCCCAAGCACAGGAAGGTTGCCAGTTCAATGCCCCATCAGAGCACATGCCTGGTTTGTGGGCTCAAACCCTGGTAGAGGGCGCGGAGGAAGCAGCCAATTGATTTTCTCAATGAAACACTCAAATCAAAGTTTCTCTCTCTTCCTCTCCCTTCCCTTTCTCTCTAGAAAAATTAATACAAATCTTAAAACAAACAAAAAAAATGAATAAAGGATTTAAAAACTATATATAATCTTACCTAATCTCTCACTTTTAAAAGCAATATTGACCAAGGGTTTATATGCTCTGGAAATATGAGGGGAATTAAAACATTTAGGAGTGACATCATGTGAAATGTATGATGTTTATAGGTTGCAGAGATACTTGAGTATAATGGCATGTTGCTTTCAACAGCAAGTCCCAATCTATATTCAATTATGTGAAGAATATAATCCAAGATAAATATCCAATACCTATATTAAAAAGAGTCTGTGGAGAAAAAAAGGAAATTATGTTTTAAGCACTACATTTAATGGTTTCTTTAAACAATATTAAATCCTCAGGAAGAATTTATCACATTCATTTATCACAACAGTTCAATGAATTTTTTTCCAAATTTCTAGTTCTTTTTCTCTCCCATTTAGAACTATCTAGTATCTTCAAACACCACTAATAGATTTTAAAAACAGCTTTACCTTTAAAATTTTTATGTAAAATAAAGCACAAATAAAAAAAATGCGAACATGGCAGACACAACGCAGAAACAGAAAACAGCAGCCATTCCAAAAGCTTTTCTATGTGCCCCACCCCAACACAACTCTCGCCCTTCCTGGAAGTCATCATTATCCTGATGTTTATAGGAATCATCTCCCTGCACTTAATATTGTTTTAACACCCAGATAAGCATTCCCTAGACAATATAACTTAGTCTTGTGTATTTTTAAAATTCAATGTCTTCTAAGCCTCTTTTTAAACTAGAGGTTCCTCTTCTATCCCTTTACTTTGTAATAATTTATCTGTGAAAAAATCCAGGCCATTGACCTGACCTGAAGTTTCCCAGTGAGGAGTTTCTAATTGCACACTCAGGGCTCAGTTCCACATGCTGCTCTGTGCTCTGTGTCTTCGGTTTCAATCCCTCTAGCAAGACTATGACAGTGTCTGGCAAAATGAGAGCAGGCACATCATGTCTGGTTGTTGATCTTCTTATCTTAGCAGCTGTCTACTGGTGGTTGCAAAGTAATATTCTTTTTTTTTTTTTAATTTAGTAGTTGGAATACTTTTATGAAGAAACATGCTTTGTTTACTCAGATAAAGTTCATACAGTAAAGGCAAGACACATAATTGTTCACCCTTTTCAGTTTTTAAATAAGTTGGTCTTCTTCCAAAACTGAGCACTTTTAAAAAATATATCATCATGAATTCATGGATTTAAATATGTTTGAAAGGTTTTGATCCATAATAATTACTATTATTACTGAAACTCAAAGTGTCACATCTTTGGGAGTTCCTTCAAGTTAACAGTTTCCTCATTATTTAATATATTCCAGGCTCATTTTGTGCCCCAGATCTGGAATCTGCCATTTCTCCAAAACACCCTGCTTTCTTTTAAGGAGCAAAGATATTTCATGAGACAGTTCTGCATACACCAGTACACAAAATATGTCGAGTTCATATTGATCCTTCCTATTCAAATTCAAGACTGCAAAGCTTTCCAACATTTCTTATACAAGGCATCCACAAAGTAACTCATATTAAACCACTGGAAAAATTAACACTTCCTTCTACATTAGAAAATTTCCTTCTTGGAAGGGCAAGCTGAAATTACAGTGAATTTACTGAACCTACCTTTCCCTCAGGCTTTTAAGGAAAAACAAATTTATGTGAATTTAGAAATTCATGAAATAATAATCTTTCTTTTGACAAGATAAAAAGTCATCTTACATTTTTAAAAGAAATGGAGAGAGATTCCGTGCTCATGCAATAGGATCAATATTGTTAAAATGTCCATATTACCTCAAGTAATCTATGGATTCAGTGCAATCCTTATCAAAATTCCAATGGCATTTTTCACAGAAATAGAGCAAAAACTTTGTATGGAACCACAAAAAACTCCTAGTAACCAAAGCAATACTGAGAAAAAACAAAGCTAGAGGTATCATACTCCTCAATTTCAAACTATACAACAAAGCTACAGTAATAATAATAAAAAAAACAGCATAGCACTGGCAGAAAAACAAACAGTCCAATGGAAAAGAACTGAGAGTCTAAAAATAAACCCACACGTATATAGACAACTAATTTACAACAAAGGAGCCAAGAATATACAATAGAAAAGTCCCTTCAAAAAGGGTGTTGGGAAAACTGGACAACCACATTCAAAAGAATAAACTAGACTACTATCTTATACCATGCACAAAAATTAATTCAGAATGGAGTAAAGACTTGAAAGATCTGAAACCATAAAATACATAGAAAAATCATAGCCATTAAGCCTTTGGACATTGGTTTTAGTGATGATTTTGTGGATTTGACTTGAATAGCAAGGGAAACAAAACAAAAATAAAGAAATGGGACTACATAAAAAATACAAAGCTCCTGCACAGCAATGGAAATGATCAACAACAAAAAGGCAAGCAAATGAATAGGAGAAATATTTGCAAATGATATATCTAATAAGAAGGTAATATCAAAAATTTATAAAGAACTCATATAATTCAACAATCAAAATAAGAAACACAAACAACCACCTAAAAACTACATACACAATAGAATACTACTCAGCCATAAAAAAGACAGTATTGCTGCCGAAACCGGTTTGGCTCAGTAGATAGAGCATTGGCCTGCGGACTGAAAGGTCCCGGGTTCGATTCTGGTCAAGGGCATGTACCTTGGTTGCGGGCACATCCTCAGTAGGGGGTGTGCAAGAGGCAGCTGATCGATGATTCTCTCTCATCGATATTTTTAACTCTCTATCTCTCTCTCTTCCTCTCTGTAAAAAATCAATTATATATATATATATATATATATATATATATATATATATATATATCTTAAAAAAGACAGTATTGCTATTTGTAATAACATAAATGGATCTTGAGAATATTATGCTAAGTAAAATAAATCAGGCATAAAAAGAACAAAAACTGTATTATTTCATTCACATGTGAAATATACTACCAAAAGGAAACAAACAAAACAAAAACTAGGGACAATACAATAGTGGTTACCAGAGGGGAAGTCAAATGGTTAAAAGGGGCCAAATATATGGTGACGGATGGAATCTAAACTTTTAGTGGTGGTGAGCACTCTACAGAGTATATAGTATATACTGAATTATAATGTACACCTAAAACTTAAATAGTGTTATTAACCAACGGGGGGGGGGGGGGGGGGGGAGGGGAATGGGGAAGGAAGGGGCAGGGGGAGTCTCCTCAGCCCAGCCTGCATCCTCTCCAATCCGGGACCCCTCGAGGGATGTCTGACTGCCAGTTTAGGCCCTGGGGATTGGGCCTAAACTGACAGTTGGACATCCCTCTCACAATCCGGGACCACTGGCTCCTAACTGCTCACCTGCCTGCCTGCCTGATCACCCCTAATTATCCCCCCTGCTGGCCTGGTCACTCCCAATTTCCCCCCTGCCAGCCTAGTTGCCCCCAACTGTGCTCCCCTCCCCCTGGCCTGGTCACCCCTCAATGCCAGCCTAGTTTCCCCCAACTGCCCCCCCTTGCAGGCTTGGTCGCCCCATGCAGCCTGCTGTTCAATCATTTGGTCGCCCCTCACTAACCCCCTGCTGACCTGGTCACCCCATGTAGCTTGCTGTTCAGTCATTTGGTTGCCCCTCACTGACCCCCCTGCTAGCCTGGTTGCCCCATGCAGCCTGATTGGTTGTGATGTTTGCTTAAGCTTTTATATATATAGGTGTTATCTAAAATAAACAAACCAACAACAACAACAAAAAACCTAGCAGGCTAAATAGTTAATGTTTGTAAAGTGCTAGCATAACTATAGTTGGCTCAAAATAAGCCTTAAACTATTATCACCTCCATCATCATAAATCAGTCTTATTATTTCTCTTGTTAATGTATTAATTCTACTACAACAAAAAAACCTAGAGCAGCACATATAAATTCCTTTCAAAATTAAAAGAAAAAAATTGTTTACCTGTATAGCAAAAGTACCAACTCCACCTGAAGCACCCAAGATTAAAACACTGCAATGCAAAAGAAACTACAATTAATGAGAACATTAAGCCAATAAAACTGGGTAAATAAACAAGATGTTTTCACCATGCAACTGGCTTACAGATGAACAATATCAAAAACAAATAAAGTCATTCAGCTTCCCAAGATTCTATTACATAAGGATTTTTTTTTAAATTCACCAGTAAGCTGTAAGTACAAGATAGACATTCTATAAACTCTTTACCAAGAATACCAAAACTAATTTGTCTTTTTTAAAGAAGTTCAGATGGCTATTGGTAACATCTGACAATTTTTCTAAGTTAAAATCACCATGGCTTTCTCTGTAAGAGAGCGAGCTCTGGGATCCTTTTTAGTGTGTGGAGTAGATCCAGTTGCTCTCTAAGAAAAATCACATTCCTGACCACATTCCAGCCAAAGTGGAATAAACATCTTTTGTTCACACATGTCCCGTCAAGCTCAACGACTTTCATAAATGGAAATCTCAGCCTCAATTTGGCTTCCTGTTAAAGCAGACGAATCTGTCCTATCAGCACAAACATTCTTGTGCTCCGGTTTTTACCATGTTTGATTACTGTAGCCCACCTGCAACTCTAGACCAAGGAAGATTATGGATGAGTGAGAGTGGGAGGGGTAAGGGTGTGAACCCTCTGAAATTGTGAATAGACTAAAATAATGAACAAAATTTGATATGGTTATGCATATGTGCATTGGGGAGGAGAGGAACCGGGACCTACTATCAATTTCCCAAAGAAATGGACCTACTATTCAAGAATCACTGCTTTACAAAAATTTTATTCTTGACTGAAGCCAAAGCATCAGCGCATTACCTTCGTCAGACTGCCGTTTCAGGTCCCCAGACCATCGTTTGTACTGAATTGCACTTTGATGTTATGCTACCAATATAGGCTGAGGGACATTATAGTGACAGTTTGACTTTTAATACTTTAGCTAAGGAGAAACCGTTGAGAGAAAATTCTTCACGAGAATTCTCTTTGAGAGTGCCTATAGAAAAACAGTTTTTGAAGATTAAGTGGTGGGAGTAGCTGTGCTTCTATTTGTCACGACACCTTGTGTAACTGCTAGTTGTGGGTCCCTCTTTGCCTTGGCTGCTGGGAAGTATGGAGAATTTTGCCTCCGGTCTCTAGAAAGTACACTGGAACTTAGAGCATGTATTCTATTTACAGTCTTAGCCCTAGTTTCATTTGAGATTTTTCTCTCTTACCCAAATTACAGAAGGCTGATTGTCACTCTTTAGATCAAGCATGTCAAACTCAAAGGCTAACACAGGCCAAATGAACAAGTTTTAAATTTATATGGGCAGTAAAAAAAACCAAAAGCTTCAATTTTCATAGAAACATAGGTTTATTTTCATAGAGACATGCTAAATACAAAAGGCTGAAATAAATGAATAATCGTAAACATAAAATATCATTTTAATAAAAATTAATATTTTCTCTTGAACATTAACTTAACAGACACTGAATAACTGCACAAATTAATAAGAGTAATGCAAACAAACCCGTTTTCCTTATTCTCCGAAAGGAAAATACTTCCTGTTGTGCACAGCTAACAAGTCAGTACAAGACTAATGATATGCCAATTGGCTGCTAAAATATTTGCTGCTAGTACCCTGTTTCCCCGAAAATAAGACAGTGTCTTATATTAATTTTCGCTCCCAAAGATGCGTTAGATCTTATTTTCAAGGGATGTATTATGTTTCCATGAAGTAGGTCTTATTTTCGGAGGATGTCTTATTTTCAGGGAAACACGGTATTAGTGGAGAGAAATGGTGTGCCTGAGTGTAAGGCACTTAAGTGTAATCATTCACGATTACCTGCTTATTGTGGCCCATTCTATGAAAAGTAATTAGTCAAACTCTAATTTAAGTTCTTCACAATTTAATCTTCATCTGAATTCTGACCCCTCTCACTCTTACTCACAAAACTCACAGTAATCAGTCATTAGTGAACATTGTAGATCATTATTAATAATTATGTATAACAGCATATTGTAAAATTAAATTACAAAATTCTTATTAAGAAGTTTCAGAGATACCGTTATATTGGCTGGGCCACAAAAATATTAGTTGTGGGCTGCATGCAGCCCGAGAGCCGCAAGTTTGACATGCTGGCTTTAGATCTTAAAAGTTATTAGCGAAGTTTCTGAGCCAGCTGTTCCCTTTAAAATTAAAACCATTAAATGTAATTTTAAAAGTCTCCTTGTACATGTATTTCTCCCAGAAGAATTACATTGAATTTCACTAAATTATTAATACAAGAAACTTTAAAGATCAACTACTCTAAAATCCTTCAATTCACATGTTTAATTGCTTTAGTACTTAAATGAAGGGAAAAAGCATTAAACTGCCTCACTGATACATCCAAAGATTAATTCAGTCACAATTACCCTCTTATTGTGGCCCATTCTTACAGAAAGGCAATTAGTCAAACTCTCATTTAAGTTCTTCACAATCTAATCTTCATCTGAATTCTGACTCCTCTCACTATTTCCTGAACAGAACTCTCAGCCACTCTGGGTCCCTCACTTCTTACCTCAAGTCCCATGTACATGAGTTCATTCCTCAGGCTCTCAAATGCCTGCACTATCTGCTAAGGTCTCTCCTTCCTCTGAAGGCTCACGTCCAAGTTTTCCTACACAATACTCCTGAGATAGCCCCAAACCTGATACCCATGCCACTGCATTTGGCACACTGTTCATTTTCATTCATTCGCTTGTTTCCCAAGCTATTCTGCAAGGTTTTGAGGACAGAGATCTCACATTATGCGCAAGCACTGGGCATACCACCCTAGATGCAGCAGACACAGAAGGGGTATTACTGAGTAAAAAAAGAAAAAAGAAAAAACTGTCAACAGCGTGGTCATTGCAGGGTGGAGAGAGTAGAGGGAGGTGGAAGAGGGTAGAGAGGGGTAAATGGTGATGGACAGAGACTTGACTTTGGGTGATGAACACGTACTACAGTGTACAGGGGGGGAAAATCTAAATTAGCATTATATCCTATAATTAAGGCAATAATTGCTATTGCCCAAATGAATAAATCACCTGGCTATTTGAAAGACTGCATTAGAGTTTATTCCAGTACAGAAACGGGCTTTAAATAATTTTTAATCCTCTGAGAATGCTGGATTTAAGAGGATGCCAAATATAACGGTTGCTTAAGGATCCAACTGTCACATACGTCTCTGACCTCATTATTGTCAGTTCATTGCTTCCCTCTAATTCTCGATCCAAAGCAGTATCATTCCTCCAAATTAAAATGCAAAAATGTGTTTCTCAGCAATGCTTGGCAGCAGAGGGAGAGCTGCAATAGCAGCTTCAGTTCTGGATATTGCCACTTGATGGCACCTCCGTGCAAAACAGGAGAGGAGCAAGCCCACTGAAGTCTGCATACCATTAGGCAGCTTGTAAAGAAGCCCTGAGGACACAGCATTCGCTGGTCCTACAAACTCCACGTTCTGTGCAGGTTCAACCAGGGCCTGTACTCGGCTTCACACAAAGAAAGTTCCACAAAGGGACAGCAGGCAAAATACATTTGCAAGCCAGCACTAAGTCCGTTCATTCTCTACAGTGTAAAGTCCTGTGGCTACACTAACTATTCTTGTTGTACTCTTCAGAGCACTCTCACTACAAAGGGAAAGCACTGCTGTGCTTACTCACCGCTGCCCTTCACTTATGTGCTATACTTGGCATACTTTCTACCCAGTAGCTACAATATATACTCAAATACATACTCAAACCTCATTAAGTAGAGGCCTGTTATAGCACAGAAAGGTGTGCTGTATTGCTTAGTGGTTTATACAGAGAAAGTGCCAGAAAATACTCTATTTACAAAAAGCACTATAATTCAAAATTGCCAAGATCTTCTATCACATTTCTCTCACGTTTCCTAAGTCCACATATAGATCTTCTTTTGAAGTCAGTGAGAGTTACACTGTGGCAGATTTATAAAATATGGACAAAAGTATGAATAATTATTAAATTGCTTATGTATTCTTAAACCCTAAAATCTAATTTTATGTCATTTCTGCCCAACTTCTGAATTCTTCCTAAAATACATTAAGATGCGAACACACTATTGGCTTTTTTTTTTCTAAGTAACTTTTTACTTAGCATTTTGCCACCTATGTCCTCTACAATCACGTTTTTCAGTATTATATGAGGCAAGGGTATCAACCCCTAATTGCCTTACAAATAAAAAATACATGAAATGTACTACAAAATAGCAAGAGATCCAGAAGTAGGGAATCATCTTTCAAACTTCTATATTCTAGGTTAGCCCCAGAAATCTCTGAATGCCAGGGCTGGCACCTAGAAACCTGGGGTCCAGTCCCAACACTCCCACTGACTATCTAGGCCTCAGATTCACCACCTGTGAAATGATGATCATGAAGGTATACTATAGGAGCCAAGAAAAAAGAATTGGCTTCTTCAATCTAATTTAAGCTTATGTTTAGTTTCTCTGCCTTTCTAACACAGAAGCAAATGATTGCACAATTCCCCTCAGACCACACCCTTGGGGGAGGAAACAGCCACATCATAAGAGTTGAGTGCCCTTTATTAAGTCCTAATGGCTCAGAAACAAAGATGATTTAAATATGGCTAAATCTTCCATCGTAGAAACAACTGGTCTTTCAAAAATAAGGATGATGCTCTAGCTGGTTTGGCTCCATTGAAAGAGCATCAGCCTATGAACTGAAGGGTCCCAGGTTTGATTCTGGCCAAGGGCATGTACCTTGGTTGCAGGCTGGATCCCCAACCCTGGTTGTGATTTGTGCAAAGGCAACCAATCCATGTGTCTCTCTCACAGACATTTTTCTCTCTCTGTCTCTCCCTCTCCTTACCAATCTCTCCAAAAATCACAATCTCTCCATATCTTCAGATGAGGATTTAAAAAAAAAAAGGATGACACTGAAAATGTATCATTTCATTTTTCAGACATTCCTTTTTAATCTGGGCAGGGGGCAGAGCAGGGAGGACGAGTGAAAGGTTGCAAAGTATATCATAATATGCTAAGTTGATTCCCTGAAGTGAGTGAGAAAACCAATCTGAATAAGTAGAATATAACTACAAAACAAATCAACCAAACATGACCGAAACAGCCTGGACTGTGTTCTTCTTTTATGCGTCAGTAATTCCTGTAGACACATTCCCCAAGTTATAGAAGAGTTCATGTGTGAATTAGTTGTTTGGAACTTTAAACACATTTTCCCATGAAAACAAGGCTATTTATACATCTTGGCAAGATGCCCAGGGTAGCAGCTTAAAAAGGTTTAGTTAACCCATAATGAAACAAGAACCTCATGCAAAGTATAACAATGATTCTGTGGGAAATGTATTCAGAATTTCAACCTGGGGTACTGGGAACACATCTCCCTACATAGGATAGGCAGTGGGAACTGGTTCCTTCGATCTGGTACAGGATGGAGGAAGAGAGAAGAGGGCAGGATCATTTAGGATGAAACAAAAGGGTGGATGAGAGAGAGAAGTGATGTCGCCAGAGAAGAATTTACCATCGGATGACGGAGTTCAGGACATGCAACCTCAAAACATGGCACCTTAGCATATTGAACAGTTAAAGCTGAAGGTATCGCCCATGTATACGTGAGATATACATGCCCATTAACTTCTATTGGTTTTCCTCTTGTCAATCTTTTGTTCCAGGGCTCTCAGCAGAAAACTTAGAAGGGTAGAGTGAAAATGATTTTTCCTCCCCTACTAACCACAATCAGTTGAAAGTTCTGTCTCTTCACTCCTACAGTATATTATACTTGCCTCTTCTCAGATGACACTAGACTGGGCTGAAGGAAAGTTGACTTAAAAACACATTTGCTTTGGGTTTAATGGGAAATACTGATTGTTCATTGTAATTTCTGAATCGAGTTGTTATAGCCTATCTTAATATAAGGATGTGGAAAGGGTACAGAACAGGCTCCCCAAGGTGTGCTATTTTAGTATGTGGACTTTTTTGTGCTGAAAGCAATCAAGACCCTTTAGGGTTAAGAAAAAATTTTTATCTCCCCCTTAAAGAACTTAAATTAGGGATCTTGCCCATAATAACCATTATCACCAGAAATAACTGTTTATGACCTATCTCTAAAGCAGGGTAAACTTCTGAATGACCTTCCTCCCCTCTGAAGCCCTAAGGTGACTTACCTCATTCCTAGCTCAGAATGCCATTTATAGCTTATTTTAACTTTCTGTCTCTGAACCTCTCATATATGTGGAGTCTTGGACTCTCTCATGTATATGGGGTTACCATATATATATAATTAAACTTGATTATTTTCTCTTGCTAATCTGTCTCATGTCAATTTGTTTAGCAGATCAGCCAAAAGAACCTAGAAGGGTAGAGGAAAGTCTCTTTCTCTGCATAATAGCTTCTAGGAATATTCCTACCTCCCGCTAATATGTCCTCACAAATATATTTCTGGGGCTCCTCCCAGGGCCCAAAGCTTAAGCTTCATTGGCTATGTAGGAGAGGGAAAATATCTTTTTCCTCTACCCTTTGAAGTTTCTGGCTGAGGCCCCTGTAAAAGATGACAGCACAGTAAGGCATTATGAAATTTTAGTATGATACGATTGAGGACCATTGTACCTAGCACTGGATCATGAGAGCGATGAAAAAGGACATGGTCAAACAAGGTTTGAGATGTACAGAACCAGAAATTAGTCTGTAGGAAGTCCTTACAATCAAAAGACATCACAAATCTAAACCTAAGTCATCTTGCATTTATGGGAAATGCATCGCTGCCAAGGAAACTTAAAAGTAATCACAATCCTCCAATTCAGCTTTCACTTGCTTACCCTATCCTAGAAAGTAGGGCACCTTAGCCTCACCAACCACTGACCTCCTCACCAATCACTCCCTGTTTCCATGTTGGCTTTTCTAACTTCTATAAAACATGCTCTTGTCCAAAATCCCTGGGGAAGAGTGCCCCACTGCTTGTGAGGCACTGACTTCCCCCAATGCATGGACTGCCTTCCCTTGAATAAGGAACATCAAACTGGTTACTAAATTGTATTACTTTTGCTACTTGGCACCACTATAGGGAAGACATCAACAACAAGTTAATGAGGGTTGTCAGTTAAAATGCAAAGGGATGTTAGGTTTATTCACTGCAGGACAAAATTTCAAATGCCTCAAAATCTGTAGCTCATATATTAAAGAAATTTTAAAGACATTTTCCAAATTTGACAATTTTAAACTTTACATGACATGAACCCCATAAAGAGTTGTACAGTGGAATGGAAAAAAGCAGGGTTTGTAAATGATTACCAGATTTTGGATCAAGGTAAATCACAGTTAACTGACATTAGGAGTCTACAGGAAGGCAGGGTGATAAGTCTTGTTTTGCTCAAGTTGAGTTTCAGATACAAAGGGGACATTGGTAGAGAAGTTGGAGTTATAAACATAAATCTGCAAGTTACCAAAATATATAGAACTGCAAGTAAATGAGATAATTCTGGGAGATAGAAATTATGGAGTGGGACACAAGGAAAAGAATAACAGGAAGAAAGGGGGAGGGTAGGCTTTAAAAATGACAAAAACTGGTCACAAAGGTGAGAGGAAAATTATAGGAGCCCGGTGTCCCTGAAACCATTGGAAAAGTGAGTATTAAGTGGCCAATGGTGCCAGATATTTCAGAGTTCAAATTATAAGAACTGAAAAGGCCCTCGCTGGTTTGGTTCAGTGGCTAGAACATCAGTGACTGAAGGGTCCCAAGTTCAATTCTGGTCAAGGCTACATGCCCAGGTTGTAGGCTAGATCCCCAGTAGGGAGCGTGCAGTAGGCAGCCAATCAACAATTCTCTCTCATCATGGATGTTTCAATCTCTCTCTCCCTCTCTGAAATCAATAAAAATATATTTTAAAAAATATATGTAGTGTTAGAACTTTTAAAAAATTTTGTATTCATTTTAAGATCCCTAAGGTATCTATGTGTTCCTACTGAATAAATCATGAAGAAACTATGATGGGCAGGTAAGAAGGAAATCATTTCATCTGACATTTTCTAGTGATACCAAAGTGTGGGCAAAAATAACATTTTATATGACATTAATATTAAGTTATCCCCTTAGTTCACTGATGCTCAGATTTTGCAAAAATTATGTAACTAAAAGGAAAACGTAAACACCTTCAAACTCTTAGAAAGCGTTGTCTTAATTTCAAAATGCTGTGTGTCAATAATCCCAAGGTGCTAATGGGTGTTTTTTTTTTATCATTGCTGGGTTTTGTTTTTTAATTAACTGGTTAGAAAAACAGACTTTACACACAATAAAATATATAATGTATTACAGAATTGTACTCCTGAAACCTATATAATTTTATTAACCAATGTCACCCTAATAAATTCAATAAAAAATAATAATGAAAATAAAAACAGACTTTAAGTCCTTAATAACAAACACAGACCTACTTTGTGCAGACTAAAGAGTGTCTTAATGCCAGTAGCTAATAGAAAAAGAATTATTGCTTAGAGAAGCCACTTTGGACACTGCAACCTCTGGGTTTAGGTATAGTAAAATTCCACTCTGGTAGTAATTTCTTCATGTAGAGTATTTTTCACGGTATTTTAAGGTCCTTAATTAACTCTCTCATGTGTTTCTCACAAATAAGAAGTTGGAGAGGTAGGCCATTATTACCACCCATGTGTAGTAATTTCCATAAACTAAAATTTCTCAGAGCACCAGGGCCAAACTCTCACTGCTATTTGGAACAAAAGCATCCTGGGTCACCATGCACGAGGGAATGTGACAGAAGTCTATGACGTGATCGAGTGAGGCTCTTCACAATGGATACACTCCAGTTTGGTTAACATGTGACTAAATCAGTGAACAGACTCAACTCAATATAACATAAAATCACCTTTTATAGGGGATAAAACTTTCCACTTCTCACAGCTCTCCTAACACCTACACTGTCCTACATTCAGTACCTTGGAGGAAAGTGCGAAGAGACCATAGCTAGCATGCATGTTGTTGCCTGATTAGTTAGCAGTAGAGAATAGAACTCAAGGCTCTACTTCCCCAGTTCCAAACCATTATTGTTCAAATAAAAGATAACACAGAATTACTCAAAAACCCAATAATAAAGTGGGGGCATACATCTGTGTATCTGAGAAGAGAGAGCTAGATCTGTTGCTAAATTGTTTTCCTCGGGGTACTAAATAAAAGTATGCCGGGAGAGCCTTAAAACGGTGAAAGGAATGACAGATCTTTAACCACATAGTCATGTGGGCATAGAAGGTATAATGTTTTTAAGGAAAAAACAAAACAATAAAGCATCCGTGTCAATGCAGAGCCTACAATAATAATAAAGGTCTAAAAATCTTGGATAAGATTTTTGCAAGGTTATTAACTGCGACAAGTCATTAGAAAAATCTATGTGGTCAAACTAATTTAATTTAATCGAAGTGTTGAGCCAAAATGGCAACTTCAAGAAAGATAAGCCATGAAGCTTAAAAAATAAACATGGTTGACCTTTAGAATAAATATTTGCTTTGAATTCTACGATAAAGGGTAGCACCTCATTAGATGAATAGCCGTCACGGCTATTCAGGAATACAGCTTTCATTAAATCCAATGCTCTGTAACTCAACACATTAAATGTAAAGTGCAATGTTTCACAACAACAGGAGTATGAAATGGCACAGACTTCAGTTATTTTATCTGCACAATTCTTAGCAATCAAAAACTAAGTTATTGTAATTTATTGAAATTTGACCTATAGCTCTCTCCCTCATCACAACCACCAAACGGTTCTTAGTACCTAGTTTTCCCTATGATACCAACTTTCTAAAATTCAAAGAATATAATCTCATTGCTAATTAATAGTAGCCACTATTTATTAAGTGCCTCCCATGTGTCACAACCTGTGCCACTAGTTCTAGTTGTAGTATCTCATTAAAAACAAACTCATGGAGGAAAAGTGACCAGGAGGGCCACTCAGTTAGAAACAGCAGAATCTGAATCTGAACTCAATTCATTGAAGATATTTCTACTCACTATTGTTGCTAACTTAAACAAGCATTACATTCAAAGCCTGGAAGCACCAGAATTAACCTAAAGAATACCAAGCATTGAGACTAAGAGACCTCCAGATTATTCAGCAGGGTTTTGCATTCTCTTTCTATCTGCTTTTCATAGACGTTCACAAGTATGAGAGAGCAACTACTAGTAGAGGTAGGAAAAAAAAAATACCTGCACCTTTCTCTAGAAATTATATAAAGTGATTCTTAACCCTTTTAGGAATCTGGTAAAAGCCATAGACCCTCTTCCCCAAGTCACAAGATTTTTGCATTATTTTGGAAGGTTCAGAGTCCTAAAGTCCATGTATACATTTCAATTTTAAAATTTGCATTTGATTGAACTAAGAATCAATAGAATAAGGTTAAAAAAGTGCAAAATGACACAAAGAGAGTTCGTTGGAAATTGTTTTAAATGTCAGCACAACTCTGCTCATGTAAGTGATCCTAGTTTTAATGCTTCTGATAATCTACGCCAAAAACATTACAAAAGGAAAGGGAGAAGGTTTAGATGCCACCATTGATACTTACCGTTTTCCTGTGCAATTTTTTTCATTCAGGCCGCCAACCTTGTTTATGGCAGACCAGGCAGTGAGAGCCACATATGGCAAAGAGGCAGCTTGAGTGTGAGTGAGTGATTTGGGCTTGTGAGAGACCTAGATTTGAAGATAACAGTAAAAAATAAGCAATGACTTACAAAACTATGAATGCAATTAAATACATTTTCCTTCACAGGAATCCAACCATTCTCATAGATAAGTCTATATTATTCTGCCAGTTTCCGCATTTATTACATATCCTACTTTAAGATTATCCCTAAGGAATATTCTCCAAATGACTCAACCTGCCCTCCTGGGATCAGAAGCTCAATAATGTTTTATAGGCTACATTATCAGATATAGCTGCTTAATTCAATAATCCCACTAAGTCCTGACTAGACACAGAAATAAATCCAAATAAACCTTGAGCCCTCATAAACACATTGTAATATATTTTTTTTAGATCAGTTGTTTCCTTTACTCCCATCTACTGGAAGGTAATCTTTCCAGACTTTTTCTAATCTTAGTAATATCCTTCTTTCCTCCCTTCTGTAGCCAATTTCCACAATGTTAACCCCTTTCTCTCTGTTCAAATTGTCAGACTTCCTGACTGCATTTGATTAGACTTCTGTTTTTAAGGTTACTTGAAACAGTTTGATACTTCCATGCTTCTGTTTATAATTAATCAGTACACTCCATTTGGTATATTTGGTTTCCACTACTTACACTGGGTAAAACCAAGAAACACAGCAGGGTTTCTAGATCTCACTCCAAATCCCTGCTCCACAAGACAAAGATACCACTTTGGCAGGCAGTGTTATTAAATGACATCAAATACTTCTCTAATCTTTCAAAAATTCCTATTCTCTATCTTAGCTCTTTTAAAGCTATCCATTAAACATGAACCTGATCTGAAAAAAACCCACAATTATTTCAGAGATATTTGTCAGTCTTTGTTTATACTTTCTAATGGCATTTCAGCACAGAATTGGTGAATTACCTCATTCCCACTGACTACAACAAACTCTGAGAGAGTGCCTTGTTTCCAGGGAGGAACTGCAGCCCAGACCTGAAATACACACACACAGCTTCATTAGAAGCAAATCTTTCTTAACCGGAGCTAAGCAAGAGGGTAGTCCCCAATTCATACTCCACCCAATGAAAAAAGCACAAGTCAGCAATACAACAGCCAAAAGAGTTATTTTTACACGATATAAAAGTATTATTTAGTATGATTCTGCACTTGATGTCAAGCCACACTGGAAGCAGATGCCAGTAAATCCCGCTGTATTTGCTGACTATATACTTGAGAATACCACTAAGAGCACAGTCTCTTGGGCAGGAATCCTGGTTCTACCACCCACCAGCTGTGGAACTTCTGTGTAGCTGTATAGGTTGGTTTCCCCATCTGTAAAGTGGGTCTGACTGTACTTACTTCATAGAGATTAAAGAATTATTTTATGAAAAGCAACAAGATCAGTGTTAGCTATTATTAGGAACTCACTTTAATTTCTTGGTGTAAAAATTCAAAGTGATAAGTGACAGGTGAGTATACCAAACTTCAGCTATTTTAAAATCATCTAGCCTATAAGGTAGAAAATTGTCACTTAAAGATTCTTTCAATAAAAACAGTTAAAGCTTTAGAACACTTGAGCGCAGTCAAGCTATTCTGCCAGAACCAAGGATAATAGAGACAAGAAAATAAGGGTTCCAGCCAACGCTCAGTATATTTGTTGGAAAGAAGAGGAAAGGTCACTGATATGGACTATACTTCCAAAAGCAGCAGAATGAAATTTGCATATTTAGAAAAGGAATAGCAATATTCTATAACTCACCTCATCTCCAGGCTTGAAGTACTTCACATCAAGACCGCATTCCATCACCACACCAGAGACATCCCGACCCAGAGTCAGGGGGAATTCTTCTCCTTTGATTTTAATATGTAAAGGGTCACGTTTCATATTTAAAGCTGCAGCTCCATAACCACCTATAAAATACAGTTTTGTCTGTTTCTTCCAAAAGAATGAGATGATTTAAAAACTACTACAGGGTATAGGCCAGGTACAATTCTAGATACTCTGTATGTAGATTATAAATAAAATTTAAATTTTGTTTTGCCACCACACAAGAAATCATAAAAACAATGAGTGCCGATGGGGGTGGGAGGCAGAAATGGAGACAGGGGGGATAAATGGTGATCAAAGGAGACTTGACTTGGGGTGGTGAACACAGTACAATATGCAGATGATGTTTTATAGAACTGAACACCTGAAACCTATATAATTTTATTAGCCAGTGTCACTCCAATAAATTCAATAAAAAAGAAACAAAACAATGAGTGCTGTTCCTTTCAAAGAAAATTACTTGGAAAATTATAATCACTTGTTAAACTAAAGCTACCATTGCTCAAAATGTTTAAAATCCAATTTTGAAACTGCCTTCGGTACTTTCAGTATTTTGTCTTATAATTTTAGTTTGTCCTTTGAAGATAGTTTCTTTAATTTATTCATTCATAAACTTTTTAAACAACAAAGTTGTTTGGAGCCCAGTCTGGTGAAGAAGAGAAAGCTATTTGAAGTTAATAAACCAATAAATAAGGCATAGTTATATTTGACACTGACATTGTTCTTTAAGTATTGGCCCCCACCTCCCAAAAAGTGTTTGCAGAACATCCATGGTTTAAGTCCATAGATGATTCGCCAATGAAAAAGAACCACTCATCTGCACCTGTTCTAATACGTTAAATCAAGTAAATTGCTTTAGTATACATATCTATTTATTTTTAAGAACATTTACATAAATATCAGCTAAATAGAGCTGAAAACATTCTGAGCATATTTTTGGTTCAAATAAGTTGACTACTCTATCTACAATAATCCTAATATATAAAATGGCCTAGCTGGTGTGACTCAGAGGTTGAGCATCAACCTATGGACCAGGAGATCATGGTTCAGTTCCCAGTCAGGGCACATCTGGGTTACAGGCTCAATCCCCATTAGGGGATGTGCTAGAGGCAGCCAATTAATTGATTCTTCCCCATCATTGATGTTTCTCTCTCCCCACACCCCCCTTCCTTTCTGAAACCAATTATTTTATATTATATATTAATTTATATATAATTATATAATGCATTTATATAATATAAATATATTTATATAATAATTATATATTCATATATATTAATTTATATGATATAATTTATATATGTGTGTGTATATATATATATATATATATATTTCCAAGACACAAAAGTATCTGTAATTGTCTCCCTACTTGCCACATGTTCTCTTTTTGAGAACATGTGGCAAGTAGGGAGATAACCTCGCTTATCTTTCTAGTGTCATGTACCACAATTTAAATTCCAGAATCACTAAACCAGTCTGTAAGTCTCCTTTCCCCTGACCCACTCTCAGGGGTAGTACACATTAGGTGACCTTGATAGGAGCAGTTGTTGTGTGTGGAGATACAGAGAATGGGAAGTAGGAGACAGTGAGAGATGCAATTGAAATGGAACGAGGATTTTATAGTGTGTCTCTCCCCCCCCCCCCCCCCACTTTAAGAGGGGAGAAGCAGCAGTCTGCACGCTAATGGGAATAACCCAGTAGAAAAAAGATTCAAGCTGCAGGAGAGAAGTAGAATCTAGAACCCAAGTGGGAGGGCTGGCCTTACAACAATGGCAATTAACCTTTAAAGTAGGAGGAAATGTAGGAGATATAAGGAGAGATGCTAATAGGTGGGTAGTTTGCAGAGCTGTTTTTCTAATTAAAGACATATGGGAGAAAGTGTTTGAAAGTTGGGATATTCCCAGAAAATCTAAGTCATCATGCCAGTATTACACATTTGTCATCTAGCTAGTTAGGTGTGCACTCCATCAGGAAAAGAAAAAAAAAATCTTCACATGTAATAAAAAATCATGTTTTACTTCTATCTTACATTCCAGTTCCACCATTAACGCACATTTAAACAATTATTTACTGAAATTCCTATGTGGTTTGAGCAACAGAAGTAGGCATTTAGCCATATCAAATATTAGCTGCTGTTTCAGAGCTGCAAAAAAGCTTCAGTCCTCACTGAGACACAGACCTGCAGGGCAGAGTTAGTTTTCTTGATCACTGTGATATGCCAATGTATCAACCTAAATTGCCCCGGCTCACAAGTATTAGCTAAACTAGTCCCAAATCCAAAATGCAGCTAGTAGTAACTAGTAGGGGGCCCTTGGGAGCTTCATCCCATTGTTAAAGGTGGTCAGTGTGATTGGGTCAGAGTTAGAATAATTTGGAAAATCATAAATCTGTCATCAGTTTCAAAGCTTTAATTCCACCCAAGAAATTAGACTGTTGGTATGATCTTGTTGGCTGTATTTTTTTATTTCAAAATTATTCTATGTTCACTGCAGCATTCCTAGTAATGTCCAAGATAAGAAAACAACCCAGCTGTCCATCAACAGATGAACAGATAATGAAGATGTGAGATATATACACACAAAGAAATATTATCCAGCAGGAAAAAAAGAATGAAATCTTGCCATCTGCAACAACATGTATGGATTGAGGATATTAGGCTAAGTGAAATAATTCAGACAGAGAAAGGCAAATACTATCTATTTCACTTACATGTGGAATCTAAAAAAAAAAAAACCACACAAATGAATAAACAAAACAAGAATGGACCCAGAGATATGGAGAACAAGTCGATGGTTACCCCAGGGGTGGGGGATGGGAATAAAATATTATTAAATGAAATAAATTTATTTAGCCATTTATATAAGTAATGATTTTATGTCCATCAATAATGGCCATCTCCAGGAAAACAGCCTACTTTCATCCTTCAAAAGAAAATAGCATGTCTTTGCTTTCTTATCAAGGAAAACTGCTTCCTATAGTTTACAAGCTTCTAGTTATTTCCCCAAGCTACCATTTCAGATACCTTCTGCAACAGATATTGCACATTCTCAAAAAAGAATCCATGAGCAGGAAATAGAGTAACTTGCAAATAATATTACCCATTCAAATCATAAACTAAGATGTCTTAAGAATACTATATAAAAGTAAAATGTTACAATATTTTAAATAGCAGCAAAGAAAGTCTAGATCCAGTCATTCTACTGAAATTGAAATGTACACAATACAAATTATGTATGTGCATTCAAAGAAATGAAAGTTAGCATTTCTAAAAGACAAATGTAAATATGCTCATGGATAAAATACTGCTAATTCTAGTTTGTAATATTAAATTGGAGTGAAAATGTAAAATGCCATAAAAATAATGACTGCATGACAACCACATATGTGAAGTGCTGTACTGAAATGGGTAGTAGTTAACAGAGTATACAATCTACCTTCACAATTTATACTCATTGATCATTGGGTGTAAACACTTATCATTGGATGTAAAACAACCACTTAAAGACATATCCTATAAAAATTAAATTATCTTCACATCCAGTGTAAATGGAATAAAACAATATGTTCACGTAGTGGTAGCAATTATTATATCAAAGTGAACAACAAAAATACAGTTAAGTCCTGACTTAAAATCATGGATACATTGTGACAGACTGAATACAGAAATACATATGAAGATCCAGTTATCTTCTTCTAATTTCTAACAAGGGAGATATATTCATAGCTATAACTCACATATACAAAAGCCAAATCATTATTATGCATGTAAAGAGATCTTAAGAACACAAGATTTAAGAAAATTGCTATTCTATTCTATCGCACAACTCCTAGAAACAAAAAAGAAGAAATTGAAGTCAAAGTCTCAACTTCTTTCATATTTCTCCCTAAATTCCGCAAAATGGTTCACCCTAAATTAATCTTAATTTTGTTATTAGATATATACATATATGAAAGAAATTTAATTCACGCATAGTTCACATACAGGATGGGGCAAAGGTAGGTTTAAGTTGTTCGTATAGAAAATTACACAATAATTAATAAATAATACAAGAATAAACTGTATTTCAAATACAACTGTAAACCTACTTTGGCCCCACCCTGCACAATTGTTAGTTATTGAGGCAATCTGATGAGAACTGTAGGTCTACATATAGGCTTTCAAAACACAGACAGTGATAAAATTATAACTCATGTGGAAGCTTGTTTAGAGCACTGAGGTTAACTGACCAATCAATCACCCCAGATGTGTGTGTTTTTTTTACTCTTTCAGAAGACATGAATAAGTTCCCATAGGCAATGTTTTTGTCATTACTCTCCAAAGTTAAAGTAATTCACAAATAGTATTTTTTTTCAGCACTATAGTTACATACTATTTATTTAAGAAATCAATAGTGCACTTCAATCTTTGTCAGACTATCCAAGAAGAAATTAAGATATAGTAACATTGTCCCCACTTAGGATAACAGAAAAGTGTATTTTAACTGCTGAGGCCAAATGGCAACAGCAAAAAGGAGGAAAGTACTGGCAAGGATGGAATTTCTGAAGAAATACAGAAAGCTGTGAACAGTGAGAGAGCAAAGACGTTATTACAAAAATGCAAATTCGGAACTGCTGTGAAAACCTAACCATACCTCTAAAACCTGTGATAGACCTCAGAATATCACACAACTCCCAGGAGAGCATACCATAAAGTTAGTTGCGGACACAACTCTCACGTCCCAATTTACATGTTAAGGAAGCCTGGAAGCAATTCCAACTTACATTTTGTAAAAGATTAAAGGATACCATGGGCATTGCAATTTCAAACATTTTGGAACTGCCTGCTGACATACAGTCAAAAACCTAAACTATTCCTTTGTGCTAACCAAAGAAGTGTAGTAAAAACAACAACTGATCTTTTAAAATTAGTGAACCCTGGCGAAATTGTCTCAAGAAAAATAATAATTAAAAAAGCGTAATAACGAGGGATAAGTCTTTGAATAAGTCTTTCAAACTTACTTCGCATATTAACATCTATAGGATTGACACTGGCAGCGTGCACTTTGATAATGACTTCATTAGGATAGTGTATGATGGGCATCATCATGTTCTGAGTAAATCGAAGCACTTCATTCTTCCCGTATTTATCTATCACCCACGCGGGCATGACGGTGCTCCGCGGGGAGGTCGTACTAATCTTCCTAACGGAAAGCTTTTGGATAACGTGGCTTCTCCGGAAGCAAACCGTAGCACATGCTTTTCTTCTAAGGACACAAGTCTTCAGAAATTCCATCGTGAACATGGGGTTGAGTTGCGTGCCCTGATTAAAAATGCACTGAGACTGGATCAACCTGTCACCCCTGCACTAGGCCAAACACACTTGTCCGACTGCAAAACGGAGGATTCAAAAAGTGAAGCGAGCCTAACGGAGCAAATGAAGAAAGGAGAATGTGGAATTAGGTGGCTCTCCGCGTATGAAATGCTCCAATTATCGCTCCAGTCGGTATTCTGTCCATTCTTTTCCCCGCTCAACCCCCTCCCCTTAAAAAAAGACCAAAATCAAAACCCTCTGGAACTCTGCCCCGTCTCGGGAGCACTCGGCGGAACCGAGGGACAGCGCTCGCGAACCCGACGCCACCGCGAAACAGACGCTTCCAAATTCCCACCGCGACCCCAGCCCGGAGTCTCCTTTCCACCCGTTCGCCGCCGCCGCCGCCGCCGCCGCTGCCGCCAAGGGCGTGTCTTGCGGCGCCAACCAATCACGTGAAAGGATCATTTCCTCGGGCTGCAATCCGACCAATGGGAGACCTCGGTGTTGAAAGGTCCAGTGACGAGCAAAGATGGCTGCGCCCATGTACAACCCGTAGCAGTTGTTGACCTTTATTTTTCCTCCCTATCACCTGGTCCCTTTGGTGGCAGGCTGGATACAAGACTATGCTGGGCCGGACCCTCCGAGAAGTGAGTGGGATTGGGTGCTGAGGGCTCAGGGAGGTCGGCCAGATTCGTGTGGAGTTCGTGGGCTTGGAGTCCCCGGGCCTGGCCAGGCATCTCGTTCAGCCCCGCCGCCTCCTTCCCTGGAATTAGGTTGGGGATTCGTACCTGTGGGTCCTTCGGCTGTACTCTCCAAATGGGTTCTGGAGTTAGGACCTTAGCCCGGGAGCTTCTATACTGCGGAGCTGTGGGGTGGAAGTGAACGCCGGCTTCTCAGCTAGACGGTTGCTGAGGCTGGGGCGCTGCCAGAAGTGGGGGATTAAGCTGGTCCCCTCGGTGTCTCTTCTGCCCCGAACCACTCATTGGATGCAGTTCTAAGGAGCCCAGGAACTCTGTCCCTTGCAAAAGCCAAACTAATGATCCTCCCTTCCTCCCCCTCCCTTAATATATCATTCTCTAGGCTTTACCACTAAAATACCAATGATTCCTTTATCCTTGTCCCTGTTTCCTGGACATCCTTTAGTAACTCTAGGCTGTATTTGTGTCTTCTGGACATCTCTAACAAATGTCCCCATAAGCACCTCAAACCCAATTTAACCAAAGTCGACTTCCTTGTAACAGGACCCACCTCTAACCTCTCAACCTCCATCGTTAGAAAAAAATTCCAAAACCTGATTTCTGAATTCTTAATAGTCTCTTATTAATGGGACAACTTTATCCTCCTTGCCTTTAGATTCTTCTTCATCTGTAATATCCACTAAGTCACTAACCCTTCTTAATTCTGTCTTGAAATTATGTCTGCAATCTGTTTTCTTGCTTTATCCCTACTGTTAGAGCTTTAATTCAGGTCTTTGGTTGCTGCTCTAGCACTCTCAGCCTTTATAACTGTCTGCAGGCCCTCTGCTGTAAGCCTTAGCTCTCGCCCTTGTTAAGACTCAGCTGTTCTCCAGGGAGGCAGATCTGTATGGTAAGGCCCGGAGCATATGGTTTAACAAAGGCTCCAGGTGATTTTGCTGATACATAGAGATTGAGGACCTACCATGCCTTCTGTCTTCACCAGGAATGTCTTTTCTTCCTGCCTGGCAGCCTTTTAGAAAACTAAATTATGAGAACTTCTTTTAAGTCCTCAGGCTTTAAATAATAAATAGGTCTTCCCCCAAATAATTACTGTTTTACTATTTTAATTGGACTTTACTGTCAGTGCAGAATCCTATTTGTTCTTTAAAAAGAAAAAAAATGTTTGAAAATGAAATATAACTGAAAAAAACATGGCCTTTTCTTTTTCTGTTATTTTCCCACTCAGCTCCACCTTTTATGTGCCAACCCTTTCCTCGTATTGTTGAGGGAAGCATCATGCAAAACAACTTTTACGTTAAGGGGATAAAAAAAAAATGACCCAGGGGTAGACAGGAGGATGGTTGCCTTGACATGATTGCTTTCACTTAACCAGTCCTTTAATAATTATTTATTGATATTGTGTGCAAAACATTATTTGGTGGTGATTTTCCCAATCCAAAATATATCTTTTGTCCACTCTGTATTCTCTCCACATCATTGAATCCTTGCCCCAAGTTCTACCAATTAGAGATGAATTTAGTATACGTTCTATTTTAAATATGTAAAGATGCCTGGAAAGGCTTAATGATCTATTCATCCATTTTTGTAAAATATAATAGTTCAATCAAATTTATTTCCATCACACCCTTGTTGAGATATCAGTTGAAGAAAGGGAAAATTTGCTGAGGAGGAAATTAAGGGAAGGGCTCGAAAATGGAGTTTTGAGGCAATTTGGGGAGCCTAAGTGGAGGCTTAGGGCAACAGAAGAGCCCTGAGAGGAAGCACGAAAAAGGAACTACAGTGCCAAATAGGAAGTAAAACTATTAGTAAGTTATACCCAGGTAAAATTCAGAAAGGGAGAAGAGTCTTACTTCTACCTTCCTTTTATGTGGTATAACCCCATTGTTTTTAGGAGCCAGACACCAGACTAATATTCTAAAGTTTAATTTTTAATAATAATGAAAGTGTAATATGCTAATTAGGCTGGTTGTCCTTCCGGACAAGCTTCTGGAAGAAGCCAGGACTTCTAGGGAAGCCTGGGTCCCAGATGCCAGAAGGAAGCCAGTGCCAGCAGCGGGGGAAAGGAAGGCCTACTCTTGTACAAATTTCGTGCATCCAATAGGAGTACAGGAGGGGAATTATTGGGGTTTCTGCTTAGAGTCTCACAAGGCTGAAATCAAAGTGTCAGCCAGAGCTGTGGCTTCTTCTTAAGTTGTAGGGTCCTCATTTGTTGTTGGTAGAATCTGTTTCCTTGGGGTTTTGGAACTGAGGTCACCATTTTCTTGCTAACCTTTTAGGTAGTAGAGTAAATGAGATTAAGGGACAGGAGACGTAGGATAATTAGAATTTATATTTATACAGATACCATTGTCCTGGTGCACAGATTCATGAACATTGAAAGGAAATTAATTAGAAGAAATGTTAATGTTGCTATTCACCTTTTCTCTATAATAGAAATGTCAACCAAATTCCTAATCGACAATGACAGATGGAAACACACCCATGCGATTGGCTCCATTGAGAGCTTTATATGTATCGCACATGCATGAGTCAACTTAGCCTTTTATAGATATAGAAGAAACTTGCTTAATTAGTCCTGCTCTCTGATTTAGATAAACTTTTTCCAGCACAGTGAAGCATCCCAACTTCTCTTTCAGGTAATTGTTAGCAACACAGAAGTAAATATCAGCATGAAGCAGATTATTATAGATCACACGGTGGGGGAAAAGGGTAAAATATTTAACAGTAGCAGTGTTTGACTATATTCTACAGTGAGAAAACCTGAAGTCATTTTCAAGTAGTTTCTTCTTTTCAGTTGGGTCAAGTTTCCAAACTTTCTAAATCTCCATTTTCTGGCTAATGAAAACAAAATAGGATCAAATGAGATGAGGCACATGAAAACACTTAACATTTGGTTAAATTGTAAAATGTTTGCACCTGGCTATAAAGTAAATTGGGTTCCTGGGCTGAAGAAACTACAAGGAGAGTAGTTGCTAGGGAGAGGAAACCAGGCGTTGCTATACGATGTCATTACCTCTGTGCCCACAGTGACTGTTTCTGGGCAGGGCTGGACTGTGGGCCTTATTTTGTGCCATGAGGTCTCAGCAATGTTGGCTGTGATTTGGTGGGTGTCACTCCAGGGTGGTGGTGGGGCCTATGTCCCACTTGGGGGAAGCTGAGTGTTGGTTTGTTGGTGCCAGGTCAGTGGTGCCGTTTATTTTTAAATGGCCATTGTGCGTCATGGCAGCTCCTGTGTTGAGCATCTGCCCCTGGTGGTCAATGTGCATCATAGCTACCAGTTGGACGGACAGACACTTGGTCTTTTATATAGAGAGATTGGTAATGATGTATGTAGTCTGGGCTATTACCATGTGAGTTAGTCACTGGGGTAAGATGGAGGAAAATTTATGTAAAATGAAGTCAAGAACTGAGAGGCTGGGTGTCAGTGTTCATAACTTGAAGTTTGACTTCAACAGAAATAGGAACAGGAGCCGTAGTAAAGAAGATTACAGTGAGCTAACTGCTCAAATCTTCAGTGAATGAAAAGGAATAGTAGGGAGACTAGGTATAGGGAGACTTAGAGGGTAATATAATCCCCTCCAAGGCCTGTTCTTCAAATGAGCTGGGTTTTGAAAGAAGAGGGAAGAGAAGGGCATTAAAGACCTAGGAGGAAGCCTGCCTGCATATTCTTTTCTCCTACTCTGGACTCGAGTACATGGTAGATAGGAGCTAAAATAGCCATCCCTTGAGAAAGCTGCAGGAGAAGCAATGGCCTCGGAAAAGCCTAGTTTCCATTAGAGGAAAGTCGTGCCAGGGAGAGAGAATTTGTTTTTGATGTTATTTTGTTTTGTTTTAATATGTTTTTATTGATCTTTGAGAGAGAGGAAGGGAGACAGAAAGATAAAAACATCCATGAGAGAGAAACATTAACATTGATTGGCTGCCTCCTACATGCCCCTTACTGGGGATTGAGCCCACAATCCAGACATATGCCCTGACCAGGAATCAAACCAGAGGCCTCTTGGTGCATGGGTTGATGCTAAACAACTGAGCCACACTGGCCGGGCAAGAATTTGGTTTTTTAGAAAAAGTTTTATATTGATTTCATCTTATATTCAAATATGACAGCTTTAGTTTTGTCCCAGGAGAACTGTACTATTTATATTCATATTCCTTATGCTCAATCCATTCTAATTCATTAACATCTTTGTTTTCATTTCTCATCTCCAATTCTCTTACTGATTTTTCTCAAATCTGGATTTCTTAAAACTGGTCCTAATGAACATCAGCACTATTTAAAGTACATGCTCCTGGGCAATCTGCTTTCTCACAACTGTAACTCCTTATTACCTCTTATTTTTATACCAGTTGACACGTCAGAAAGTTGTTTGAGGATAGTGGGCATTAGAGGACTTGAGGCAAAGAAGGAGAGAAAGTGGCAGACATAATTTTCTTATTCCAACTCTGCCATGGGAGAGTCCTGCCTATATAGCTATCTGTCTCTCTAGCTTTGGGTGCTTGCTAGTTCTGACTCTCTTCTACCCAGCCTAAGACTTTATTCTTTCTTCGCACTCCATATTTACAATTTTAGAACACACTGCTATCATTTTACTTCTCTTTGGCTCCTTTCTTGTAAGTTCACATTGCATACAAACAGTTGAATAGAAATTTCTCTTCTTGTTACCAAGTTACCTCCTTTAAGTCAAGCCCAGCTCCCCTCTCCATCCCTGAGTCACTCCCCAGACTCTCCATGGCAGTTCTTTCCTCCTCTTTCCATCAGCATTAGGTCCTCTCAAAGGCCTGTCCCACAGCTTTTCTCATTTAAAACCCTCAGCCTTAAGAATACTGCTCTGATGACTTATTCAACAGCTAAGAGCAGATCATTTGCAGATATTCCTCCAAATGCAAACTCCTATTGCTTGATGTACTTAGGACATGTGAAAATACATCCAACTTAGAGGACAAACTGAGCTTCCACTAAGTGCAGAGAGAAATGATGAAGGAACATGTGAAAAAATTACTTCTACCCTTTACTATTTGTGTGTCTTTGGACAAATCACTTAACCTCTCTGACCTTCAGTTTCTTCATCTCTAAAATGATGTTAATAATACTTAACTTCTGCAGTTGTTTTAAGGATTAAATTCAGTAATAATGCACTGCACATAAATCCAACAACAATGCCTGGCTCTTGCTAAATACTCAATAAATATTCTTTCCCCTGCACATTCCCTCTCCCCCCGACCCCTTTATCTCTGAGCTCCCATCTGTCTTTTCATATTATCTCCAAAGATTTGGTATTGTCTTCAACTTCTTGTTTCCTATTTTACCTGGTAAGTATGTAGTTATTACTTCTATTGGGAGTATTAAATAATTATCACTTCACCTGAGGCTTCACTTACTATCAATATGCAGCTTCTGATAACTTGTAGTACAGTTTATTTTAATAAATTTCTTTACCAGTCTTCCTGATGCAGTGAGGACCAGATTTCAGGAAAGTTTGTTTGCTTTTGAATCCATATTTTCTAAGCATTTCTCTTCATGACTAGTGGTTTTTCCCTGAATTCTCCAAAGATCTATTTAATAAATATAGTTTAGAGCCATAAAGTCCTGAAATGACTTGTCTATTTCATTTTTCTTTCTCTATGGAATGCCTGTGTTGCAGCTAAGCTACTATTTGAACACAATCTATCCTAACCCATGCTTCACCCATGCTGGACCTCTACTTCAGAATGGTTTACCTAAACCAATGATCAGCAAACGGCAGCTTTCAAGCCACATGTGGCTCTTTGGCCCCTTGAGTGTGGCTCTTCCACAAAATACCACGTGTGGGCATGCACGTACAGTGCCACTGAAGGAGTACTCTAATTAAGTTAATAACAATGTACCTACCTACATAGTTTAAGTTTTAAAAATTTGGCTCTCAAAAGAAATTTCAATTATCGTATTGTTGATATTTGGCTCTGTTGACTAATGAGTTTGCCTACCTCTAACCTAAAACATCACTCTTGTTTGTTCAAGCCTGGCTTAGAAACAGTTACTTAGCTAGGCCTATGAATGTGGTATTCTCTAAACCATCTTCAAGCTGGTCAAGGTGTTATCCTGGTTCACTATACTAAGTAGCGAGATAGGTTCTCTTGGTTTGGATTCTAAGCCTTACTTCAAAATTTATACTTAACCGCTCTACCTGCCTGCATCAGTGTAATATTTGAAACTTCTACAGACTCACCAAAGGGTTTTTTAATTTAATATATTATAGGTTTCTGTCGCACTGAAACAAGGCCAAATCACTCCAACTGAGCTCTGTCAAAAATGTCTCTCCCTGATCAAGAAGACCAAGTTTCTAAATGCTTACATTACTGTATCAGAAGAAGTGGCCTTAAAGCAAGCTAAAGAATCAGAGGAAAGATATAAGAAAGGTAAATTGCTTTGAATTATACTCAGTTGTTATATCAGAGAAAGAGTTTTAATTGTATGTAGCAGTCTCCATTTGGCAGGAGAATCTTTTAACATAAAGCATTCCCTTATTTAAAGAACGTGCCATGCAGTATAATAATAATAATAAAAAGGCAATTGGATATTACTGTCCAACTGCAATAATTTCTAACCTGAATTTAATTTCTGAACAAGTATCTTTACCAAGAACTAATAGTTATTAACTAGTATTAATGTGTCATATCTTGAATTAGATACTTCTTTTCTTTTGGCTTTTTAACACAGGTCATTCACTTGGGGATTTAGATGGAATTCCTGTTGCAGTAAAAGACAACTTTAGCACAACTGGCATTGAGACAACATGTGCATCAAACATGTTGAAAGGTAAAGTTTAACTGATCACAGCATTTACTAAAAATAAGAATTTTTCAGTTTAAAGAAAAGATAGTAAAGCACCAAGTATTCTCACACTATATCTGCAAAAAAGATACTTAGGATGGAGTTTTACATTTTTTCTATTTGCTCTTTCAGAATGCAAAACTATTCTTTAGAGGTAGGCCTGCTTAGTGGATGAACGTAATTTTGGAAGTTTTAGCAATCTTATTTAGGAAGACTCAGTAACTGATCACCACACACACACTAAACAACCTCTAACTCCCACTCCGTGAAAACATGGGAAGAGTATGAAGTGGCTGTCATTACCCATCTCAAGGATGGTGTGAGGATTCGTTAGCCACTATAGTCCCATTATTTTTTATTTCTTGAATCCTGTACCCCTTATATCACTATTAGAGGCCCAGTGCACAAAATTCGTGCACAGGGGGTGGGGGGGAAGGGTCCCTCAGCCCACCTTGCACCCTCTTGCAATCTGGGATCCCTTGAGGGATGTTGGACTGCTGGTTTAGGCCTGATCCCTGTGGGCAGCTGGTTCTTAACCACTGGCCTGCCTGCCTGCCTGATTGCCCCTAACCACTTGCCTGCCTGCCTGATCTCCTCTTAACTGCTCACCTCCCTGCCTGATCACCCTTAACCTCCTCTGCCCATGCTGCCATGGCTTCATCCAGAAGGATGTCAGGAAGGTCGTTTGGCTGTCCCATCTAATTAGCATTTTACACTTTTATTATTATAGATATTTATTTGAGTATTATAATTTTAGTTTTATTCTTTACAGTTAAGTAAGTCAAAAAGGAATCACGTTTATCAAGATGCTTGGATCATAGAACAGGAAATGGAAAAAGGTTATTCAGGGTACTATATACTAAAAGTAATATTCTGAGGTATGTGCCTAGGTTCCTCTGATAGGTAGACTGTTGTTAATTGTTTTTGACTATACACTACATGGAGAGAATTTTAATTAACAATTAAAATCTATTTCTGACTGGAAATGGATAAAAATCACTGAAATAGCATTATCTGAGAAGAAATAAAAAATATGATTTGTGATTAGTGTCAAATGAATTAGGTACGCCCTTGTTATTCATTATTTTGCAGTACTGTTAAAGTCAGTGTTTTTATGTTATAAAAATAGTGAATATAAACTGTTTTTGGAAAATATAGCATTTAGCAATAGAAAAAATTACGTTTTGGAAGAAAGTACAACCTACTAGTCAAATTAAGAATAATTAACACATGTCAATACAAATTGCTTAATTGCAGTTTAAAAATCTTGTTTCTTGCTGAAACCGGTTTGGCTCAGTGGATAGAGTGTCCGCTTGCGGACTAAAAGGTCCCAAGTTCGATTCCAGTTGAGGGCATATACCTTGGTTGTGGGCACATCCCCAGTAGAGGGTGTGCACGAGGCAGCTGATCAATTATTCTCTCTCATTGATGTTTCTAACTCTATCCCTTTCTCTTCCTCTCTGTAAAAAAATCAATAAAATATATGTTTTTTAAATGTTGTTTCTTTAATATGTTTTATATGTTCACTGTTTATATGTTCACTGTTTTTTTTTCCTGTAATAAAAATTACTTAATTTTTTTTAGGTTATGTACCACCTTATAATGCCACAGTAGTTCAGAAGCTGTTGGATCAGGGAGCTCTACTAATGGGAAAAACAAACTTAGATGAGTTTGCTATGGGGTAAGTAAAATTGAAATTTTCTTCTCTTGTATTTTTCCATCTGTCTTTAATTTTATTATGTAGCTTCTTAAAAGTATTGAGGTGATTTTTTTTTGAGGATTCTAGTGCCAATTTCTCATTCCCTCTGTGATATTATGCTCTACTGTCTAATACATATATACGGTAGTAATATCTCAGTTTTAGTTTGCATTTCCCTGATGACTAATAATGTTAAACATTATGTGGTTTGCCACCCATATATCTTCTTTGTTGAAGAATATATTCAAATATTTTGTCTCCCACTCTTTTTTTTCTTCAATTGGGTTGTTTATCTTCTTGAGTTGTAAGAGTACTTTCATACAGTCTGGATTCAAAACGATTATTATACAGGCGATTTGAAAATATTTTCTCCATTCTCTGGCTTGTCTTTTCATTGTTTTGGCATTTAGTAAATACATATTGAATAGATTAACCCATGGGAGTAAACTCAAACATAGGTTATTAAGACATTGCCTTGAATAGCTGATCAAAATGAATATCAATGAGGATGAAGTGAACATCATGTACCTCCGGATGTGATTCCCTAAGAGAACACACCATCATCTATGCAACTTCCCATCTTTTCCAATTCAGTTTATTACAGTGGATTATACAATGTCAGAAGCAAATAATAATCAGAAGATGAAATTGTCACATAAAATGAAAGTTTTATTAGATATCTTGCTTCATTTCTTCATCTCAGATCTGGTAGCACAGATGGTGTATTCGGACCAGTTAAAAACCCATGGAGTTATTCAAAACAGTACCGAGAAAAAAGGAAGCAGAAACCCCGCAGTGAGAACGAGGACACAGATTGGCTTATCGCAGGAGGAAGCTCCGGAGGAAGTGCGGCCGCCGTGTCGGCATTCACCTGCTTCGCGTAAGAGGTTTTCCTCTCTGTACTTTAAAACCCAGCCTGGGCCAGATAGTCACAAACTATCGGCAAAATCCAACAATAGGCAAATTTATACTTCGGTATTTCTTATACACACACACACACACACACACACACACACACACACACACTTGTATTATTGATTTCAGAGAGGAAGGGAGAGAAAGAAATATAGAAACATCAATGTTGAGAATCATTGGTCAGCTGTCTCCTGCGCCCCCTACTGGGGATCGAGCCCTCAGCCTGAGCATATGTCCTGACCAAGAATCAAACTGTGACCTCCTAGTTCATAGGTTTGCCATCAACCATTGATCCATACCAATTGGGTAGTACCTCAGTATTTTTCTTTCTTTTTAGTGAGCTATTTGTGTCCAATGGTATATCAAAATTATCTTATTAATACTTAACTATACAGTACATTTACGTGTAGTTATACATTTAACTTTAAGATAACATTTAGCTGTAACCAGCATTGGTCAGTGGTTAGAATGTCAGTGTGTGTACTGGAGGGTCTATTGTACCTGGGTTTCAGGTTTGATCCCCACCACCATGTAGGAAGCAATTGATGTGTCTCTGCCACATCGATGTTTCTCTTTCTCCTTTTTCTCACCCTCTTCCTTCCACTCTCTTTAAAATCAATGGAAAAAATATCCTTACCCCTCAGATGAGGATTAAAAAATAATCTACACTAATAAAAAAGAAAGATGCAAGTTGACCATACCTTCGTGACACCAGCCAATCAGGAATGAGTATGCAAATTAACCCATCACAGCTTGTGGGTTAATTTGCATACACAGGTGCCAAGTGGCTGGGAGTGGGGCTGGACTATTATCACTTATCACCATCATTATCACTATGGCGATAACACAGGCATTCCACACTGCCCCTGCAGCTCTGGGCATCTAGACAGCATGGGAAGGTGGAAAGGCAGTCCGGGCCAGAGCAAAGGTGGTGCTGGCAGCCAGGGGAAAGAAGACCCATTCTTGCACAAATCTTCGTATATCGGGTCTCTGGTAATAATAACAATATAACATTTAAAGTCTTCCTATATAGTATCTGGTTCTCTTAAAAACATGATTTTATGGATCTTGCAGAATAAACCAGTTAGCATAAATGGATTTCATTGAATTTCATTTTAAAAATAATTTATTTGAGTGTCATGATTGTACAGATATTTAGGTACTAACATACCATGGCTTTAACTGAGTGCTACTGAGTTAAATTGTTAGCTATGGTTTATTCTTCGCCTAATTCTGACTTTTGTCCCTCCAAAAGGGAGGGGAAAAAATACTCCTAATATATATCAATAGAATATTTAAAATAGTGTTTTTACCAATCAGCAACTAAAAATATATATTAGTAAGTAAAGGTTTTTCAAGTTTGTAGGGAGCTGATTTATTCAACTGTCATACTTTGTATTTGGGAAGCATCAATCATGCTTTATCTCTTAAGTCCCATTTGTAAAGCATTTCCTAACCATCTAAGGAAGAGTAAGTAAATATTGCTGTTATTATAGTTCTCTTTCCTTAATTATCCACTGAAACTGAGCTCTTTCAGGGACATTGCAAGCTATAAATTATTTATATTTTTAGAGCTATGAGGATTTATTAGATTCTACAGATTTTATTTATTTATTTTTTTAGTTTCTCTGGAATCTTGTTAACAAGTAAAACCATTTCATTTTATCTCTGTGAAATTTTATAGCACTGCATTAATATTAATGAGAGTTCTGATAAGTTAGGCCTGCCAGATTAGGTACTCTTTCCTATCCACATCACCCCATTCAGTATTCATCTTTCTGAATGAGCTTTGAGAAGATGGCATTTTGACACATAATTCCTATGGAAATGCAAGTTTTACTTTACATAGCTGTCAGTGAATCCTAATAAGAAAATGTATCGTTTTAGAAATTGTGAAAGCAACAGTCTGATTTTGTGACTCAAATGGACTTGGTAAGAAAGGCGGTCTGATTTGCATTTTCTGTAGAATACAAGGGCCATGTGACTGGTAGGAGCCTTGTTTAGTCCAAGGCTTCTCTCTGGGTGCAGTCAAGAGAAGCACAGACCCAAACTAACTCCAGATTGAATGGGTCCCAAACTGTCAAGTGTTCTGCTTTATACCCCTCACCTTTTGATTCATTCTTTCTATAGTAGTTTTAAAAATAAGAAAATTCTTGGAATACTATGCACCATGAAAAAGAATGAGCTAGAGCACCAGTGGCATGGGAAAGACATGTATAGTGTGTACAGTGTGACCTTAGTTTTATTAAAAGTAATAATTATATATGTATATATGCAAGTTGCATGAAAGTGTCTGGATGAATGTATATTAAAATTGATAACTAGATTTTTATCAGGGTAGTAATTATAAGAAATTTTACTTCATATACATTATACAGTAGGGCATTTTAATTTTTCCATTAGCCATGTACACTTTCTAATTAGAAAAACTATTTTCAAAAACAGTTTTTTAAATGTTTTTAATTTTTAATTGTAAAATATACAGAACATTAAATTTACCATTTTAATAACCATTTTTAAGTGTGCAGTTCAATCGTGTTAAATATATTCACATTGTTGTGCAACCAATCTCCAGAACTTTTTCCATTTGCAAAACTGAAACTTCGTACCCATTATACAACAGCTCACCATTCGCCTGTCCCCCAGACTCTGGCAACCACTCCTCTCCTTTCTGTCTCTATGAATTTGACTATTCTGGGTATCTTATATTAGTGAAATTATGCAATTTTTGTGATGGCTTATTTTACCTAGTATTATGTCCTCAAAGTTAGTTTTTGTTGTTTAATAAGAAACACATATACTCTATGGGTAACTGGGCAAAACAATGAACAGACACTTCACAGTTGGGTAATACAAATACAAATAAATGTGAAAAATTGTACTTTTTGGTTATCACTTTAATTATATTTTAAGAACTGTTAGTACTCAGTGGAACAATGGAACATTAAACACAATTTGATTCAATGCAATTGAGAATATAAATTGGTATAACCTTTCTAATGAGTAATTTGACTGTATATATTAAGAACTTATAATAATAGGCAGACTCTTTGGCCCATTAACTCTATTTCTTAGAAGCTAACTTAAAAAATAATCAGACATATGGGCAAAAGTTTATGTTTAAAGGTGTTTATTACAAAGTAATTTATTATGCAATTGTTATTAGAGTTGGCAATAACATAATGTTTAAATAAATTAAAATACATTTCTACCCATTCTAAATGGGGTAGTAGAAGGCTGTATCTGAATTTCTGAGAGGGCATATTCAGTTATTAAAAGCATACTGTAAAGTCGCCATTAAAGGAAGGTAAAGATTTGTAGTATGTAGATTGATAAGAGAATGTACTTTAAAATATTGGGAATTGCAAACTGAGATGATAGAGTATTATACATAGTTTAAATTTTCAGTAATTTTAATGATCTGATAAAAGGTTCATGATTAGCAAAAAAGAGATAGAAACTTATGATTATAGAATAACCTGAAGTATGAGAGAGAAATGCATGCCAAATATTAAGTGTTTGTCTCAGGATAGTGGGATATTTTACCTCTTACCCTTTTCTATACTTTAATAATTCTCTGAGAAAAGCATATTTTATCTTTATATAATCAGCGGGAAATACAGTTTTAAAATATACATGTTAAGAGGTAGATTCCAAATGTAATTAGAGATATGTCATTCTTCTAAAGAGAATTCCATTTCAATTCCAGGGCTTTAGGATCAGATACGGGAGGATCAACCAGAAATCCAGCTGCCCACTGTGGAGTTGTTGGTTTAAAACCAACCTATGGCTTAGTTTCCCGCCACGGTCTCATTCCCCTGGTGAATTCAATGGATGTGCCAGGAATCTTAACCAGATGCGTGGATGATGCAGCAACTGTGTTAGGTATTTATATGATTCCATGTGGTTTGAAAATGTTACAGTTTCGCTGTAAAACAATGATGTCTATCACTCCCAAGTATTTTCCTTTACAGGTATACTGGCTGGGCATGACTGCAAAGATTCAACCACAGTACAAGATCCTGTTAAATCGTTTATACTTCCCAGTTTGACAGATGTAAGCAAACTATGTATAGGAATTCCCAAGGTAATTCTTCCCTTTCATTACTTTACAGGGATACTGTACTGTTACATACAAAGCACAGATTGGTTAGGTTTGAATCCTTGCTCTTCCACTTTTATTTGCTACTAGAGGCCTGATGCACGAAAATTCGTACAAGAGTAGCTGCCGGCTACTGGCTTCCCTCTGGCACCTGGGACCCAGGCTTTCCCCCTCAGGCCTCCCGCAGACACCCAGGACCTGGACTGCTTCCCTCGGGCCGCCCACAGGCACCCGGGACCCGGGCTGGTTTCCCTCCAGCCCCCGCTTCGTCAGGAAGGACATCTGGAATGATGTCTGAAAAACTTTGGGTCCAATTAGCATATTACCCTTTTATTATTATAGATGTGTAAACTCTATAATTATATTATTATAGATGTGTAAACTCTAAGCACACATGGCTTAATCTCTCAGCTCAATTTCCCTATCTGTACAATGGGAATAATAACAGTATTGATTTCAGAGAATGGTGAGGTTTGAATTAGATATTTATCATAGGGATGTAATACAGAGCGTGGTGACTATAATAATAAAAGCATAATATCCTAATTAGACTGGACGAAGCTGGGGCTGTGAGGGAAGCCCGGGTCCAAGGTGCCTGCCAGCGGCCCAAGAGAAGCCCAGGTCTCAAACCCGGGTCTCAGGTGCTAGAGGGAAGCCAGTGCCAGCAGCTGGGGGAAAGAAGGACTATTGCATGAATTTCGTGCATCAGGCTTCTAGTAGTTAATAATACTATATTGCATATTTTAAAGTTGCTAAGAGAATAGATCTTTAAAGTTCTAATCACAAGAAAAAAAAACTATGTATGGTGACAGATGTTAATTAGACCTATTGTGATCATTTCTTAATATATACAAATATCGCCAAAATATTTGGCTCAGTGGATAGAGCATCAGCCTGCGGACTCAAGAGTCACAGGTTCGATTCCGGTCAAGGGCATGTACCTTGGTTGCGGGCATATCCCTAGTGGGGGGTGTGCAAGAGGCAGCTGATGGATGATTCTCTCTCATCAATGTTTCTGACTATCCCTCTCTGTAAAAAATCAATAAAATATATATTTTTAAAAAATACATACAAATATCAAATCATGCTGTACCCCTGAAACTAATGTAACATTATGTTGTAAACTATTACACCTCAATAAAAAGAATTAGATACTCCTGTTAAGACATTGTGGACCAGTAGTTTTATGGCCAGCTTTCCCCAGAGGCCAGATAAGTTTCTATTGAATGAGTACAAAAACGTTTTACATAAATGTTAAAGGCATGCTTTAAAATTAAAAAGCCATTGCATTTTGAAGTTATTTGTTACATGTTCTTACAAGCTAATATCTTTTTAGAGTATGGTAACTTTGTAAAACACTGTAATATGAAGCAAGAATTCTTGTGATCTGTCTACAATGTGTTAAGCAAGGGTCTATAAGATTTTTCTAAAAAGTATCAATTAGTAAATATTTTAGGCTTTGTGAGCCATGCAGTTTGTCATAATTACTTAACTCTGGCCACTGTAGTAGGGTGAAAGCAGCCATAGACTGTATGTAAATAAAGGAGTGTGGCTGTGTTCTAATAAAACTTTATTTTCAAAAATAGCTATCAAGTCACATCTGACTGATGGGCCTAATTTATTCATCTCTGATGTAAAGGGCATAGTCCAAGATATACTTTGCATAGTAAAGGATCAATAAATTTTACTGACATTACTATTATTAGTATTACTACCATATTTATTATGGAAGCAATTAAGTAATCCATACATGAAAGTAAATATATTGAATTACTGATCTTTAAGCTTAGCAGTAATATTTTTTTTTAATCCTCACCGAGGATATGTTTATTGATTTTAGAGAGAAAGGAAGGGAGGTAGAGAGAAAGAAAAAGTAACATCAATGTGAGAGAGAAACATCAATCAGTTGCCTCCCATACATGCCCCAGCCCAGGATTTAACCCACAACCTGGGTATGTGCCAGACTGGAAATCAAACTCCCAACCTTTTTGGTGTGTAGGACAACACTCCAACTAACTGAGCCTCCCAGCCAGGGCAACAGTAATTTTTTGGATAATTTTTTGTTTGGGAGCCTGTCCAGTGCATTGTAAGATGTTTAGCAGCATCACTGCCTCTACTCCTAGAGGTAGCGCCCCACCATACCACAGTCCCACACCAAAAATGCTGCAGATGCTACCAGTGTCCCCGGTTGACAGGAAGAAGATAAACTTGCCCCCAGTTGAGACCCTTACTGTAGGGAAATTCTACTTTCTTTAAAATCTTCAGTTAAAACTGTGCCTTCTTTTAAGGGCTTAGAGAAAGCACAGGTGGTAGAAACAGACATAGTTTAGAATCTTAGATCCTCTACTTACCTGCTATGTAATATTAGTAAAGTTATTTAACTTCTCTAGTCTCTCTATTTTTTATTAATAAATTGAAAAATAATACCTACATCATGGGATTATTAAAAGCATTAAAGTAGAAAATCTTTTAAAAGCATCTAGCAGGGTACCTGATATATAATCAACACTTAACAATTATAAGGTCTCCAACCAAATCGCCAATCTTTACTATTGTTAAAGAGCTCACTCATATTGAGTACTATGCTTGTTGTGCCATGAACACTTGTAAATTAGTTCAATCTTTCTGGCTACCCACTAGCAAGTTAAACCAAATTTTCTAATACATTGCCAAAGGTCCTGGAGTACAAATTTTTATAAATCATCAATATAAATGTTCTAATTTCTGTTTTTTACCTTTTTCCAATAAGGAATATCTTGTACCAGAATTGTCGAGTGAAGTTCAGTCTCTTTGGTCCAAAGCCGCTAAGCTCTTTGAGTCCGAGGGGGCCAAAGTAATTGAAGTGTCCCTGCCCCACACCAGTTACTCAATCGTCTGCTACCATGTATTGTGTACGTCAGAAGTGGCATCGAATATGGCAAGATTTGATGGGCTGGAGTATGGTAAGATGGTTGTGTTTTGGATTTTTAAAAAAATATATTTTATTGATGTTTTACAGAGAGGAAGAGAGAGGGATAGAGAATTAGAAACATCGATGAGAGAGAATCACCCATCAGCTGCCTCTTGCACACTCCCTACTGGGGACGTGCCCGCAACCAAGGTACATGACCTTGACTGGAATCAAACCTGGGACCTTAGTCTGCTTTATCCACTGAGCCAAACCGGTTTCGGGGGGTTTTGGATTTTTATGGTAGTTGTCTCAACATTTGAAAGGTTCACTTATTAGTGGCGATACATGTATATTGCCCAAGATCGTGTTGATGGGTTAGAAAAGTAAATCAGTGAATCCTTTATCATTTTGGCATTATACTTACACTATCTATCATTAATATCTCTGTGTGTTCAATTCACTTTTCTGGACTGAATACCTTGAAGAGATAGTATCTCATATTTGTATTTTCAGTTCATCTAATGTAATGCTCAGTACATGGTAGAAGCATTTCGATGAACGAACAAATGAACAAATGAGGAAGTAAACAAATAGTGTCTCCCTCTTGGTTTTTTCTTCTGTTTCCTTGATTGCTGACTGGCCAATCACTCACACGGCAAATAAAGAAGAGAAACCATGAAGGGCAATCTGCAATTTTTGTATTGGTCACAAATGTAAATTTAGGTCTGTTTTTCAGCCAAAACTTCCTTCTTAAGTAATGTCCATCTCTTTTTGGTTTTCAGGTCACAGGTGTGACGTTAATGTGTCTACTGAAGCCATGTATGCTGCAACCAGGCGAGAAGGCTTTAATGATGTGGTGAGAGGAAGAATTCTCTCAGGAAACTTTTTCTTATTAAAAGAGTAAGATAATTAGTTTAGGAATTTTCCCCATTCCTAAAAACTCAACAGTAAAGTAGTAGCAGGTCTTATAAGTTGAAATATTTGCTAAAGAAGCAAAATCTTTATGATTTTAATTAGAAATCAACTAAAGGCTTATTTATGGTACTTTAGGTTCCTGTTATTCAGAAACATACAAAAATGGGAAGTTTTAATTAAATGATTAGTAAAACTAAGTAGGAAGCCCTGAGGGATTTTGGCCTCATTAAATGTCCCCTGACTATTATTGCCACATTGGCTTATGGCTGTTAGAGCTGTAAGTAGGAAGTTACTTTGATATCCCTCGAGAATAATTTAGTGGATTAACTTAGTTTTTCCTTCCACTATGCACCTTTTTGCTCCAAGAAAGAATTCTAAATTACTATGACTCCTAACTAGATTGTCTTCAATATTTATTGACTATCTTGTGAAGGCATTATTCTAAATGAAATAAGAGAAAGACAAATACGATATGATCTCACTAACATGTGGAATCTTAAGATAGATAGACAGACAGACTTGAAAAAGCCAAACTCCTAGAAACAGAGTAGCATTGTGGTTGCCAGGGGTTGGGGCTGGGGGGAAATGGGGAGATGTTGGCCAAAGGGTTTCAAACTTCCAGTGATAAGATGAGTAAGTTCTGGGGATTTAAAGCCCATCATATTTACCATAGTTAACGGTACTGTATTATAAACTTGAAAGTTGCTAAGGGAGTAGATCTTAAATAGTCTCATCACACTCCAGCGATCCCTTTAGCCCTGAGTGCTACTTATTCCTGCCCAATACTCTGCTCTGGCAAATTGTGGCTGTCTGCCTCTCCAAACTTTCCATCTTCCTCTTTGACAGAGCCCCGTTTCCCCACTCTTAAGCTCTTTTTAGGTTCTGCCTCTCTGGACTCAGGCCTGAAAACTCTCCAGGCGTTACTCTAGGACAGTGGTCTGCAAACCGCGAGCCACATGCAGCTCTTTGGCTCCTTGAGTGTGGCTCTTCACAAAAAACCAAGTGCGGGCATGCACATACACTACCATTGAAACTTCGTGGCCCTTGCGCAGAAGTCGGTTTTGGCTTAGGCAAGTCTATTTTGAAGAAGTGGTTCTAATGCCGAGCCACATTCAAAGGACCAAAGAGCCGCATGTGGCTTGCGAGCTTCGGTTTGCCAACCACTGCTTTAGGGAAATCAAAGAGCTTTTCACATATCTGTTTCTCTTCTCGCAGAGCTCCCTCTTCTGAATGCCTGTTGTCTAAGGTCTGAAATGGTAGTTTCCTTTTGTCTTGCTTTCTGGTTGTTTAATATGGCATCATTGATGGGAGCAGTTCTGCTTTTGAACCATATTTAAAGGAGGAAGGAATTTCATAGAGAACAGAAGTATTTGTTCTTTTATTAAAGTCAGGTTTGGGAATGCTGTTAATACATTTTTTAGCTATCAACTGTTATTGTTGTATAAGTTATAGATGATGTCTGCGTTTTTCTCTTTTTAAAAAAATATTTTTTATTGATTTTTTACAGAGAGGAAGGGAGAGGGATAGTTAGAAACATCAATGAGAGAGAAACATCGATCAGCTGCCTCCTGCACACCCCTCACTGGGGATATACCTGCAACCAAGGTACATACATGCCCTTGACCAAAATCGAACCTGGGACCCTTTAGTCCACAGTCCGATACTCTATCCACTGAGCCAAACCGGTTAGGGCTGCATTCTTCTCTATAAACCCTGTGGTCAAATGATAGTAAGGAAATCTGATAGTTGTAGAGCATTCTTTGAGGATAAAAAGATTTTTACGTTTTTATCTCATTGTATTTGGTTTGCAGTAAGATTGGAGTTGTGATATCCATTTTTACAGGTGAGGAAACTGAAGTTCGAATAGTTAGTACTTCTGCCAGCTTTCGTTAGTTTCAGGAGGATTTGAAGAGCATTTTCTTTTTCCCTTTCTCTGCATGATTGACTTACACGAACTCCTAAGTCTGGCTAGTTCCTTAATCTTTTCAGTAAAGTAAGCATCTTTCCTTAAATTGCACATTTCCATCTGGGCTGTGCCTATCCACAAAATACAAAATTGCAGGCATAGCATACTTTCCCCAGTTTTTGTTTGCAGAGCCTTTTTCTAATGTCTAATTCTGATGGCATGTTAGAATTTTGCAAAACGTCAGCGTCCTTCTAATAATTAGTTATTATACTTTAGATGAGTTAAGACATTATAATAGAAAGAGGATTAAACTGAGCCTCCAGGAATCCAGTTCTAGACTTTCCTCTACCACTGCCAATCTGTGTAACCGCTGCAAAGTCATTTAATAACTATACTTGATTTTCCTCACTTGAAAATGAATGTTCTGGTTTAATGGTTCCTGGAAGTACCCTGTTTCCCCGAAAATAAGACAGTGTCTTATATTAATTTTTGCTCCCAAAGATGCGCTAGGTCTTATTTTTAGGGGATGTATTATGTTTCCATGAAGTAGGTCTTATTTTCGGAGGATGTCTTATTTTCGGGGAAACACGGTATTAATGTTTTATGATTATAAATGCAGAATTGCATCTAGTAGTGAATTTTGATTTATTAAGCTATAGACCTACCAAATTTTCTAATGACATCACAGTTAAACTAAATTAATTTTTATGAGTTGTAGGAGGCTAACTCATAAAAGCCAAAAAAGCCAAGATCCAGTGAATTCTTTAACAAGCCTCACATATGAGAATTGTTCAAAGAAATAAAAAGCCCTTAAAATATCACCTCTTGTTTTCCCCAGAAACTATGAGAATTACTTCATCAAAGCACAGAAAGTGAGACGACTCATTGCTAATGATTTTGTGAATGTTTTTAACTCCGGAGTGGATGTCTTGCTAACTCCCACCACCTTGAGTGAGGCAGTGCCATACATGGAGTTCATCAAAGAAGACAACAGAACGCGAAGCGCCCAGGGTGATGTTTTTACACAGGCTGTGAATATGGCAGGTGAGGGCTCCTCAAGAATGTTCAGATTTTCTTTACATTTTTAAGTAGGCACCTGGTCTTCACTTAGGTTCTAGCTAGATCGTTCCCTAAAGGCAATTGCTTGTCCTTCTGCAATGCTTAGAAAAGTGTGTGTGTGTGTGTGTGTGTGTGTGTGTGTGTGTGTGTGTGTGTATGGTGCCTGGGAATAGGTACACAAATCATCAGATTCACCACACATACACATGTTCAGAATCAGTTCACTTAGCAGCATATTTTTAAACTTTAAAAAATTTTTCAAACCTATAAAAAAGTTGAGAAGTCGCATAATGAACACTGCCATGACCTTTGTCTGGGTTCACCCTTGTTAACATTTTGCCTCATTTCTCCTTCCTCTCTTTCTCTTTCCCTATCTCTCCCTCTTTCTACACACACACACACACTTCTAAGATTCAACATCATGACACTTCATCTTTATCATGAGTCTTCTAAGAATAAAGACTTTCTCCTATATAACCACAATTCCATTATCTTACCTAAGAAAACTAACATAAATACTGTACAATAACTTGCCAAATGTAGTCCATATTTAAGTGTTGCATTTTAAATTTAAATAATTAGATTTTCTAAATTAATAAAGTTGAATTATCAGTTGTACCAAAAATGTCTTTTATAAGTTGTTTTTTCCTGATATGTAATTCATTTATGGTATTTTTTTTAAATCCCTCAGCTCTCTATTTTTTAGAACCACATCAGGCTGCATAATAATTTTTATAGCAATTATCAAACATAGCATAGAACACTCAAGAGGAGATGGAAAGTCTATTGTAATTGCCTGTACTTTTGCTTACTGTGTTTATTTCTCCCTGATCTGTCAAGATTTTTTTGTTTCATCACATCCTTTCTGTTTAGAGAAATTCCGTTAGCCACTTTTTTAGGGTAGGTCTGATGGCAACTAATTCTCTTTGCTTTCTTCCTTTTCATTTTTAAAGATTATTTTTGCTATATATAGGATTCTGTTTTGATAGTTCTTTTCTTTAGCACTTAAAAAAATGTTGTGCTACTTTCTTCTGGCCTGCTTGCTTCTGATAAGAAATCCCCTACCTTTTAACATTTTTCTTTTAAGTGACATTGTCTTTTGAAGAATCTAGTTCACTTGTCCTGAAGGATGTCCCTCCATAATCTGAATTGTCAAATTGCTTCCTTGAGATTGGGTTGAGTTCAACATTTTTGACAGAAATACTACATATTTTTGATGTCAGGAAACAGTTAACATTAGTTTGCTCTGCTTTTGAAAACTAAGTTGAACTCTTAGTTAAGGAAGTAACTGCAGATGTTTTCCTTGTAGAGTTACCTTTTTCCTTTTATCACTTGAAGCATTTGGTGAAGTGGTACTTTGAGACTATGCGAATATCCTAATCCCCAATAAACTTGAACTCAGTTTTAGCATCCATTGATGCTGCCTGCCTGAGTTAATACCTAGAGAATTACAAAATGATGACCTTTCTAATTATAGCATTCCATCTTTGTATATTAGTTAGCAGTCTTCTCCAAAGAGCAGCTTTCTTTAATTTTTTTTTAATTCAATGTAATATAAGCAAGTACTATCATTGTTTTTGCTGCTCATATTGCCCCAGATTTAGTCAATAGGAGCCCCCTTTAAATTGCACGTATCCTTTAGACCTGTCCCCAGTAATTTTTGAAAACTTCCTTTTTTTATGCTATAACAAGATGTCCCGAGATTTTATACTTTCTCTGCCCCAAACCTGGAAAAACTACCCTGAACTACTATTTCTCATCTAACAAATTGGGAAATTTTACAAGTTCAACAATATATCCTGTAAGCAAAAAGAAAAAAATCCCTCATCTTGCTAATGGGAGTTCAGAATGGTACAGCTTTTTTGGAGGGGAATTTGGCATTAGCTAATTACATATTTATTTCTCCTTTGGTGAAACAATCCTTTTTTGTTGAGAAACTTTCAAGAGTATCAGAAAACATGAGCACAGTAATTCACTAGGCTATAGCGTGAAATAGCTAAGCACAGAAAACAACCTGCGTGCCGAACTGTAGAAGAATGGCTGAATAAATTATGGTAAACCCACATAATGGAATAGATGCAGCTATAAGAAGGAATGAAGATGTTCCAATAACAGTGATTTTCAACATTTATCATTAAGTGAGTGAAGAAAGGTGCAAAAGCATGTATATCATACTTTTAGTTATTTTTTTTAAGCCTTATCATGGTCCTACTAGCACTGGAAAGTGGAAGGGGTCTCTGCTTCTTAGGATGGAGAATTAATTAATCAACTAATGGGTTTCTTTCTTGTACTCAGGGTTGCCAGCAGTGAGTGTCCCCATGGCCCTCTCCAACCAAGGGTTGCCAATAGGACTACAGTTTATTGGACGTGCATTTTGTGACCAGCAGCTTCTTACAGTTGCCAAATGGTTTGAAAAACAAGTACAGTTTCCTGTTATTCAACTTCAAGAAATAATAGGTGATTGTCCATCAGTCCTTGAAAATGACTTCGCTTCTGTTTCTCTAAAACAGTAGTGACAAGTATATCATGCAAACTAAAATGACTTAAAGATTTTATATTCTAGCCGAGACCGGTTTGGCTCAGTGGATAGAGCGTCGGCCTACGGACTGAAGGGTCCTGGGTTCGATTCCGGTCAAGGGCATGTACCTTGGTTGCAGGCACATCCCCAGTGGGGGGCGTGCAAGAGGCAGCTGATCAATGACTCTCTCATCGATGTTTCTAGCTATCTCTCTCCCTTTCTCTCTTAAAAAATCAATAAAATATATTTTAAAAAAAAAGATTTTATATTCTAGAAAAGTCAAATGATCTTGCTAAGCTCTTGCAGTTTGGTTTATTGTCAACATAATCATTCCTTGGAACCATTGTCTAAAATTCTTGTGAGCCAAAACCGGTTTGGCTCAGTGGATAGAGCGTCGGTCTGCAGACTGAAAGGTCCCAGGTTCAATTCTGGTCATGTACCTTGGTTGCGGGCACATCCCCAGTATGGGGTGTGCAGGAGGCAGCTGGTTGATTTTTCTAGCTCTCTATCCCTCTCTCTTCCTCTCTGTAAAAAGTCAATAAAATATATTTTTAAAAGAAAAAGAAAAGAAAATTCTTGTGATATAGTTAATTATATATAATCTGACAGCATTTATTAAGCATCTGCTAAGTGCAGAGTATAGGATTTCTACTGTAACACAAGACACATGTTCCTGAAAAATGATGCATTTTGAAAAAAATGTCCATTAAAAATAACAGCTTATGTACCTTATTATGTGTATTAATGTTGAATAACTTCGTTGTACACCAAAACCAAAATAACATGGTATATTTACTACATTTTAATTTAAAAAATTAAAAGTTTGCAGTAAAAATAAGTTTAATAATAAACCTCTCAAAACTTATGCTAACTAAAACAATAATTGAGGCCCCCAGAGATCATCTGGATAACCACGCAGACAGGCAACTCAACATTTAATGGAGGCTGCCTCAGAAGATATTACAAAATGCACAAAAATGGGAATATTTGCCTTTGCTGAGCAAAGCAGATATAAGAGGAGCTCTGATCACAGAAGGAAGTGCAACCTGCTGGGGCTCAGTCATGCGAGACTGGGAGTGTGCTTCCGCCTGTAGGCACCTGGGGCTTCTCTAAAAATAGACCTGCACCGAGTGAGAACTGTCTTTCATGTTAAAGGGTAAAATTTTACTTCTGCTATTCCAGAGCCCCATGCCAAGAAGCCAGAACAACTCCATGTTACACTGAGCTCTTTCTCCTATTAACTGATCACAAATGCACTCATTAATGTCCCATAAACATCAGTTGTAACTTTACAGACCATATTGGACTTAAAACTTTGGTAGGTTGTGAAACCTGGTTTTAGTGAGAAAGTTTCAATACTCAGTATTCCCTGGGGGGAATATCTTTTAAAACCTCCATCTATGCCTGAAACCTACATATACTATTTTTTTTTCTTATACATACATACCTATGATAAAGTTTAATTTATAAATTAGGTACAATAACTGAAAATAAAGTAGGACAATTATAACCATCCTATATAATAAAGGGCTAATATGCAAATTGTCCGAATGGCAGAACGACTGGTTGCTATGACATGCACTGACCACCAGAGGGCAGACGCTCAATGAAGGAGCTGCCCCCTGGTGGTCAGTGCACTCCCACAGGAAGAATGCCACTCAGCCAGAAACCCTGAGCTGGCCTCATGGGTGTCTAGCGCAGCAGCAATGGAGGGATTTTCTCCTACCTCCACAGCAGTGCTAAGGATTTCTGACTGCTGGCTTAGGCCGATATCCCCCAAGGGTTCCCGGACTGTGAGAGGGTGCAGGCCAGCAAACCCCCCACCCCCGAGTGCATGAATTTCATGCACTGGGTCTCAAGTATCTTATATAATAAAAGGCTAATATGCAAATCAACTGAATGATAGACAACCAATCACTATGATGTGCACTGACTACCAGGGGCAGAAGGTTGGGCCTGCACCCTGGTGGTCAGTGTGCTCCCACACAAGCCACGTTCACTGTTGGGAGCTTCTGCCTCCACAGCAGCACTAAGATGTCTGACTGCCAGCTTAGGCCTGCTCCGCTGTGAGAGGGCGCAGGTTGGACTCAGGGACCTCCTGAGTGCACAAATTTCATGCACCAGGCCTCTAGTCACTTTATAACAAGAGAAAACCACCTTATTTGAAAGAGCTAGTAAGATGTAAAAAGCAAGCAAATACATCTTTTCTCTAGTCTTTTGTTATGTGTGCATAATTTGAAATGAAAAAATTTTCTAAGAATTTTTATGTAATTTCTCTTATTTCTATAGCACTTGTTCCTACTTTAGCTGCACTAACAATTTGAATCTAAAAATGGGGAAGTGAAACATTGACCGCCCTCACGTAACAATACCCAACTAGCATGAAATGATACCTAATTTGTTCTTCTCCACCTTTACCCTAACTCTAGCAGATCTCATTTTGCCAAATTGCCATCTGGGAATTTAAGTGAGAAACAGTTTCTGTATCTCGGCTAATTAAACTCTAAACCTGTTAGTGGCAGAGCTGCCAGAGCAGAGCACTTCTCAAAGGCGAAGGTGGGACAGTGTGAGATGAGTTCTTTCATAAGGGGCAGCAAAACAAAGCAAAAACTTAATTTGGCAGCAAAAGCGTGGCTAGAGTGAAAAACTGGGATGAACTCACAAAACTAGGTACCGTATCACCACACAGAACCAAGGGAGCAAGTAGTGGGAAAACCCGTGCTCCGTGTTGGCCCACACTCAGCGTTACCAAGAAAACCACTTGAAACCAGCAGAATGTTCTCCTTGGCTAGCTGACATCAGCTCATCGGAAACACAGAGGACCTTGGGCCATCTAGGAAAGACAGCCTGGTACAGAAGAAGAACTAAAAGTACCAAGTGTGATTCATGAGGAAATCACTTGTAGACAAATGCCTTTAGGATTTTAGAACAGAATCTTACGGACAGTAAAAGATCTGGTTACAGGGCACCAGTAAGTAGACTTGGGGATTCTGTAAATGATGTCATACCTTGTTCACTCAAAGCAGGAGCGAACGAATGGAATATTCACAATAGCTTTTATTATAAACTTTTCACTGTTTCAAACTCCCTTTACTCAAACATCTGATTGTGTATAGGAAGGCTAAATGTGCGTTGACTGAAAACCTAGGGTAAAATGTACTCGTTGTGTTTACGAGCACCAGAGGACAGTGGAAAATACAAAGCTTTCCTCAGTTATTCATAACGTAAACAGTGTGTACACATAAACCTGAAAATTTAATAAAGGCAAGGAAACACAAGAAAAATCCAGTCAACATTAAATAAAAGTAATAATTATAGGATTTCAGATGGGCTTTTTAATTTCTTTTTCTTTAGTATACCTCAATGGAAAATAAATCCAAAAAGATCTTAAGCAGTTTATTAAAAATATACCATTATAATGGTATAAAAGTCAATAGTTGAAAATACCAGTGAAGTGAAAAAAACATAGGATAAAACCAGAATAAGATTAAAAATAAATGCTTGTCAAAGTATTTATACAGATGCTTTAGGCTGTATAGAGTGACATAATGGGAAAATTCCCGGTAGCTTTCCTAGTGGGTAAGGCCACCAGATTTAAAAATCAGATAAACCTGGGTTTGAATCCTAATACTGCCATTTCTGGGCCATGTATCCTGTCTGAGCTTCAGTATCCCGACCATAAAATGGAGATACTATTTGCTCCCAAGTGATGGTTGGGATGATTAAATTTAAATGATACACTGATAGCATCTAGCATGATGCCAGACAGAATAAGAACTGAATAATTTGTAGCTGTAAATAAATGTATACAATCATGAATTGAAGTCATTTTCTTATAGATTCATGGTAAATAATGGCATGTACACAAATGGCAGTTTATTGGAAATTTACGCTAGAGACCAGCTATTTACGCTAGCTCCCTGAGGACCCGACTTCCTCTGAGGCTAAAGTTTAACATACCTGGAAAAACTAATGGACTGCATTTTTTTCAATGTTGTTTTTTTTTTCCTATCACCATTTATTCCCTCTATGCACTCTTCCATCCCCACCATCACCACACTGCTGTCCATGTCCTTGAGTTCTCTCTTTTTAGCTCAATCCCTTAACCCCTGGATTGAATATTTTTAGTTTTATTTTAAAATATATTTTATTGATTTTTACAGAGAGGAAGGGAGAGGATAGAGAGTTGGAAACATCCATCAGCTGCCTCCTGCACACCACCTACTGGGGATGTGCCTGCAACCAAGGTACATGTCCTTGACCAGAATCGAACCCGGGACCCTCCAGTCAGAAGGTCGACACTCTATCCACTGAGCCAAACCAGTTTTAACAGGAAATGCTTTTTGATAGACAAGTTCATCATACAATTTAATTCCACTTCAGCATATAGATACATAGATAATTTAGGCCCCAAGTTACTACGTCTTAGCTGCAATTTTAACATGGGAAAATTTTAAGGTTGATGTTCCCAATGGCCAGCTAGTGTAGCCATGGTGAGTGGGGTGTGGGGAGGAGTTAATGAAATGCTCATGGGGCATCTATGGTAAGCAATTTTACTCCTTGTTGAATCTTTCAAGATAAATTAGTTTCAAAATGGACCTGCAGGATAATATGATAGAATTGGTGTCAGGTATCTGCCAAGATGATAATCGACAGTTTTAGCAGAGTTCTTTAACCGGGACCAGCTGTCTATAGAAGCCAAACATAATATAGAGTTCTTATCTGCTGTCTGTGATAGGGGTGAATGCATCTAAATCATCCAAAACTGACTGAAAGTTATTAATAGGCAAGCTGAAAGGAGCCAAGTCTAGAATTAGAGTTGTAAGACTTACAATAACCAAGTAAATTGTAATATATATTCTATCAGGAACCATTCTATAGCGAGCATGTAAAAAGATACAGAGCATAAAATTATGTGGAAATTATTTTCTTAGCTAGACCAATCTATTTCTCCATTGAAATGACCACCAGGATTCGGGTTATTGCTGCAGAATTAAGGTGGTGCTAAAGGGAAAAGAAGTAAGATATTATAAAGTGAAAATTAAGAGAATTTAGAGCTTTGTCGGATTAGAAGGTATGGGAGAAAGAAAGAAAAGAAATGTGACTTTTATCGTGAGAAATGTTCACACTAGAAGAATGATGTTACCCTTAACAAAAACAAGGAAAGCAAGAATGATTAGTAGAGGCTGAAGATGAATTCCACAATCAAATTCAACTACGTAACAGGTAGCAGGAAAAGAGGCAAGTAGGTAAGGTGGAGTGTGGAGGTCAGAAGAATAGGCAATGAAGTTTTCTTATTGGGTTCTTTCTTCACCCATGGTTTTTTGTGTGTATTTTTAATTGTCTTGTTCTTTTATTGTCGGCACTATGACAGATATCCTCCTTTCCCCTCACTTTGCCCATGTTTTGTTATGAAAACTTTTAAATATAAATCAGTGCACAGCTGTATATTCAACCATCAATATTCTACCATTTACTATATTACATTCCTAACCCTCTATTATCTCTATCCTTCCATTATTCCACTTGAATGCTTAAGCATACTTATCACTAACTTGAGTTCAATATTTGTTTATGCATTTTAATGTAAAATGTATACAATGAAATGCACAAATCTTAAGTGTACATTTCCTGAGTTTTGACAAATGCACACAGCTGTGTAACCAAACTCGTATCAACATACAGACCATTACTATGATTTCTGCCACCCCCAGAAAATTTCCTCATGCCCTTTCCTAGTCAATCCCGGCTCCCACCCCTCCAGAGGCAGCCATTCTTCTGATTTTTCTCCCCAACACAATTTTAGTTTTGCTTATTCCAGAATTTCATATGAATACTAGAGTTCCGGTACACAAAATTTGGGCACAGGGTGGGGGTTGTCCCTCAGCCCAGCCTGTGCCCTCTCACAATCTCGAACCCCTCGGGTAGGGTCCCTAGGCCTGGCCGGCGATCAGGGTCTTATCAGGTCTTTCCTTCCCCTGACTGCCAGCAGCTGGCCCCGCCCCCACTGCTGCCACTGCTTGCCATCTGTGCCCCACTGTTCCCCTCTCCTCCGCCACCAGTCACCTCCCTCTGCAGGTGACAGGCATGGGGTGCGATCCCTTGGCTGGCCTGGGCCTCCCTCCGTGGGACGATTAATCATGGGGCCCCCAGATCAATTGCCCTGGAGAGGGAGGCCCCGCCCACACACTGCAGCACTGCCAGCCAGTGGCCTGGGCCTCCCTCTGTGGGGCGATTGCAGGGGCCTCCAGACCAATCACATCTCACCCACCTTGGCTGGCCTGACGCCAGTGCGTGTCATAACATGGCCGTCCGGATGGTCATTCTGCTGCTCAATGGTTCGGTTGATTTGCATATTATGCTTTTATTAGCATAGATAATCTGCATTGGGTCACTCAAAAGATTACAGAAATGCAAGCTTTTGAATTTGATTTGAACTAATTTTAATAGATTTAATTTTTCAAGTTATAAAGGTAATGCATGTTTTCTGGGTAGGGGTGAGGCGAACAACAGAGAAGCACATATACATACACGAAAAGAAAAATCACTTGTTATTTCACCATAACATTTTATTTATAACATTTGTGTCATACTTTGCACAGCTGTGCAACAACCATCACCACTAGATTTCAGAACTTTTTTATTATCCTACAAAGAAACCCCACACCCATTAGCAGTGACTCCCTATTCCATTTTCCTCCCAGTTCCCAGAAACCACTACTTTACTTTTCATCTCTACAGGCTTGTCTTTTCTGGACATTTCATATAAATGGAATCATACTGTACATGACTTTTTGTGTCTGGCTTCTTTCACTTAGCATGTTTTCAAGGTTCATCCCTATTGAAGAAGTTATATGTCAATATCTCATTGCTTTTTATGGCTGAATAATATTCTAATGTGTAGATATATCATATTTTGTCTATGTGATTCATCAGTTGACAGATGTGCATTGTTTCCATTTTTGGAATGAATAATGCTTTGAATATTCCTAGACAAGTGTTTGTGTGAATGTGTTTTTATTTTGCTTGAATATATACCTACGTGTGAAATAGATGGCTCATGTGGAACCTCTGTGTTTAAATTTTTGAGGAACTGCCAAACTGTTTTCCAAAGTAGCCAAACCATTTTATATTCCTATCAGCAATCTATGAGGGTTCCAATTTCTCCACGTCCTTGCCAACACTTGTTCTTGTCTATCTTTTTTATTATAGCCAGTCTAGTGAGTCTGAAGTGGTCTCCCATTGTGGTCTTGATTTGCATTTCTCTATTGACCAATAATATCTTTTAATGTATTTACTGGACAATTATATATATACTAGAGTCCCAGTGCACAAAATTTGTGCACTCGGGGGGTTGGAGGGGTCCCTGCACCCATTTGCAGTCTAGGAGCCCTCAGGGGATGTCCAACTGCCGGCTTAGGCCTGGGGAGTGGGCCTAAGCTATCAGTCGGACATCCTTAGTGCTGCCGTGGAGGTGGGAGAGTTTCCCACCACCACCACTGCACTTACCAGCCGTGAGCCTGGCTTCTGGCTGAGTGGCGCTCGTGCTATGGGAGTTCACTGACCACCAGGGGGCAGCTCCTGCATTGAGTGTCTGTCCCCTGATGGTCAGTGTATATCATAGCAACTGGTTGTTCTGCCATTCAGTCGATTTGCATTATATTATATCCTTTTATTATATAAGGATATTAGAGACCTGGTGCACAAATTTGTGCACCTGTGGGGTCCCTTGGCCTGTCCTGCAGTGATCAGGCTGAAACTGGCTCTCTGACATCCACCCGGATTGTGAGAGGGCAGTCCTCAGGTGACATACCCCAGAATTGGGCTCCCTCTTCCCTGGTTCCAGATGCGTCACCCAAGAACTGTAGCTGCCAAGTCACCACAGCTCAGGAGCTCCTGCATTGAATGTCTACCCCTTGGTGATCATTGCATATCATAGCTACTGGTCAGATGGTTGGACAGTCGCTTAGGCTTTTATAGATAGATAGATAGATAGATAGATAGATAGATAGAGACATAGATATATAGATAGATGATAGAGATATAGAGATATAGACATATAGAGATATAAATATATATTTTTGGAGAAATGTTTATAAAATCTTTTGCTTATTTTTAAATTGGGTTGACTTTTATTGTTGAGTTGAAGGGGTTTTAAAAGTATATTTTGGATATAAGTCCCTTATGAGGTATGATTTTCAAATGGTTTCTCCCATTCTATGAGTTGCCTTTTCACTTTCTTGATGGTTTTTTTAGTAACATTTTTTATTTGGGTGAAGTCTAACTTAGCTATTTTTGCTTTTGTGGCTTTTGCCTTTGGTGTCATATGTCAATGTATCTGTAATATATTTTAGTAAATGGTATGAAGAAGAGGCCTTTTTAAAAGAAAACTAATTAACTCTATATCTGTCCACATCATTATTATAGTCAAACACTATGTAGAGCTAGGTCTGATTTGCGTTCATTGTCAATGGGGGAAGGTGAAAAGGCGGCTCTGGGCTGGAGCAGAAAGGTGGCTCTGAGCCAGAGCGAAGGCAGTGCCGGCAGCCAGGGGAAAAAAGGCCCATTCTTGCACAAATCTTTGTGCATCGGGCCTCTAGTTTGTAAATAAAAGCTGAGTGTTCCAGAAGTACTCTGTGTTCAAAAAGTAAAAGCCCTGAAAAATGAACAATTCCATAAAAAGTAAAAGAAATGTATATGTAGCTACACTGAATAGGTAATAACTTACAGAGGAAAAAAAATACCCGTTTTCAATACAAGACAAAACCTTCAACACAGCCCAGGAAGACTACTATAAAGAAATGTGAAATTAATTCACCAAAATAGATATATATTTACCAATTTCAATCTATCCCATGGCCTTCTTATGTTTCTATTTAGTGGGCATTTATAAAACTCTTGACATTCATGTTGTGCCCATTCTCTGAACACGGAGGCCTCAGCAAAATGTAAATTGGCATAAACTATGAGTTATTAATATAAAGAAAGTGCATCTATATGTGACTTGATAAATTGATCATTTGGCAAGGTGCTGTCTTGACCAAGAGCTTTTATAATAGTGGGGCTTTTATAATTATAACCCAGATAAAATAAAGAGAAAGGAGGAGCATTATGTATCCAATAGTTCAATACAGATTATTTCTGCTTAATGATGATTAGTTATAATTTTAGCATTTCTAGAAAAAACAACCTGGCCAAGAATGTTGGAGAAAATGTGTCCCTTTGGCTTTGTGTGGAACATGAAACCTCCTAGTATAAAGCACTTCCACCAGGAAAGAATTCTACATTTTGAGGCTGAACGAATTGCCAGTATGAAATAATTACTAGCAAAGAAGCTGGGACTACTATAAAATTAATTTGGAATTGGAATTGGTTTTGAAACTAGCTTACCAGCTAAATTGTACTGCCACCATTATAGGCAGGCAACTTAAACAGCTGTTGAAAATAAGTTTTATTTTTATCATGCATTTTTATTAAAATATTCATACTTTGCTAACAAAAATATAGTTTCAAAATTTGCCTGATCAATATGTTTTATACATATTTGATCAAATATCTATGAAATCTATGGCTTTTTTTATACACCAATAATAAACTCATAGACAGAAACTAAAAAAAATTAAAATTACCATTTACCATTGCAACAAAAAAAATTAAGATACCTAGGAATAAACTTAACCAAAGAGGTAACGGACCTATACTCAGAAAATTACAGGACGTTGAAAAAAGAGATAGAGGAAGACATAAACAAATGGGGGAATAAACCGTGCTCATGGATTGGTAGAATCAAAATCATTAAAATATCCATAGTACCCAAAGCAATCTATAGATTCAATGCAATCCCCATTAAAATACCAGTGGCAATTTCAAAGACCTAGAACAAACTCTCCAAAAATACATCTGTAATTAAAAAAGACCCCAAGACCCCAAGGGTTTGGCTCAGTGGATAGAGCGTCGGCCTGCAGACTGGAAGGTCCCAGGTTCGATTCCGGTCAAGGGCATGTATCTTGGTTGCAGACACATCCTCAGTGGGAGGTGTGCAGGAGGCAGCTGATCAATGTTTCTCTCTCATCGATGTTTCTAACTCTATATCCCTCTCTCTTCCTCTCTGTAAAAAAATCAATAAAATATATTTTTAAAAATAAAATAAAAAAGACCTTGAATAGCTGCAGCAATCTTGAGAAAAAAGCACAAAGTTAGAGGGATCACAATACCAGATATCAAGCTATTCTACAAAGCCACTGTTCTCAAAATTGCCTAGTACTGGCACAAGAACACATATAGATCAATGGAACAGAACAGAGAACACAGAAATTGACCCAAACCACTATGTTCAATTAATATTTGACAAAGGAGGCAAGAGCATACAATGGAGTCAAGACAGTCTCTTCAATAAATGGTGTTGAAGAAAATTGGACAGATATATGCACACACACAAAAAAATGAAACTACCAACTTATACCATACACCACCAACTTATACCATACACAAAAATAAACTCAAAATGGATAAAGGACTTAAATGTAAGACAGGAAACTATAAAGATCTTAGATGAATTCATAGACAGCAAAATATCAGACATATGTTGTAGCAGTATCTTTACCAATACAGCTCTTAGGACAATAGAAACTATGGAGAAAATAAACAAATGGAACTACATCAAAATAAAAAGCTTCTGCACAGCAAAAGAAACCATCAACAAAACAACAAGAAAGCCCACTGAATGGGAGAACATATTTGCTAATGTTATCTCCTATAAGGGTTTAATCTCCAAAATTTATAGGGAACTCATATAATTTAACAAAAGGAAGTTAAACAATCCAATCTTAAAAAGGGTAAAGGGCCTAAAGAGACACTTTTTGAAAGAAGACAGAAGGAAAGCCAAGAGACATATGAAAACATGCTCAAAGTCACTAATCATCCAAGAGATGCAAATCAAAACAACAATGAGGTACCATCTCACACCTGTCAGAATGGCTATCATCAACAAATCAACAAGTGCTGGAGAGGATTTGGAGAAAAAAGAACCCTCTTACACTGCTGGTGGGAATGTAGACTGGTGCAGCCATTGTGGAAAATAATATGGCGCTTTCTGAAAAAACTAAAAATGGAACTTCCATTTGACCCAGTAATCCCACTTCTAGGACTATATCCCAAGAAAGCAGCAACGCCAATAAGAAAGGATATATGCACCCATATGTTCATAGCAGCACAATTTAAAATAGCTCAGATTTGGAAACAGCCTAAATGCCCATCAGCAGAAGAGTGGATTAGAAAACTGTGGTACATCTACACAATGGATACTATACTGCTGTAAAAAAAAAAAAAAAAAGGAATTCTTACCATTTGCAATACCATGGATGGAACTGGAGAGCATTATGCTAAGTGACATAAGCCAGTCAGAGAAAGATAAATATTACATGATCTCACTTATTTATGGAATATAATGAACAACATAAACTGATGAACAAAAATAGAACCAGAGACATAGAAGCATTGAACTAACTGTCCAACCTATAAGGGTAAGAGATCAACCAATGGACACAGACAGTAGCGGGAGGGGTGAGGGTATGTGCTGGGGGTTTGGGGGTGGGAGCAGCTGGGGAGAGGTCAATGGTGGAATAAGGAGACTCATGTAATACTTTAAACAATAAAGAATCTAAATTAAAACATAAATAATTAAATAAATAAAAGCAAAAAACAAAACACTAAAATATTTACTTTATAGATGTTACTATCTTCTTAGTCCTTTTCTACCTTTAAATGGATTAATTTTAACTCATTTTTAAAGAATTGGCCCAGGCATCTCCTTTCCACTCCTGCCTGCAGACACACACACACACACACACACACACACACACACACACCACTTAATGTGCTTTTATACCATTCCCACCACCATTACCACCCTCAAAACTCTTGCATATTTTTTATCATGGGCTTTATTATATTGTCTGATACTTCTCTGTGAGATAGTCCTACCCACATTCTACAAATTCTTAAAAGCAATGAATATGTCTTAATTATTTTATATCCTCCAAGATCTAATATCTGGAAGACAATTAATGTTTGTTGACTGAAGTAATTAATATCATGAAATTGTCAATGTACCACTGTTTCCATAAAACTAAAAGACAAAAATAAATAGAAGTTAAATTAATTGGAAGGAAAGAGATAAAATTATCACTTTTAGGTTATATATTTGCATACTTGGAAAACCCAAGGAAATCAACTGAAAAACCATTCTAAATAATAAAAGATTAAGGTGGCTGGGCACAAAAAATTAATGTTTCAAAATCAATAATCTTTCTACTTATAAATAAGAATATTTTATAACTTCCCTGTCCAATAAAGTAGTCATACATAGCTATTTAAATTTTAGTAAAAAGTCTATAAAATTTAAAATTTGGCTCATTAGCAACATATTCTAAGGCCTCAATAGTCACTTGAAATTTGGGGGAAAATAGATAATCTGGAACTATTTTCCATGGGTTATATGAAAAAATAGCCAATACGGGCAGGGAAAATTCTGAAAAAAGAATAATAAGGTGAACAACTCTATAAAATACAAGGTTATTATCATTAAAATATTTGAATAGACATTCAACACAGAACAGACATAAAGAAAACAAAATAGAAATTCCAGAAACTTACTACAATACCTATAAAAAAAATAGAGGTATTTTAAATCAGTGTTAAGGATGAATTACTCAATAAATTATGTTAGGAGTTTGTAGCCACCTAGAAAAAAAATTTGTATTCCTACTTCACTCCTTACTCTACAATGAATTCCAAGGACAGCAAGGGTGTAAACATAAAAGAAACCTATGTTACAGCATTCTTTATGGTAGCAGATAAATAAAAGATTTTTCTAATTAGAGACTGGAAACAACCTAAATGCCCTTTAATGATTAAATACGCGTGGTATAATCATTCAATTGAACACTGTTTAGCGATTGGAAAAGAAAGCTTGTAGCTCTATTATGTTCTTGTATGGATTGCAGAAGTATGTGGTCAGCTGGCATTTGTGCAGAACCTATGGATGGGCTTGCGTGTGTAGAGCACCTCTAAAAGGGGGAACACAGGAAACTGGTTTCCTCTGGAGAGATGACCTAGTGGCTCCGGGCAGGGGTGAGAAGAAACCGTTCCCACTGATGACACTTGTGCCCATTCAGCTTTGCACAATATATATGAATGTATCATATTTGAAATAAATAAAATAATTTATCATAAAACCCAAAGCCTACCATTTATAAATCTGCCCTGTAATACAATTTAACATTCATCAATTCCTTTTTATCAGCAGTTGGTTTAAAAGTCAAGATAACCACTTGACACCTGAAGTAAATCTATTTATCATTAAATTTACTGTCCAGTATTGATAAACAGGTCTCATTGGTAAAGCACAGTCTACCTGAGCCTTCATTTTCTCATCCATCAAATGGGGAAAAATAATATCTGCTCTACAGATACTGCAGGATTACTGTGAAAACTGAACATGTGGAAGCAATCGGAAAGATGTCAAAGAATTTTAAATCACCATTATCACTCCTTGTTGAGAAAGAGGCAATGAATTCCTCCTAAAAAGTATTTGGCTCAAAACATCAGTAATTCTGGGGATGAGAAACCTGCCCTACCTCATGTAGTGCAGCTTCTAGGTTTTTTATGCTACCTCATTTTTTTCTTCATTTTGGTGTTTTATGCCTTTAGATCCTTTACTGTCATTTAAGAGTTATTTTTAGCAGGAACAATAGTAAAGTAATTGTTGAATTGGCACATTTAACCAGAACTCACATGGTGGCATTTGAATTTACATTTTTTGAAAATATTTCAATTCCTGTTCCAAATGCTGATGTAGACAAACGTTTACTGTGAGCAATGACGTGTGAATCAAGGAGCGACACAGGATGTATGTGGAATCACCTAGAAGTGGACTTTGGGTCTCTCAGAACAAAAAAATAATAATAAAAGCTGCAGACAATATGATCTGTCTACACATGATCGGTGGAAATGTATACATACTTTTTAATCTTCACAGGGGTGGACCAGACTTTTTGTGAAGGACATTTTGTCTTCCCTGCCGTTCCACAGACGTTATGGAAACTTACCACACTTTTCTAGGAGTTCACTACCACTTCTCATCAGCTGTTCTGGTAATGAAGTTTGTTTACACTGAGGCGAGACTATGTAGAACTCTCTGCATTTACGCTAAATCTTAAAATAGGAGCCCAGGAAGCCAGCAAGAAAGAGGTTTTTAAGGTGCTGAGTCTGAGTACAGAATGGAGGCTCTGTTTCTTCCAGCGGTGAGCCCACCATTCTCTGAGCTCCCGGCATCAACGGGAGCTTTGGGGCTAATATATTAGTATATTTTGGGCTTTTATTTTGCTTCTCATTTAAAAGTGTAGCATTTTGTATGGAATCCTTGACACATTCATAAACCCATTTTTTAAAATTTACATGGAATGAAAATTGTAGAGTCTTATTAGAAATTCTCTGGACTAGAAAATGAGTTTAAAAACACAGCTTTATTGGTGTTATTTTTCCAGTGGACTTTGGGAAAATGATACATTTCTATGTAGGAAAAAAAAATTTAAATTAAGTAAAAGAATCAAACACTGGCAAGAAGGATAAATTTTGCATACCTTTGCAAGATAAGTTGGGTAAGTTCTTGAGGAAGCAAATGTGTAAAATATAGGTTAAAATGAAAATTTAAAGAGCAGGTTGTAAGTTTCTTTAGGATTTTTTAAACTTTAAGCTTTTCCTTATTTCAATTATAAATATAACTATCTTTTATAAAAGTTTAAATCTGGTAGAAAATAATAAACATAATGCTCCCAACATTTTTGGACATATCCTGTTCCATGAAAAAAATTGCTTAAAAATAGCCCTGGCCTGTTTGGCTCAGTGGATAGAGTGTCCCAGGTTCGATTCCAATCAAGGGCACATGCCGATGTTGCAGGCTTGATCCACAGTAGGGGGCGTGCAGGAGGCAGCCAATCCATGGTCCTCTCTCATCATTGATGTTTCTATCTCTCTCTCCCTCTCTCTTCCTCTCTGAAATCAATAAAAAATGTATATTTAAAAAAATACATGACAAATACCTCAATAACTAAATCTTAATAAATTTGTATATTCATAATTTAAAAATTGCATCAATTTCATTTGCTATTATTTGAGAAAGGTATGTAAGTGACCTAGAAAGAAAATGTAAGACTCAGTCATTCTAGTGTTTATTATAGATTAAAATGACTCCAAAACTAAACTAGTTTAGTAGTTCTTGACCTAAAAGTAAAGGCAAAAACAATACCACATAATTTCTTCCTGATGCCATTTCCCATTCTCATAAAGAAAGTAAAAACACTTGCATTTCAAATAAAGTATATTTGCTTGGTAAGATCTGATCAGTTTTTAAAGCAGCAGAAAAGTTCTCCCTTTTAAGAAAACAGAAAGTCTAGCTATAACCTGGACGTGAAATATAGATTTCCTACAGCCACAGCAATACCAAAAATCCATCTCCCGGAGCTATGCCAAAGTCATTCCTTCCAGCCACTCCCGTCTGAGACATAGATAGTTCATTACATTTCTAATCTATGGCACTAATGAGCCAGACTCATTAAATTAAGGTAATATTTCTATCCTGTCAAGTGCTAGTGGAGTAAATGAGAGACTACCAGAAGCTGAAAATGCTCCCATCCTTGAAAAAACAAATGTCTACTATTACTCAAGAAAATCAATCTCTTTGTAGAAAAGTTAGAAAAACACGGGCGAATTAAAAGGAAAAAAAAAAATGTCACCTCCCTCCCAGAGAAAACAGGGGTGATTTGTTTCTGTAATGTATATTTTTCTAGGCTATTGTATAATCTTATGTATATTGAAAAAATATGTGTACAATATATATATATATAGAGAGAGAGAGAAAAAAAAAACTTTGACAAAAATAGCATTATAACCTGTCCTTTTAAAATCATCTGAATGTTAATTCCCGGGGCCCCAATGTGATCTCTCTTCTTTGAAAAGCAAGGCCTGGTGCCTGGTGTCTGCATGCCAATGAGGGTGGCCTTTCTGCAGGCGGCCACCCAGGGGGCCCGGGGCAGAGTAAACCCAGCAAGTCCTGACACAGTGAGCTGGCAGCAACCCAGGAGAACTTATGCTTTAGCCTCTCCTTTGTTCATGGCGTTGGCTTCCAGTGCTACACAAGACACTCCTCAAGGCAAAAGGACCAGAAATGGGATGCATCGTGAGATGTGCGGAGAAACGGTAGCTAGAGGCCAAGTGCGTGTCCTCCGCCCAAAGGAAAACATTGTAATGTAGCCTCCGGTGGGGGTTCCGGGGCAGTGAGCCTGCGAGACTTCTGAAATGATGGTTCATAATTAGATAATTGTTTTCTTGCACCTCCCGTCACAGGACTCTGAAATCTAATTTCTTTGGCTCTGACAAACACAGCGAGGAAAGAGTCGTGCTCTCAAGGGCACCAGAGGCAAAGGAGCAACAGGGCCAGGACCCCTGGCCTGGCCTCCATATTCCCATGTCCCCACCGGAGCTCCCTGTACAGCCCCCCTCCCTGTTGACAGCCCTTTTATGTTTTCACAGCCCTTGGAACTGGCTGAAAGAATGGGGAACGGGGAGAAAGAAGGTTGTTTTTCATTCAAAAGCATCTAGCAAGCTTCTGTGGGAGAAGCAAAAAAGCTTTCCCTCTCTGATCTTATAGTCTCCAATTGGGCATGGGTTGATATAAGACAGATGCACAGGAGAAAAACATACACATTTTATTTACTTTTCTTTTTTACATGTACATAGGAGCCTTCACATATAAAATAAAGGCACAAAAAGCAGTCGGGTCTAGGTGCTTACAGAGTAGGTTGAACAAATGGTAGTTATTATGGAGATGTATCTAAAAATGTATGGGGAGACTAAAGGAAGATAAGACTATTTCAACAAGGTCTGTTTGTACAGATTTCTCTCAACCTCAACTCCCCACTTTTGGTGATGAAAATATTCTTTTTCTCCTGGTCCAGGCAGGGCATCTTTCACACAGGAGTTGTGTCTTCTGCTTTTAAGAAGAAAAGGAGAAGCCTTTCTTGCATATGCTGTTTTTCAATGCCTTTAACTCAAAATAATGCTTAAGCCAAAGTGGTATATTTTGGAGGGACATATCCTGCTACTTTCACCTCCACAGCAAACAAGGTGTTATAGACTGAACTGTCCCCCCAAAATTCACATGTTGGAGTCACAGTCCTTAGTACCTCAGAATGTGACTGTGTTTGATGATAGGGCCTTTAAAGTGGTAGTTAAGGTTAAATAAGATCATATGGATGGGATCATATACAGTATAATTGGTGTCCTGATTTAAAAAAAATAAAAAGGGTACCAGGGGCATGGCCATGGGGTGACAGCCATGTGAGGGGACAGCCATGTGAGGTCACAGCAAGAAGGTGCCATAAGCAAAGCCAAGGAGAGAGGCCACAGAAGAACCCACCCTGCCGGCATCTTGAGCTCCGACTTCCAGCCCGGAACGAAGAGAATACATTTCTGTTGCTGAAGCCACTCAGTCTGTGATGCTTTGTTATGGCGGCCCAAGCACATTAATATACAGGGGGAAAGAACATCACATCAAGCATTTCCCTGAAAACAAGGCAGACGTTCCCTTGATAAACCCCCTCGGTCCAGCAGTTCTACAACGCACAAGAAGGTATACCTAAAGAAGCTCGGCAACTGCTGAATGATTCAACTCGGGATCATTAAAATTTACAGTGGGTGCTGTCTTCCGAAAGGTTACATCTTAAATGTTCTTGTCCAATATGCCGGTGTGCTTCTTCCTAGATCTCAGAGGATGCTCTCCCGAGTCACTCTGCGGCTCCCTAATTGGCTTTCTATTTTCCAAGTGCCTGTTTTCTGATGAAAGCTGTTTACAGCCTCACCACTTTGGCGGAGGAGGGGGCAGGAAGGAGACTGACTGTTGACAGAAGCTGTTTCTAAGAAACTCATCTTTTGTTTTCCCTGGAGACAGTCTGTGATGGGAGAAAAGTCCAGAGGGACAAACTTGGGAAACAAAATGTAAAATCCCAAGCACGGTGCCATGTTGTGCGAGGTGCTATCCACGCATCATTCAGTGCCCAGCGCTTGCGTTGGGTTCTGTACCAGACCCTGGGGATTTAGACAAGAGCAACTTACCATTCTCGCTAAGTGCATTGTCATCATTCGTGAACCCTGAGCAACCCTCTTTATGCTTTTAAAATAAAGTTGTGTGCACTTTTGTTTAAATATTTTTATTGATTTTAGAGAAGTGAAGGGAGAGGGAGAGAGTGATAGAAACATCAATGATGAGAGAGTCACGGATCGGCTGCTTCCTGCACACCCCCTACTGGGGATCAAGCCTGCAACCTGGGCATGTGCCCTGACTGGGAATCAACCCATGGCTTCTTGGTTCATTGACTGATGCTCAACCACTGAGCCACGCCAGCTGGGCAAGTTGTGTGCGCTTTTTAAAACATCTCACATTTTGAAGGCACCATAGAGAAATTTGGAGGTCAGAATGAAGAAAGGGGGAGAGGGAGCCTTACCCCCAAAGAGCTAAGTGGCAGGAGCAGAGTGAGGAGGCAGAGACCATGGCAGAGGGGGAAACGGGGCTGAGGAAGAGGCAGCTTCCATGAATGGGAGAAGCCTTGCCCCACACTCACCTCCCTGTGGCGGGGATGCCTCACAGGGCCCGCCAGCCCCTAGGGAAGAGAGGTCACTGCAGAAGGAAGGCCTGAGCGCTCCGTCTCAGGGGGAGGAGAGAAAAGCATCAGTGTATAAATGCCATGCCCCAGGTAAACAACCACACTGAGTGACATCAAAGTCACCCGAGCTAACAGAGCCTCTCCTATCAGCCTCACCACACCCCAACCATGGGGGCAGAAAGCAGATTCCCAAACAACTCCCAGGACTGGCCAAACCAAAAGCTGGTTCTTTGGGAAAATTTCCACATCTATCCACATGGAAAATAATCAGCCTACAAAAAAAAAGGGGGGGGGGAGGTTTACTGTTTTTAGAAAACAGAGAAATAAAGGGGAAAATTGAGAGGAAAAATACTAACGGTGAGTGACAAAAGAGTAGCCATGGGGATGAATGTCTTATTAGAGGCTTTACCCAGAGCCTCTGTCACTGTGGGCTCTGCCGGCGTGCATGCCGATTTAGAAGTAGATTTGATCTAGTGTTGGAAGAAAGAGATTACTCAAATTCCCCAAAGATGACAACTTCCAGGGATACTTGGAGGTAGGGGGGTGGGAGGGGGAAGTATCTGTTACTTCCTAGTTTGAACCATTGAATAGGTGATATAATACAACTGAGATTCCCAGTAAGTCCTCAGATTCCATTTCTACCCTTCAAAACAACAACCATTCTCTTCTGTCCTTCTCATGTTCATCATAGCCTATCTGGGTTTTTTGTTTGCTTTGTTTTGTATTTACTGTCACCTGCACCTAAGCTTCTGTGTTACCATTTGTCACGGCCTCTTTCCTCTGTGGTCCCAATGAACCCCGCCTCCTGATAGGCTTGCCCTATGTAATCACCTCCCCTTGAAGCCGGGCTGGCCTGTGACTTCTTCAATAAAATGTGGTGGAAATGATATTCTGGAAGCTGTGAGCCCAGGTACTAAGGAGGCCTGGAAACTTCTGCCCTTGGGGAAATGGCACATCGTACGACGTCTGACCACTTTGAGGCCATCATGATGATGGGAAGCCCACCTGGAGAGGGCACACAGAAGGAGGATGGAGCCTGGTCAGCCCCAGCTGATGTGCCAGGCAAGTGAGCAAGGAGGCCATCTTGGGTGGTCCAGCCAGTAGATGCCAGGTGGACCAGAGATGGGCTGTTGCTACCAAGCCCTGCCCAAATGGCAGAATTATAAGTAGGTAAATAATTGTTGTTTTAAACCACTAAGTTCTGGGATGGTTTGTTATATACTCCTGGAAAACCAAAACACCTCTCTTCACCAAGTCATTCCAGTCACTTCCTTCAAATCATCTTCTCTGGAAATGCATCTGACAAACTCAGTGTTTACCACATTTTATTTTAGAACTTGGGTACAGTGCTTGGATTGTGCAGTCCTATGCCTGCTTTTGGGTTTCATAAATTAACCTCTCCTTACAAGTAATAATGATCCTGGCTAATGTTGAGCCTCACGGAACAGGCACTACGGTTGAGAATAAATGATATTATCCCCATTTTCCAAATGAGGAAACCGAGGCCCAAAGGGGCTAAGTAGTAACTTGCCCAAAGGTGGTTCTGCAAAAAGTTCCGTTCCAGATCTGCTTGTCATTCTATAGCTTTGGTGGTACATGCTCTGGGCTTTAAATACTAAAAAGGAAGCTGATATGGAGAGAATAGCATTACGGCTACACTCCAGGCTAGAAGAAGGAAGGAGAGCTTAAACTAACAGACACAGAAACTGCAGCTCCTGGTTTGAACCAATAAAGTCATATAGATGTGGGGGTATCAACTGGGCCAGTTTTGTGGCATGTGGGTTTATGGTATGGATAGGAGAAAGATAAGCCACAAAGCCATGGAGAAATGGAAAAAGCACCTCTCTGATCCAGGAGGCTTCCAAACCCAGTTGCATGAAGGGGTGGCTCTACTTCAACGGGGTGCATGTGAATTAGCACGCTGGCTTTTTAAAAAATATATATTTTATTGATTTTTCACAGGGAGGAAGAGAGTGGGATAGAGAGTTAGAAACATCCATCAGCTGTCTCCTGCACACTCCCCACTGGGGATGTGCCCGCAACCAAGGTACATGCCCTTGACCGGAATCGAACCTGGGACCTTTCAGTCCGCAGACCGACGCTCTATCCACTGAGCCAAACCGGTTTCGACCTGCTGGTTTTTTTATTTTGTGTTTGCCTTTTGTTATTTAGACTAACTTGGCTGGGTTTCCGCCCCCTGCAATAAAAAAATCTCTGGCGAAGACCCCTTCCAAAACACCACTTCTAGATGGCCCAAGGAGAAGGCCATAAAAGACGACATTTTAAAGTATGTTTCCTGGCTATGCAATTTTCTACTCAGTGAAACATGGGTTTCCTGACAAATTTCATATGAGAAGAGAAATGAAAGACCACGCCAGGAAACATGAAGATCTCAGGAAGTAATCTGGTTATAAACATATTTCCTTAATAGCAGACAATTTGATTCTACCGCTCATTACCTTTTGACAAGAACAGCAAGACACTGGCTGTTTAGTCAACAACTCGTGAAGCTTCCTCAGATGTTCACAGCCCAGGAGGGTACACCAGGATGGTGCCAGCATCCATCTTTATTTTACTGATGGGGTTGGAGAACGTCTGCAATCACAAGGGCAGGAAATAAAAGGCTGACCTGGTCTCTGGGCACTTGGTCCGGTGCTCTTTTACCACTGTGCCTTATTCCATGTACCTTTCCCACTCGCCCAGGTGACAAGGAGACTTCTTTCCAACACTCAGCTCTCCAGGCTCCACGGGAGCCTCTGCAGAGGCAGGTGTTTTGTAGAGGTCGTTGTTATATCATGGTCAGTCAGGCAGCTCTTCAAGTTACAATGCTTCTCCTCAAGGCATTTATTTGCTTGCAGATGTTTCCTTCTATGACCAGTCGTTCCGGAGCTCTGAGGAGCACGCTAGCTTTGAAATATTTTAGTGAGCCCACGTCTATCAGTGTTTTGAAGATCTCTCAAGCTTTCCTCCTTGCTACAAAGTTGAGCAAGTAATCGAACTTTTTGGCCCTCCTGACAATGGCATAGCATTCCGACGGGACAGCGGGGTGGTCTTGATTCACTTTCTGTAGTGAGTCCGGAACATTGTTTTGTGAGTTCATACCCGCGTTCTACTCAAGTGGCAAGTTCAGTGTGCCCCTTACCAGGTCATCAGCCCTTCTCCAAAACAAGAGGCTTATTCAATTTTTGTACCCTTTTGAAATTTTTCAACTTTAAGTTGCCAGTAAAGAAGTTATACATTTGGCTGAAACCGGTTTGGCTCAGTGGATAGAGCGTCAGCCTGCGGACTGAGGGGTCCTAAGTTCGATTCAGGTCAAGGGCACATACTTGGTTGTGGGCATATCCCCAGTGGGGGGTGTGCAAGAGGCAGCTGATTGATGGTTCTCTCTCATCAATGTTTCTAACTCTCTATCCCTCTCTCTCTTCCTCTCTGTGAAAAATCAATAATATATATATATTTTTTAAAAAGAAGTTATACATTTGGTTAAACTCCAATAGAAATTTAAATGTGAGAAAAATTTTCAACCCTGGCTGTTATGGCTCAGTTGGTTGGAGTGTTGTCCCATACACCAAAATGTGGTGGGTTTGATTTCCAATCATGGCACAAACTTAGGCTGCAGGTTCAGAATGTTTATCCCTCATACTGATCGATCTCCCTCCCTCCCTCCCTCCCTCCCTCCCTCTCTCCTTCCCTTCCTCTCTCTAAGTAGCCATTACATTTTTTTTTAACTTCAAGAATATTTCATAAGGAATAAGCCAGAATGGCAGTCAAGTGGTGTACTGACCTTCCAAGTGTACCATGGAAGGTCATGTGCTATGTCACAGGGTTTTTGACTCTGCTTTTTCGTCAGACATGCCATCCTCCACCCTCCCTTTCACTGGTCATAGGATTGGCCCTTATGCAACTCGGGCAAATGCCAGACTGTGGACTGGTGTGCTGTCCGGTCTGCTCTCTGATAGAAAAGCGCAAGGAGCTGCTCTCAAGTACCGAGTTTTGCATCCCATACACACAGACCAGTCCACGCCCACTGCTTCTGTTGCGATGCCTAGGGCAGATGGTCGTACCCTGACACTCAGTGGCAGGTCTCATCGCTTTGGACAATAAAATTGATGTTAGCATTCATAAATGCTCACTCATTGCTCAGCCCATGTATCTGCTTTGTCTTATGTTTGATCAGAAACTGAAAGTAGGGCCGAAGCCGGTTTGGCTCAGTGGTAGAGCGTCGGTCTGTGGACTGAAAGGTCCCGGGTTCGATTCCGGCCAAGGGCATGTGCGTTGGTTGCGGGCACATCCCCAGTGGGGGGTGTGCAGGAGGCAGCTGGTCGATGTTTCTCTCTCATCGACGTTTCTAGCTCTCTATCTCTCTCCCTTCCTCTCTGTAAAAATATCAATAAAATATATTTTTAAAAAAAGAATACCATCTTTAAAAAAAAGAAAAGAAAAAGAAACTGAAAGTAGGATGTAGTCAAAACATAAAGATACAGTTTCCCCTTTAGGGCTATTGTTAACAACAATCTAGAAAAGTCTGCGGGTCTGATTTGTGCACACCTGGGAGGATCACATACTGTTTAGTATATTTGTCTGAATCAAAACAAGGATCTGCACCCAGATTTATATTTACTTTGAAATAGGCCCTAAGGAATTATCAGTCAAGATACTCCCCTAAGATTTAGCATGTCTGTGTTTCAATCTCACGAGCCTGGTTAGCATCAAAATTTTCTCTGGCCACCAAACGTAATTCTTCAAAGTGAGACCAGGCTCTCGCTGGCCTAGTGCTCCCTGTGGGCTTCTGGGCTCCCACCAGTTCAGCTCCACATGGACAGCCTGGGCAGTCATGGGCCAATAGCAGGGCTCTGTCTCCAGCATTAACTACAAGGCTAAAATTTGCATTGTCTAATCCTGCCCCTCCACTCTTTACCAATGGCAACTGAGAATTTTATTCTCTTGAGACTTTTATTTACAACTATTTTTTAATGTTTTTTGTTTGTTTGGTTTTTTTTCTTTGTTTTTGTGTGTGTGTGTGTTTTTTTGTTGTTGTTGTTTTGCTGATTTTTAGAGAGCGGAAGGGAAAGAAATAGAGGGAAAGAAACTTCAATGAGAGAAGGAACATTATAGATCAGCTGACTCCTGCATACCCCCTACTGGAAATCAATCCCACAACACAGAAATGTGCTCCCCCTCTCCCTCCACTCCCCCTCCCCCTTCTTCTTCTTCTTCTTCTTCTTCTTCTTCTTCTTCTTCTTCTTCTTCTTCTTCTTCTCCTTCTCCTCCTCCTCCTCCTCCTCCTCCTCCTCCTCCTCCTCCTCCTCCTCCTCCTCCTTCTCCTTCTCTTTAAATTAGGAAAAAATAGCGACTAATAACCCCTGGACCTAGGATGTTAAAAGAGCTGTGCTAGGTCTTTTTGTTTTTTTTTCAAACCTTGACACAATTGGCATTTGGGGCCAAATAATCCTTTGTTGTATGACTTGTCCTGTGCATGTAGGATGTTAAGCAGTGTCACTGGCCTCAACCCACTAGACGCTAGTAGTTCTGCACCACCACCACCCCCCCCCCCCACACACACACATACTTCTGTGACAACCAACAATGTCTCCAGACATTGAGCATGTCCCCTGAAGGGCCAGTCACTCCTCGATGAAATCTGCTGTTCTGGGCAGATGGGGCAAGAGGCCTCCAGGACTTCTGCATGGTGTTCATGGGGCTCTGCCACTGACAAGCTTGCAGTAACACTATCCATGTAGCATTTCATAACAAAATTCATTAAGCATTCAGCATAAGACAGACTTTTTAGAAGTGCCGCCCGCACATTACTTCATTAAACTCTGATGACAACCCTAAGTGGTTAAGAGCAGTTGTGAATGATCTCCATTTAAACAGAAGGAAACAGACTCAGTGAGGTGCATTGACTTGCCCAAAGTCACAGAGGAAGTCCGTGACAGAGATCCCCCCCTTTTTTTTTAATCCTCATCCGAGGATATTTTTCCATTGATTTTTAGAGAGAGTGAAAAAGAAAGGAAAAGACATAAAGAAACATCAGTGTGAAACACATCGATTGATTGCCTCCTGCAAACGACCCAACCAGGGCCGGGACAGGGGAGGAGCCTGCAGCTGAGGTACATGCTCTTGACCAAAATCAAACCTGAGACCCTTCGGTCCACAGGCTGACGCTCTTTCCACGTAGCGTCAAACCAGGTAGGGCCAGGGCGCTCCTCGACCACCATGCTCTGCCGCCCCATTGCTGCAGGCCCTTAAATGGTTAAGCTGGGATTCATAACGCTGGGCAAAACCAAACAGACTTTGTGGATATAATGGTTTCTGAGTCTGTCGCCTTTCATTTCATATCTTTTTATAAACGCCAGGGGAGCAGTAACCATTCGAACGGTTAAATTGACTTAGCATGGTTAAATCCGCTTTTTCCCAGTCTTGAAATTACAGTGAATCATTTGCCATTGTGTCTGGACCACAAGTCCCTCCCGGGCCCTCCCCCCCCCTCCCCACCTTATTTCCCTCCCGGGGCTCCCCACACCCCAATGTCGGCGTTCCTATTCTTCTTTTAATTTTCCGAACAACAAGATTGTATTTTATACTCCAAATGTTACTCCGGGGGACAATAATGGTGAACTTTACCGCCAACACGCTCAGAAGAAAATCAAGCAACCCAAGAGGAGAAGAAAGGAGTGAAGAAAGAAGCTGAGTACAAATATTCCCTCAAAATTAAAGCTTGAAAAACCACAGCGCTTTGCAAAATATCACATCCAATTGTTAGTTTCTTTAAAAGAAAAAAAATTGGTTGGAGGCGCACTTGGTGTGCCACAGCGTGGGGACGGACGCCCAGGCTGGCCTGAGAGCCGTGTCCTGGGGTGCCTGCCAGGGGCTGGAGGCTCAGGCCTTTCCAGCATAGCAGAAAGATACCAAGAGAACAGAATCTTTTTAAATTCCTAACGTTTCTCACCTTTCCCAAGGCACCAGGAGGCTGTGTGGGGTCCGGAGTGCAGTGCGGTGAGTTCGGTCTGCTCCTCGGTGTCAAAGAGTAGAATTAAGACGCTATTGGTGAGAGGATGGGAGGAAGGAGCATCTTCAGGGTAGGCTCCCTGTCCTGCGACTGCCCGGGAGCCTCCCGCCCAGGTGCATGCTCCCCCCCTTCGCTGGGCGCTCACCTGTGAGCTCCACTAAGTCAAATACCAGCTGTGTGCTGCTTACCGGATGAGATTAGAATTCAGTGTTTCCCAAGCTTCTCTCATGATGAGAATCACCTGGTGGAGTTGTTAAACTACAGATTCCTGAATCCCAACTAAGAAGTGCTAAACTAGAATTTTGGGGGACATATAGGTAAAATTGTATACTTAACTAAGCTTAGAGCACTAGTTAAGTATACAATTAGAGCACTAGTTAAGTATACAATTAGAGCACTAGTTAAGTATACAATTAGAGCACTAGTTAAGTATACAATTAGAGCACTAGTTAAGTATACAATTTTACCTATATGTTCCCCAAAATTCTAGTTTAGCACTTCTTAGTTGGGATTCAGGAATCTGTATTTTAACAACTCCACCAGGTGATTCTCATCATGAGAGAAGTTTGGGAAACACTGGATTAGATGATGGAATCACATTTAAAATGGAAAAGAACTCTGAAGAAAATCACAGTTCTCCCTGTTGTTTCCCAAAAGCAGGGGCCTCCTCGAGCCCTTGCATTGCATGAAGAAGGTTTTAGGTTCTCTCTTTCCCGAAGGAAAACCCTGGCCCTAGGGCCTCTCCAGACCCTTTTACGATGTTGGGTAACGAGCATGGGATTCTTTAGGGGAAAAGGTATAAACTTTTAAATATGCTACAGTTTAATGGGATTTAGTATTTTTCAAACTGCAAATTGCAACCCTTAAGAGATGAATAAAATCAGTTTGGTAAGTTGCAAACAGCACTTAAAACACACACACACGCACACACACACGCACACACACACACACGCACACACACGAAACCCTGTCTCCGACGGCAGGCGTGGTTTGCAGCTGTGCAGTGTGAGAGGGCGTCAGGAAAGGCCGACCTCGAGTTCTCCTGTCTGGAGGGAAGCCACTTTCCAGGTCACTGTTTGGCACAGTCAGGTTTTTAGAGGCTTGAGAAAACTTAATATCCAGTTCAAGAATTCACTAATACAGTGATGATCAAGTCTGCCCCTATCAATCTAACAGAATCTGCTTATAAACACTCAGCCCATAGCCTTCTTCCCAACACAGGTGCAGAGGGATAAATGGTCTGAGAGCAGTTTTTTTCTAATATCGATTCTTTGAAAAAAGGTTCTTATGGTCAAATATTGGAAGAACACTCTATGTGATGATCCTCTCATAGATTCCCAGTGCACATCTATCTATCTAAAACCCTAGTATGCAAATCGTATAAATGGCAGAACAACTGACTGCTATGATACATACTGACCACCAGGGGGCAGACACTCAATGTAGAGCTGCCCCGCCCACAGGACCTGATAGGCAGTGCCTGCGGCAGTGGCGGGAGGCAGGGTCAGTGAGCACAGCGAGCTCAGTGAGCAGGTGGGACCAGGCCAGGCAAGGCAGGTGTGAGCAGGTCTCCTCCCCTCCCCCAGATTGCCCTGCCAGTTACCCCACAGAGGGAGGTGACTGGTGGCAGTGGTGGAGGGTGGGGCCAGAGAGTAGGCGGTGCCAGGCCATCCAAGGTGGATGCAAGCAGAACCCTGATCACTCTGCCAGTTGCCCCACAGTTTGGCCCTGATTGTGGCCAGGTCTAGGGACCCTACCCATGCATGAATTTGTGTGCACCAGGCCTCTAGTAAGCCTATAAAAGAATACAGTAAAGGTGATCAGTCAGCATGGCTCAGTGGTTGAGCATCGACCTATGAACCAGGAGGTCACAATTCGATTCCCAGTCAGGGCACATGCCCAGGTTGCAAGCTCAATCCTTAGTGTGAGGCCTGCAGCCAATCAATGATTCTCTCTCATCATTGATGTTTCTATTTCCTTCTTCCTCTCCCTTGCTCTCTGAAATAAATATATGTATATATAAAAGAATACAGCCCTGGCTGGTTTGGCTCAGGAGACAGAGCATTGGCCTGTGGACTGAAGGGCCCCGGGTTTGACTCTGGTCAAGGGCACATGCCCAGGTTTCGGGCTCCATCCCCAGCGGGGAGCGTGCAGGAGGCGGCTGATCAGTCATTCTCTCTCATCACTGATGTTTCTATTTCTTTCCCTCTTCCTTCCTCTCTGAAATCAATAAAAATATATTTTTAGAAAGAATACAGGAAAGAGACCGGTTTAACTGTTTAATCTGAATGTATCCCACACACATGTGACCTTGGCTCTTTACAAAAACAACCTCTAAAAGCAGCTGCACTGTCCTAGCCTGATAGCGACTCCCTTTGCCTCCGCTCAGCACTGGCATCTCAGCACGGGGATTACGGTCACAGAACAACCTGTACTAGAGCAATCCACAGTAGGTTCTCGTCGCTATCCTGATGGAGACTGGAAGTCAGCTTTGCTACATTTCCTGCTCCACAGTTTGAGCACTTTTAATACTGGGGATCCAACATTCACTCTCACCCTTCAGCTTTTATTGAAAAAAGGCTTTCCTACTCACAGTTGATTTCTACAGCTATTGTTTATGACATTGAATGGAATCTAACTGTGGGTCAGTTGATCCCCGTAGGTGAAGTCTGTTCGTTGGCTTTACAATGTATTCTTTTTCCTCTTTCTGCTATTCTGTGAAGCGTGACCCAAGCACCTGCTTGTGTGCACCATGAACTCAACCGTTCAGTACGTGGTGTGTTTTTTTCCTATGTTCAAATCTGAGACAAGCCCCACTGGCCAGAGCACGTGGACTCTCCCAGAAGCTCATTAAGGAACTGAATTTATGTGTTGTCGCAAAAACGGTCAACGCTGCAGACTGTCGGTTAGAAACAGGTGCGAGGAGAGGAAATGTTTCATGTTTTCCGCAGTGGCGTGGCCTCTGTCAGACGGTGTTCCCAATCTGAGTCTGTTTACGCAGTTCAGTCTCAGGTCTAGATTCTTCCTTTTGCCTCAGGAGTCTGTCTGGTTGCTGGCTCTGTGCCGGCTGCTCTTGAACTCTCCATCTTCCTTGCCGGCCATGCTGCTGTGCCAGCTTCTCCTTCTGGCTGAAAACCCAGTGCTGGTTTCCTCCAGTATCTGCTGGTTTGGCTCTTTGAATGCTGCTCTTCACTGAATCCTTCTTTGTTATTTCAGAATCCAACCTTGCTTTCCAACCGTGGGGCTGGACAGGGGTTTCCACGCTGGCTGAGAGCGGGAGCTATCCTCGGCCCCAGGCAGAGCCCAGAGGACACCCCCACCCACTCAGAGCCACCCTTGGCAGGAGGTTTGAGGGACAACTCCCCCCCGGGGCCGAGAAGAGTGGGGCCACTGCCGGGCTTCTACTCAGCCCAGCCTGATCTTCCCCCACCCAGTTCCCATCCCTTCTATTTTAATTTCTACTTATTTTCTTCCCTCACATTTAAACAGCTCCAATAAGATAATGCCAGGTTCCAAAACCGGTTTGGCTCAGTGGTAGAGCGTCGGTCTGGGGACTGAAAGGTCCCAGGTTCGAGTCCGGTCAAGGGCATGTACCTTGGTTGCGGGCACATCCCCGGTAGGGGGTGTGCAAGAGGCAGCTGGTCGATGTTTCTCTCTCATCGACGTTTCTAGCTCTCTATCTCTCTCCCTTCCTCTCTGTAAAATATCAATAAAAAATATTTTTAAAAAAAGATAATGCCAGGTGTGTTTTTACTTTCACTTTTTAAATTGTATTTTAGAGAGAGGGAGAAAGAGAGAGAAACATCCATTTGTTGTTTCACTTAATGATGCATTTGTTCTTGTGTGTGCCTTGACCAAGGATGGAACCCACAACTTGGGCATATGAGGACGACACTAACCAACTGAGGGCATGAGTGCTTTTTAATTGATGTGCTCTAGGCATCACATTACCAAATTCTGCAAGTCCCTGCAGAGTACGGCTTGGCTCTGTGGAAGTTCCATTTATTCATGTTACCAGTAAGCACCCACTATTACTACATCCCAGACAGTTCTAGGCTCCAGGGAAACAGTGACACCATCCCTGCCTTGTGCTTACCTGCTAATGAGAGAAACAGACAGTAAACAAAACATGAAGGATGTTAGTGGTAAGTGTTCAGGAGAGAAAACAAAGGCCCGGACGTGGGACCGTTTGGGGCAGGAGTGGAGGCGGAGATTCTAGAGGGGGTGGCCAGGGAAGGCCTCTGACAAGATGGGCTGAGAGTAAGAGAGAGCTGTGTGGGGCAGCACGTTCCAGGCCGAGGGCCCCGGCTGTGCCAAGGCCCTAGGCGAGGGTATGCCTGGCAAGGTCAGTGTGGAGAAGGTTGTAGAGCTGCTGTGGAGACTGAGTGTCTGTGAGGTGCCTGGCATACAGAGAGCACTTAATAGAAGGCAGCTGTAATTATGATAGTCGCTGTCAGATGTGTATGGCTTGACGGATATAAACAGGTGCGTAGTTATCTGGCCAAGGAGGCCCAAGTCTGTTTTTGGCCCCAGAGGAGTGTTTTATTGAAGCCCTGCGGACCCCTAAGTATACATCCCATCAGCACCCTTAGCTTTTCTCCATCAGTAGGATCATAAGGCCATTGTCCTGGCTGGGAGGTGGGGGCAGGGGGGTGGGTGGAATTGCTGAGCAGATTTTCATTGCCTAAGACAGGGCAACAGTTCTGAAAGTGTGGTCCCCAGAGCAACAGCACCTGGGAGCCTGTTAGAAATGCCAAATCTCAAGCAGCTCCCGGATCTGCTGAATCAGAAAGTCTGGGATGGGGCTCAGCAGTCACTGCCTAACGAGCCCTCCAGCTGACTCTGACTCGTGCCAAGTCAGAGCCAGTGCCCCCAGTTTCAAAGTCTCCCAGGGCTGGGAAAGGCTTCATAGTCAAGACCTAGTCATTTCCTTTGATCTCCATGAAACTGCCTTATCAGAAAGACAGTCTGATCCTTGCTGCTATTTGTGTTTCCTGAGATGCCCTAGGTCTCTCTGGGGTTGTTTCTCCCCCAGATCTCTAGGGATAACCCATCCACCTCCCGACAGCACTATCACTGAATTCTGAGTGAGCACGGTTCCAGCTGGGCTCTGACACCCACCCTGAGGACTTCCTCTGCCTTGGAGACTTCCCCCCGCACTTGTAAAAATAGCACGGACTATCTCTGAGAACTATTTTAAGCTTTGTTATGAAATTTAAAAAACTTTTTTTTTTTTTTCAAAATCAAGATAAACCAGCCTGAGATTTTCGGACAAGACAGAGCATTAATGTCTTTCCCTGTTCCCGGAAGATATTATCTTGCTGTTCACGGTGAATCAGATGAAGCGTGATGCTCCGGGAACCAAGGCCAATTCCAGTAACTTCTCCAGCGTTGAAAGGCGGCAGGACCCAACTTTCCTGTGGGAAATGGTGTGGTTAACCTAAGAGGAACCACCCTAGTGGTCCTCCGTGGTCATGACGTGGAGATGGGGGGGCCCTGGAGGGTGATGGGGAGAGGAGGAAGGAAGAGGTCTTTGAAAATCTGATTTTGTTGCTTCTCAGTTTGAACCCTCTGATAGATAACCAGTGTTGTACTAAGTCAGTGGGTGGCAAACTCATTAGTCAACGGAGCCAAATATCAACAGTACAACAATTGAAATTTCTTTTGAGAGCCAACTTTTTTAAACTTAAACTTTTTCTAACGCCACTTCTTCAAAATAGACTCGCCCAGGCCGTGGTATTTTGTGGAAGAGCCACACTCAAGGGGCCAAAGAGCCGCAGTTTGCCGGCCACAGTCCTAAATCATGGTTCTCAAAGTTAATCCAAAACAGAATTACCTAGGGCTTTTGTTGAAAATATAGGTCCCTGGAGCCCTAAAGCAAGTGCTTCTAATGCAGGTGGTCTTTCACATTTTGGAGACAACAGGAAGGATATTGCTTAAATTTCTTAATCTCACAGAAAATAAGTCTCTCTCACCCGAGGATGTATTTTCCATTGATTTTCAGAGAGAGTGGAAGAGGGAGGAAAAGACAGAGAAAAACACCAATGTGAGAGAACATATCAATTGGTTGCTTCCTGCATCGGCCTGGCCAGAGAGGAGCTCACAACTAAGGCACGTGTCCTTGACCGGAATTGAACCTGGGACCCTTCTGTCTGCAGGCCAACACTCTATCCACTGAGCTAAACTGGCTAGGGCAGAAAACCAGTCTTTTTACAATGTGGGAGCTACTCTGTCTTGTTTTAAGAACAGCCTCCTACATTCTCCTTTGGCCATTTAGGATAACATTTATTCTTATTTTTTTTCTAGTCAAACCTATTTTATAGTTTTTATAAGTCACCCTTTTTCAGTATCCAGTTTACTTAGAAATTTTATTGGGAATGTCTGCTAAATTTCATAAACAATATTTTTATTGATACAATCATTTTAAAAATTCAGTTTGTTCATATAATAGATTATGTTGGTAGATTTCCTGATATTAATTCACTCTTTCTAGAATAAATCCTGCATAGTCAAGGATATCATTCTTTGGATATGTTGCTAGATTCCTTGTAAAATAAAATTTGCTACATTAAAACCTTTTTAATTTTATTTTCATCAAAGTAAATACTTTGAGTCAAACAGTTCCATAAAACTTATAATACAAAATAGTAGTCCTTGCCTTGCCCCTACCTACCCTTCAGTTCATACTCAGATTGCCACTTACAACTTATGTATCTGTTTCTAAATGGCATGTTTATGTAGCTATTTCCTGGTATTTCAGTTTTTTATTATCACGTAGAGACTTCCAACTATTGCTTGGAATTTAGCTTTCTCACCCACACAAACTCTGCAACATACACAGGTTGAATATTAATCAACCCACCCACCCCCATACACAGAGGCATTCTCATGCACACATACAGACAGACTCACTCTTCCCCATGCCATAATATTGGTTGATTAATATTCAGTTTACATTATTATGACTAGGTGAAAATATTCCCAACTAAGTCATGAAATGAGTTATGATTAAATTTCCTTTTGTACAACTTTTTATTTTCTCTCATGTTAATAAATTTCTCACTTTCTTTTAATTTTCCTATGTACCAATCACTAATTCATAGACAAACTCTTTGACAGGATTAAAATCTCATCTCAATATTTTCAAACATCAGATATTTTATAAAATTTCTCTTTTTCAAATTCTGCCATCTGGAGCTTCTGTCCTGCTCCAGTTAGAACTGATAACTCTCCAGGCCTGCTGCACAGCTGGTATCCTAAGATCTCCCTAAGATCATCTCAGAGATTGCCTGCCTATCCCTCCTGGGATCCTTATCTTCTTTCTTGGTTAATTCTCACATTTTGATAGGGCACATCCTCAATAGCTTTCTGAGTCAGGGTACATGGAAGTTAAGTTTGTTGAGATCTTGAAGGTCCAGAAAAATTTTTTTTTATTCTTCCTGCAGATTTGTTGGTCTTTTTAGCTGGGGGCAGAATTCTAATCTGGAAATAAAATTTCGCTGAGAATTCAGAAGGCCTTGCTGTTTTCTACAGACAATTTTGTTCCTGTCATTCCTGATCCTCTGTACATGGCTTTGTCTCTCACTGTTTTATCCTCAGTGCTATGCAATTTATAACGATGTGCATCATTGGGGATTTTTTATCCTTTATGCTTAGCTCTAAGGCAGACTTCTAACTTAGTTCTGGGAAATCCCCTTGATAAATTATCTCCTCTGTTTTCTCTATTCTCTCTTTCTGGAACTCCTTATCATTCAAATATTGGACTTCCTCAATTTCATTCTCTCTCTCTCTCTCTCTTTCTCTCTATCGCTCTCAATTCTTGACAATTTCATCTACTTTGTCTTCCAACTAGGATTACGAAATTAAATACAGGTAAATGTTAATTTCAGACAAGAATTGCATGGGACATACTCATACTAAAATATAATTTGTTGTTTATCTAAAATTGAAAGTAGATTGGGAGTCCTGTATTTTTTTTTTATTTTTTATTTTTGCTAAATTTGGCAATACTTGTGTCAACTCTTCTCTTGCAATGTTCCTTTATGATATCTTAGTTTTAATCACTAGGATCTCTTTAAATTGTTCTCTAAATGTTCCTTTCTAATTGTTTTTTTTTTTTCTTTCTTTCTCTTGAATACAATATCTTCTCTTTTCTTTCTGGAGACATTGAGGGATTTTAAAGTTTTCTTCTGCTGCCCTACTTTTTCTCTTTTTTCCCCAAATTTCTTCTTTCTTTCTCTTTCTCTCTCTTTTTTGTTTCTGCATTTTATGTCAGACTATCTCAAGTGTCTGGTAATCCTTGGTTGTCTGCTCATATTTAAGAGTGATGTACTACATAGCAGTTCAGGAATTGAGTGGATGGCATCTGTTTATTGGTGGATTTCCCTGTAGCACTGTCTGTTTCATTGGGGGTTTCTACCTGTCAATATATTTAGGTCTTCTTCCCTGAGCTAGTCAGGTCCCCAGAGAGGAGACTTCTAATTCCCTTCCTGGGAGAAATAGGCATGGCTGCTAGAATTCTGGGAGGTGAGGCACAAAAGAAAAGCAAGTCCTGAGCCCACCTTTCGATAACTAATCTTCCTCCTTATTTTCAATGTGGTGTCCTTGCCTCCGTGAGCCTGGTGTCCTTGAGTCCAGAATCCCTCTGGTTCAACCTCTCAGAGAGCTCTCTGCCAGGAGGTGTAAGGTCCCAAGACCCCCGGCGACGACCCCAAGTCAAACGCCGAGACCGAAACTTGATGCAAAAAGCATGAGGTTTTAATACAAGCGCAGCACATGGGCATCTCAGGAAGACAGCAACAGTGCTGGCTGCCTGGAGCACCGAGTAACTGCAGAACATGAGTTTATAAAGGCAAACACCACACGCAGGTGGGGTTACACATGGAGGGGGAAGAAGGGAACAAGGAAATTCCAAGAAGGGGAGCTGGGCTCGTTAATTACATGTTTTATGACAGGGTCTAATCTTGCAAGCCCCTTTGTCTCTCCCCTTCCCATTCCTCTGGGTAAGTCCTCAGGGTAGGGAGTTTCTGGGGACTGATTTCATTCTTGCCTAATCTTCAACCGTAAAGAACTGACCTCATCCCTGTCTAATCTTTAACCGTAAAGGTCACATCCTGGAACAGGCAGTGGGGGAGGTCAATTCCTCAATCTTGGGGCCCTACAGAGGCAGTGAATGGCCTCTCATCCTGTGTAAGAGAGGCTTCCTGCTTCTTCTATAGAGTTTTTTTTTATTATTAATTATGGTATCACATAATTGTCCTCATCCCCCTGTTCCCATCCCAAACCCCTCCCCACATATGCCCCAACCCCCCTGCTGTCCATGGCCACTGACTAGGCCCATGTGCATGCACACAAGTCCTTTGGTTGATCTCTTCCCCTTACCCCCACCCTCCCCTACTTTCCCTCTGAGGTTTGAAAGTCTGATTGCTGTTTCTCTTTCTCTGGGTCTGTTTCTGTTCATCAGTTTATGTTGTTCATTATTTCCTCTAGATGTGTGAGATCATGTGATCCAAGAAATACCCTTGTAAGAACCGAAACTGAGACACGCCACAATGGTTATGCTGAGAGGCAGATAAATCAGTTTGTAGTGAGTTGCTTTCTATAGACTTTTTGTTTGTATGTTTCCCTGAAAACAAAATACTATTAGTCTCACTAATAGGCATTGTTTCTCCACAGAGCTGCTTTAGTTGCCTCCTGATTGCCCCTCACTCCAATAAGATGAGAACTTTAGAATAATTTTACTTTCCTCTCTCCTCCCTACCTTGGACCTTAGGAGTCTTGCTTATTTCCCCATCTCTTCCCACCCACCAACAGTTACTATTTTTTCATTTACTCTCCTATCACCTCCCATCCCCCATTCAAGCACTCCTCTCACAGCTTCATTTTGTTATGAATGTGTTTTGCTTTCTCTGATTATCCTCTTTCTGACTGTGGGGCCCTTTGAAATTTGGGTATTTTTCTGTGTGGGCTCTTTAGGTTCCAGGGTGTCGTGGCTTGTGAGTCCCAAATAGTGGGAGTCCCACAGATGGCAGAAGATGAAAAACTCTCAGCCCCCAGGCTGAATTACAGAAACTCCCCAAGATTGTTTGCCTTCTATTCTTCACTCCTGGCCTTTGACATTATTCTCTAAGCCAGTGTTTCCCAAACTTTTTAAAAATATATATATTTTTATTGATTTTTTTACAGAGAGGAAGAGAGAGGGATAGAGAGTTAGAAACATCCATGAGAGAGAATCATTAACCAGCTGCCTCTTGCACGCCCCCCTACTGGGGATTTGCCCGCAACCAAGGTACATGCCCTTGACCGGAATCGAACCCAGGACCTTTCAGTCCTCAAGCCGACGCTCTATCCACTGAGCAAAACCGGTCTCGGCATGTTTCTTAAACTTTTGACATATGTGTACCCCTTATATAATTTTCGTAATGCTGAGTACTCCTCATCAAAAAAAAAAAAAAAAAGGATGTATTTTAATAACAATCAAAATATATTTATTTTTTCTTTTTTTTGGTACATACACAAAATAATAATAAATGAAAAATAAAATTATTCATAATAAAATATAAATAAAAGTTGTATTATAAATAACATTTATTTGCACACCGGACCATCTCACACCTCACAAGACTGTCTTGACTTGACTCATGAGAACGTAGAATTAGGCACAGCTAAGCATGGTGCAGTGCATATCCCCACCAAACTCTTCCCGTACCCCTGGGGGTATGCGTACCACACTTTGGGAAACATTGCCATTTGCCCAGGCCAAGCAAAGTGGCTCAGAGAAAGAACCTCACAATTCTCTTTGTTGGGAGCCACCAGAGCCCAAGGCCTCTACTCATACCCAACCACTCACAGGAGTTAACAGCTGTTGGGCTCTAGAGATGAAAACATTTTAAGTTTGGAAGTGAGAAAGATGGAAATTGTCTCCAGAGCCCCCTTTTGGCCTCTGTAAGTTACTTCCATAGCCAGTAATCACAGGAAGGAGGCCCAGATGAAAAGAGCAGAGTTAGAATGAATAGCCATCATCCTCGTTCAACATGTGAATACAAGTTCCTATCATTCCTGACTTTCAGGTTGGCACCCTCTGGGAGACAAATGCCAGCCATGGTGGTCACACACCATGATTTTAGCACCATTGCATGCAGACATAAGAGAGGTTCTGCCTTCCACTGTGAAAAAAAAAAGCAAGCAAAGTGGCTCAGAGTAAAAACGAAAGTCTTCCCTAACCCGGCTTTATCTGATGAGATCTCCACCTGCAATGAGGAATCACTGCCAGTCTCCGAGAAAGTTTAAAGATCAGGCTGGTTCTGGAAAGGAAGATTGAGTGGGCATATTATTAACCTAAATGGCATTAGGTTTCCGTTTCAATAAAGATTCCCATTAAAGCTGAAAGCAATACAGCTACAGCAATGCAGCCATAACCACCCAGTGCCTGTAGAAAGATGTGCTTAAATTACACCTGGCTGTACACCCCATTATCACTTTGCAAAAGGCAGTAACTTGAGGCAGGCCTCTGTGGCCACGGTGTCCTTCAGGTGACAGCCTCAAAGGAATCCTGGCTTGAATGCAATCAATACTGGGAACCTACATTACTCATGTATCAGCACACGACAAGAGGCTGACAATAATTAATCAACTAATTACGACAGGCTCTTTTCATTACATAACACATGACTTTGTTGACTGTTTTTTGTATTATTGTAGTTAGTGGCCAACTATAGAGTATGACAACCATTGTTTCATTTCACACTGTGCCCATCTGGAAGAGTAAATAGGCGTCTTCGTCCTCCTGAGCTGGCATCACCAGGACCTGTCACATCGGGGCAAGCAGTAAATCAGGAGTCTTTGTCTCATTTGCCTATTTCCAGTTGGATGAAAATTTGTATTTTTCCCTTTTAAATGACTTAGGAAGGAGATTACACACTGGCAGCGTGTGGGTTGTAGTCAGCCTCAGATGTGTTTTGTCTGAGCAGCGGGGGTGTTTTTTTTCAATGAGTTTACTGTCAGCATTTAAAATCAGAACATTAAGGGGGCCGTGTGCCATGAGCCATGTGTCCCAGGGGGCCGTGTGTTCCTGGGGGCCGTGTGTCCCAGGGGGCCGTGTGCACTGGGAGAGCCATGTGTCCCAGGGGAAGCAGTGGGACCCAGGGGGAGGGGCGGTGAGAACCAGAGGAGGAGCGGACTCTATTCGTGTGGTCCTGAGATAGTCACCATAAAACAAGCAGACTGCCAAATGAGGAGTGGATTCTATTCATGTGATCCTGAGATAGTCACCATAAAACAAGCAGACTGTCAAATGACAACGGGGAGGGGAAGGAGACATGGGGGGAGATAAGGGAACAACCGAAGGACTGGTATGCATGAATATAGGTACAACCAACGAACACAGAACTCTGGGGAGGGAGGGCATGAATGGGAGATGGGGGGGGGGGGGCAATGGTAAGATATGTACACATATAATACCTTAATTAAAAAAATTGGAAAAAAAATAAAATCAGAACATTAACATAAAAGTCTGGTCACCGTGGGCCCTGACAACTGGCCGGACTGAGTAGAGACTACCCCTATTTGGATGGGGCAAGTGTTCTCCTGTTGAACCCAGACCCAACATTTTATTTATATCCTGAAACTTCTCTTATTTTCCTCACTTGCCTGGCTGCTAACTGAGGAGTACAGCCTGGTAGAAAGAGTCACCAGAAGGCAATAGTTGTAGTCCCCACATCCCCACTGCACTGGAAAGCGCTGGGCACCTAACATCATACTTTTAAGCCTTTAGTTCATATGAGAGAACTGGGAACAGGGAACAAGGAAGAGACCTTCCCGAGGCTACTAGTCCAGGGTTCTTTCCCACGCACCGGCCATTAAGACCCTGGATGCAGGGCATACACAATAGTGCGGTCATTGTTCGGAGTCAAGGAAGTCACCAGGAGCTCCAGGGGCAGATGGCTGGATGCCTATCAGAAAGAGTGCCTCCCTGGTTACCAGCTAGGCCTACAGGACAATCCTAGCTCCCTTCCTGTTTCCTCAGAGAAAGGTGAACCACACCACTTTCCACTTCCTCCACACCCGCTACTGTAGATCCAGGCAAGAAATTCTAAGAATCCCTCAGAGCCCCCAGCCTGGCTCCAGCGTTGAGGATCTCTGTCCAGACCAGAGTGCCCAGGCGAGTGACATGACATGGACTCCACTCGTTTAGTTGGGAAATCTTCCTAATAATTTCAAAGACATCACAAAGCCCCAGTGCCTTCCAGTTGATTTAAATCTGCTCAACCCCCAGAAGATGAGAATGGCAGCAACAGATTTAGTGGACATGGGAATCACCTGGGGATTTTGAAAAATATTGATTCTGATTCAGAAGGTCCAGGGAGGGGGCTGGAGACTGCATTTCTAACAAACTTCAGGTGAGGATAATTCTGCTGGTCCAAGGACAATCCTTTCAGTAGAGATGAGCTCTAGAAAACTTCTATCACTGCTCATGGCCATGTCTTGCTCTTCTTTCTGAGGATCTTGCCTATTTTCTCTACTTTATTATTTTTTTCCCTATTCATCTTTGCTTCTTTCCATCCATCCTTTTTCTTGGCAAACTTACCATTCCTACCAGCCGTCCCTACCAAACTCCCAGCCCTCTTCTATCCTTCATCGTTCAAGGCTAAAGAAACTTCTGTCCTTTTTCCGCAGGTATCATCTCCCTCCGTTCTCTCTTCAGTAGTGCCAGAGGGAAAAAGGTCACTGCTTATTATTGACAGTGATGGCCAAGCACCATCCCAAGTGTATTCCGTATATCATTTAATTCTCACAACAATCCTAAGTATATATTAATATTGTATTTTTTAAATGAGGAAGTTGAGACTTGGGTAATTAAAGAAACTCTGTCCTCAATTAGGAAGCAATGAGTTGAGATTAGAATTTGGGTCTGTCTCATGCCAAAGTCTACCATCTTCATACCACATTTTGCTCATATGGTAGGGGTGAATTGAAAAAAAAAAAAAAAAAAAAGGAATGAGGGGCCCCAAGCATCAGTCCAGTTATGTATCCTGTACAGTTCTCTGAATTTTTTTTAAGCAGATGCCCTGTGGGCCAGCTTCACATATCAATCATAAGAACTGTTTTAGGAATGCTCAGATTAGTTGGGGTGGGACAGGATTCCAAACAACAGAATATTAAAACCCTAACTTGCCAATGTGCCCAAGTTTTCAATGGAACTTGTTAATTAGGCCTATAAACTGTACCTTTAGAGACTATTACCAAAAGAGGCATTCCTACTATTAGCCAATCACCCAGCCACATGGGGTCTGACAGACAGTGCCAAGTCTCCTGTCGGTCCCTATAGGGCCCTTCTTGGATGGGTAGCCTAGTTTCTAGTTACTCTCTCTCTCTAGTTACTCTCCCTTGACATCATTTATAGCATCCCCTTAGTCTGTTATTATTCTCTACCATGTCCTCAAGACCCTACCTACCTATAATGGATTCCAACCTGGGAGCCTATACCTGATCTTAAAACCATTGTATATTTTGGATTCTTCAAACTGCAGACCTATAAGACAAACAGATCTTTCTTATGTTGGCTATCTTCCTCCCCTGACTTTTATTAGGTGGTCAAACAAAAACATCTTTTAATTCTTCTCAAAGATTCTACAATGTATGAGGAAAATTCTATCTTGACACAAAAATATTCAAAAGGTCCATATTTACTCAAAGGGGAAGAATCAGAATTTTAAAACATGGAATGGACAGGGAAGTTGGAAGCAGCATGGTGCAGGGGAAGGAGCCCCGGCCCAGGAGTCATGAGATTTGGGCTCTAAATTCTTTTTTTTTTTTTTTTTTTTTTTTGCCACTAACTGGCTATGCAACCTTGGATAAGCTGTATCATTGTTCCCAACACCAGTTTCTTCATCTTTAAAGCGAGTAAATTGAATTGAATGATTACTAAGATTCCTTTGATTCCCACTTTTTAGTGTCTTCTCTAGCACCTAAAATAAAATGAGCCAGAAAGTTTTTGTGGAATAAAGTTGCATCTAGTCAGAAATGTAGACACAAATTAGGATGAGTCAATGCATGAAAACAGGAAGGTAGAGAAACAGTGATAATGAATAATCAATGAATAATAAGGATAATAATTTAAGACTAAAAGTTTAAAAAGACTGAAATTCTCTACCAAGTATCCACCCACTATCTGTAATCATCAGTGACTTGTAAAATACATAATTGGAGCACGGCATGTTCTATTTTGTAGTATATTGCCATTTAAAAATCTGTTTCCCATTAATAGCATTGAATTATTAAGTCAACCACCAACATTTAATTCTAAACAACGGTAGGTAGATCAGAAATAAAATTATATCAACATGAACAATTTCATTCCTAGCAGATTATGGAATTTGACATATCTGGTATTTTCCATCTTTGAAGTTAACATGTAATTATGTTTGCTTTATGTAAACTCATCTGCCCCCAAATGTTTCAAACTGAAAAAGACAAAAACAAAGCCTACCTGTAGCTACCTCTCCCTCCCTGCAGTTACCAGAACAGAAAAGATAATTGCTAGGGCATAACCCCGCATTGGACTCTGTGTGTATGTTTCTAGGGAAGGCAAAGATGATATCTCTCCGTTTGAAAGTCATTTGGATCAGTACAAATATACCAGTCAAGCTGCATGGAAACCACCTTCCTCAGTTCCATATGCATCTGGCCCTTAGAAACCTGACCTCTCCTGAAAGGTCATCACCCTTCAGTAGCCCAAACCATCTGCGTAGGAGGGTGCCTCAGCCACTCTATAGAGGGGGCACCTTGGCCAGGAGGAACATTTTCTGTGATGATGTGGTGGTTTAAGATTCATCTCATCTTCCTCTGTAGCACCATCCTGGCCTCAAATACCAAAGGCCTCTATGCCAAAAATCACAATAGAAAACAATATTTTGATTCTTTGTCCTGGACTCCCCAGGCCTGACCTTCACTTACCATTGAGAGAATTCTTTATTCGATAGCAGTTATTACCTTGAAGAACCCAAGTCCTACCATTTTGTGTCCACCATGTTCCCAGATGAGGAAAATAAAAGGCAAATAAGAAGTCTTAAATAGAATGTCAGAATCCTTAAATAGAACAAAAGACAAGTTTGAAGAAACATCTGCTCTCTTACTATCTTCTATGAGAAACTAGAACCTATTTATGTTTTATCTCCATCAACAACAATTGTAAATAAATCCAGAGACATAGAAGCACAGAATAGACTGAAGAATTTCAGAGGGAAGGTGGGAGGGGGTGGGTGGGTGGGAAGAGACCAACCCAAGAACTTGTATGCATATATGCATAATCTATGGACACAGACAATAGGGTGGTGAAGGCCTCACAGGGCAGGCTGGAAGGGATCAATAGGAGAAGAATGGGTGGGAGAGGAGGGGAGAAAGACATACGTAATACTTACAACAATAAAGATTTAGAAGAAAAAGAACAATTGTAAAACATGGCTGAAGATGTGGGTTGCAAACTGACCTAAGTCAATTTGACCATTCACTAATAGTCGGTTCTTGTGGCACATACCTGGGGTTAGAAGAGGGTGGAGCCTCTACATCCCTTTCCTGCACCACCTCCCCCCCGCACTTTGTTACGATGAAGCTAGTCTTAGGCCAATTTCTGCAACACATAGGAAACTTCATTAGCAAGTGAGCACAAAACCTATCATCGAACTCTTCCTTTAAGACTTTGGTTAAGACCCTACACTTAGATGCTAACAAGCATCTTACTTGAGATGAAGGCAGTCACCCCAATGTTCTGACAGCAGTGGGAGGAGGCAGAGTCAGAAGGATTTCTGGACCTACAGCACTGCCCCAACGTGTAAGGTTCATAGTAGGACCTAGTACAGTCTTCTATCTAAACTCATAGCTTGAAGACTGTGTAGACAGTACAAAAGTCTTCCTTACATCCCTTATGATCATTGACACACCCCCTGGAATAGATTTCTATAACAATGTTTGCACTGCTTAACATAACCATTTCTATATGGAGGTTTCCTGATTAGTTTCCTTCACAGGCTAACCATGACCCCAAGAGTGAAGATTAGAGTTAACTTACAAATATGTGCATCATAGTGTTTACAATAAATTATTTTAAATGAGCAAAGAGGCAACTTTCTGACATATCCTGCCTGCAACTTTGACCTCTGAAATTCCTCTACCACTCCCATCATCATATTGCTGGAGAAATTATGGAAATATGCAAATAAAATAATGCTTTTTTTTTTTTAAAGTTTCTATCTCAGCTCCATGTTCGGCCATTACAGAAAATACATTTGAATACAGTCCAGAAAGGGGGAGGCACATAAAAAAGGGTGGGGAAAGAAATAACCTGGGGACCTAGGAAGTTGTTTTAGCTTCATTAAATTGCCTTAGCAACGCAGAGTTTGCTAACAAGGATGGTGAGAGGTGGGGCAGGGGAAAGAATGGGAGGAGAGGGGGTTCTCCTCCACATGCAACCTCTCTGCAAAAGGAGCCCAAGCCACTTCCTAGAGGAGGAATTCCCTTTCTGAACTTTGCAAGGGGACACTGAGCTTATTAACAGCGGTTCATGGAGCCACTGAGCAAACACTTCCCTCCCCTGTTCATCAAAGGAGCAAACCCAGTTTTTACCGACTCATTTACCTTGGCAGACAACTGAGACCACGGTTCCCCGGGGCAGGACAATGAGTCCCTTGATCAGTAACCTGCCCCTTTATCAGTCATAATAGCTCATGCTCACCCCCTTCTAGTCACTGTTGACTGTAGCTTTGGACAAGTGACTAGATCAAAAGAGCAGCATCGTTTTATTTGGCAAAACATTCAAGGGCACGTTCAGTGGTATTCCCTACTATTTCACTCATCAGTTATCAGTCCTGACCTTCCATGCGTTAGTAGAAAGTAGTGGAGTAGGAAGAACAACGGGATGGAAGAGAGACCTGGGTTCTTGTCCCAGCTCTGAATGTGTGGCAGTCTGCTTCCTTCTCTGCATTGGGACCTTACAGACCAGATGACCGGTAGGGTCTCTTTGAGGTACAGCACTTGTTCCTTGAGCAATCATGTATTGAGCATCTTCTACGTGTGAAGCGCTGTTCTAGGCTGTATCTAGAGGATATAATAGCGAATAAAAAAGACAAAAATCCTTAATCTAATGGAACCCACGTTTTAGGGGGGGGGACAAGAAATAATAAATAAATAAGAAAATAAATACCATATGTTACAATCTGTGATAACTACTCTGGAGGGAAAGGAAGTGGGGTAGTGGGCATAGGGTACTGTTTTATGCCCAGTGGTAAAGGAAGGCCTCACTGGTAAGAGGGACCTTTAAGCAGAGACAGGCATGTAAGAGGGAGTCGGCTATGTGTTGATTGGGATGAGGTGTGTTCTAGCAGAGGGAACGACCAGGGCAAAGACCCGGAGGTAGGCATGTGCTCAGCATAATCAAAGAACAGCGAGGCTGCCAGTGTGGCAGGAGCTGAGAAATCAGGGAGACCGATGGGGTGGGCCAGAAGAGTTGGAATTGGGGCACATGTGGGGCTTGTGGGCTTGTTAGGTCTTCGGTCTTTACTCTGGGAAACTTGCAACCCAAATTAGATAGTAAATTCAGGTCACAGACTGAGTTTTAGTTCTCCAATATTTCCCAGGGTTCTTTGTATATAAAAAGCATGTCTTACAATAATCAATAAATATTTGAGTGATTTATGAATTGATTGACAGAAGTAAATTTGGTCATCTCAGGCAAAACACTTGCTTAAGTTTCCATGCCATATTTTTATCATGTGTGTGAATTTGTGTGTGTGTGTGTGCGCGCGTGCCTTTATATCCATTTCTATATTTCTCTAACGCTTTGGAATAACAGGCACCAGAAATATTTATTGAACGAATAAATTAGTTTTTAGGGGGATTCACACACAAACTAGATATTTCCCCATCTGGCAGATGTAAAAAAAAAAGTTAAGCTACATCTCTTCCACTGGCTGTAGAGCCTGGAAAGGTGTCAATTTCTTCATATAAATAATACTTTAAAGGGTTGTTAGTTCATCACACTTTAGCCTGAATAAAGAAACTAAAACCAAGTTCTGACAGGAGCAATTTTGAGGCCTTGAAATCTGACAAAGTACAACTGTTGGGGGTCAGAAACAGGAAAGTTAAAGGCATCGAAGAGTAAAAATAGCTCTTTCACAATTTTGCCTAAAGCTCTGGAATGTTGGTAAGCAAAATAATAAAGTTTAAACAACTGATTTTCCTGCCATTGTTTGTACTGCTTTACAGCATCGATCTGAAAGCAGCCAGTCAATCACCACTAAAGCTCTTTCCCATCTGCAGGTTCGCTGGGGTCCCTACTTTCAGAGTCCTGACTCTCCGATCTGTACCTACACGGCCTGCTGCCACAGTGCCTGGCGAGCTTCCTCCCTTGTGCAGCCTTTTCAGGGCTGGGCTGGGAGCTACCAGCAAAAAGAGGCAGAGTCATGCCAAAACCGGTTTGGCTCAGTGGATAGAACGTCGGTCTGCAGACTGAAAGGTCCCAGGTTCGATTCCGGTCAAGGGCATGTACCTTGGTTGCGGGCACATCCCCAGTAGGGGGTGTGCAGGAGGCAGCTGGTTGTTGTTTCTCTCTCATTGATGTTTCTAGCTCTCTATCCCTCTTCTTTCCTCTCTGTGGAAAATCAATATAAAAGAATAAATTATATCAAAGTCCTGTCTTGTTGTTGTTTTTTTTAAAAAGGAGGCAGAGTCAGAGAGCCCTTGAGGTTGTCAGCTGAGCCTCTGCCAAATCCCTGCAAAGTTTACAGAGGCGGTTATACGGCAATCTCACATGGATCTGTCACTTGTCATCCCCTGGTTGCCTCCACCCATGACAGTCCCCTGGCAGCAGCTCCAGCTCAGGCCCTGGGCCCCGGGTTCAGGCACTATCTGTCTGAAGCAGGATTGTTAAGGGTCTGGAGAAACATAGGCCTGTCTTGGCACAAGAAGCTTTCACTAATTGGGACAAGAAACACAAAAATCACAGGATTCTCAGCACTAGCATGTGTTGGGGGGAACTCTCTTATTAACAAGATACCCCCAAAAACATAGATTCTGTGATGCTCCTCACACTTTAAAGGACCCCAGAACACATATATGACTAGCCTTCTATGTTAATCAAGAGTGAATTATTCCAGCCCTGACTGGTTTGGCTCAGTGGACAGAACGTCGGCCTGCAGACTGAAAGAGTGAATTATTCATATTCCTGTTGAAAATTATTTAACTGCCATCAAATCTGGAAGAAATGATGAGGCAAATCTAAATAGGGAGAACAAATAAAGATATTCTACAAAACGACTAGCCTGCACTCTTTAAAAATGTCGTTGTTATGAAATATAATAATAATAATTGTTCTAGATTAATGACAAGAGATATAGCAATTAAATGCCATGTATAATTGTTGATGATCTTGGCTCAGGAAAAAAACAAAGTACAAAGCGTATTATTAAGACGATAGGGGAAATTTCAACTTGAACTTTATATTAAATAATAACATTTCATCCATGCTAACCTTTCTGAGCTAACATTGTACTGATTGTACTATTGTTATGTAGGAATGTATTGAGTGTGATTCTCTTAGGAGATGCACACTGAAGAAATTAGGGGTGTATTTCAGGAGGTCTGTACCTTACTTTCAATCTGGCCCCGTTTCCCCATCTGCGGAATAGGGAATATAACACCCACTTCACAGGGTTGGTGAGGATTAAATGTTAGGATGGAGGGTGTAAATGGTTGGTGTATGTCACTATTTCTGGGACCTTGCTGGCGGATAAAGGACAGGCAGAGAGAGCTTCTTCTTCAGTCTGTTTTGTGTTTAGCCTCTTCCATGATTTCTAGGGCTGGAGGGTGACATTTGAAAATACGTAATACAGGACTCTGTACTTGGCCTGGGGGCCCTGAATCCCATCCAGGGCTATATGAAAAGCACACGTTGGTTTTAGCTCTAAGGAACGCTTTTTTCTCCTTGCTTCCCTCACGTGAGATTTCTTATTTTTCCCCGCACATCTTACCATCCTGCTTCTATGTTTTTGTTCAATTGTAACTTGCTTTTGTCTAGGGAAATTCATAAGGCCTTTGAGTTTGCAAATTGGATTAAGGAGAACTAGAACTTTTGTGAATTTTGCTGATTGATCTCCACGCTACTTCTCTGAGTCAGCTCCGAGGCAAAGTCAAGTCTGCAGGCATTTATTGGGCATCTACTGAGTGACTAGGGCTGTGCCAGTACTATTGGATACAAGGAAATGGATACCAATTGTTTGCTCTCAAGAACTTTCAGGAGGAGGAGATCCAAAGCATCATTCACAGGAAGAAAAATACCTTACAATCCCAAATAGACTAGAACTATTTTCTAAAATGATTGGCACTACAATTTGAGTCTTGATTGAAAAAAAAAAAAAAAAAGCAAAACCACTTTGACTTGTGGGGAATGCTTTGCCATCATTTTTTAAAAATACATTTTTTAGCCAAAACCAGTCTGGCTCAGTGGTAGAGCGTCGGTCTGGGGACTGAAAGGTCCTGGGTTCGATTCCGGTCAAGGGCATGTACCTTGGTTGCGGGCACATCCCTGGTGGGGGGTGTGCAGGAGGCAGCTGGTCGATGTTTCTCTCTAATCGACATTTCTAGCTCTCTATCTCTCTCCCTTCCTCTCTGTAAAATATCAATAAAATATATTTTTAAAAAATACATTTTTTATTTATTTCAGAGAGGAAGTGAGAGGGAGAGGGAGATAGAAACATCAATGATGAGAGGGAATCATTGATCAGCTGGCTCCTGCAAGTCCCCCCACTGGGGACCAAGCCCATGCCCAGGCATGTGCCCTTGATTGTAATCAAACCTGGGACCCTTCAGTTTGCAGGCTGATGCTCTATCTATTGAGCCAAACCAGCCAAGGCAATTGCAATAATTAATTTTTATTTTTATTTTTTAATTTTTTATTTTTTTTACCAATTTTGTGCCATGGCCTCTGGCTAAACCTGTGGATCCCTCTCAGAATAATATTTTTAAATGCAGAAAAATTAAGTATATATGACTATGTATCAATATGTCAGTTATATTTAAATGAAAGGGTCAAAATATTTTAAATTTTAGTTAATGCATTAAATAATAAGATTCAGCAGTGGGTCTAATAACTACCAAAATTTTGAAGTAGTGAGAGTATTAATGATATCTGAGATTAGACCTAAGGGCTAACATATTTTTCAGGGACCCTAAAATGTTTTTATTTTTTAAAGTCCAAAGAAAACATAAATTTGGGGTTGAATAAAATGTTTATCCATATATATGCTGATGTTGTAGAAAAAATACAAATTTTATAAAGCAAGGTACCCACAAAAGCAGAGGTGTGAAAAGACCATAAAAATCATAACTCCACCTTATTCAAGATAGCACCACCAACCAAAATGTGCTATGGAAATCTCATGATAGCCATTAGGGCCAAGTCACAGGTTCTGCTAATATTACTAAAGCTTGTTGCCTACATTCATAATTGAAGGAAACATTAAATTGAGTAGTGGAAGAGAGCCAGACCCTTGAACTGGTCTGAGGTCCTGTTTTCCAGGGAAAAGAGGGGCATAGATATGTGAAGGTCACAGTAATGGTCAGTTACAGAAGGGCTGGGTCCAAGTCTGCATGTTGACATGTTTGGCCAGGTGGAAAAGAAGGGAGACGGGTGGGGAAAGCAGTATAGTGAGAATGTGAAATTGAATGCAAGAGTAGACACGCATTCTAGTTTGCATTCTTTTAGGTTGTAAAAAATGCATCCTAATAAAAGGCAAAAATAGAAACAAGCACAGTGTCTGGTGCCCAGGGAGGTCAGTAAGATAACAGGCTGGTCTAGAATATATGACAGAAATCCACAGGAGTGAGAGACAAAATTGAAGAGATAACTTATGGAATGCCTTGAAGATCAAAGAGCATTCTAACCCAACCCAAAGGCTGAGAGACAGTCACCATGGGTTCCTCAGCAACAGAGCAGTGAGTAAGAGCAGTCCTATATAATAAAGAGGTAATATGCAAATTGACCCTCATGCCCTTACATCACAAGATGGCTGCCCCCATGTTGTCACAAGATGGCTGCCCCCACAACATCACAAGATGGCTGCCTCAAGATGGCCATCCCCATGTCATCACAAGATGGCCTGCAGGGGAGGGCAGCTGGGGGTGATGGGCTGTCAGGGGAGCAGTTAGGTGTCAATCAGGCCAGCAGAGGAGCAGTTAGGGGGTGATCAGGCTGGCATACAGAGTGGTTAGGGGCAATCAGGCAGCCAGGCAGGAACCAGCAATAGTTAGGAACCAGCAATCCCAGATTGTGAGAGGGGTGTCCCAAATTGGAGAGGGTGCAGACTGGGCTGAGGGATACCACCCCAGTGCATGAATTTCATTCATCAGGCCTCTAGTATTTTAAGAAAAGCCCATCTGAATTGAGCCAGCAATTTTAGTGTGTGTGTGTGTGTGTGTGTGTGTGTGTGTGTGTGTGTTTTAAATTCAAATACTATTTTAATTTTATTTCTCCTTTTGGCAAGGCTGGGTCCCAGTGAGGCAGCCTGGCAGTGAGAGTGCAACCTGCAACATGGAAAAACTAGCACATGCATTCTAGAATGTTCTGGTGGAATGTGGAGTTTACCTAAAATCTGCTAAAGCAATGCCAAGGTTTTTTTCCCTTTCAGTAAGTCTGGTTTTCCTGTGGGCTAGAAAAAAATAGTTTTTCAACCATCACTGCAGAACCAGCAGGAAATAAGCCTCGTTTTTCCCATTTCTCTCACTTTCCTGCTTTCCTACAATTTGCCCCCTTCAGGAACCTTTGCCCTCCGAGCAGCCCAGAGAGAGCCGAAGCTCTAGTTGGGGCAGCACAGCCCTGTGCCTCCTCCCAGATCTGCTCTGAGGGCAGGAGTCACCTCCCTCCTTGACCTTGGCTTAGTAGCCCACCCGGGACTTGGTTCATGGTCAAATTCAGCACATCCTGAGATCTTATGGGGGCAGGGGCTGTCAGGGAAGAAAAGGTTTAAAGGTTGTTCTACTCAAGCAATTTGCTGCACAGAGTAGATGGGCAAAATCCACACATTTAGTAATTATCTAGATTGGGGAGGAAAGTACCAGTAAATCGCCCAAACGTAAAACAGAATTTATAAAACAGAGCCCAGAGAGAAGTCTGGGAGTTTTTCTTCCCTCTTTCCCGCCAACTATTCTAAAGCAGAATTTGCTTATGTGGGGGTCCAGAACAAGTCATGTCCAGATATGCCTCTGTGGTATGCAGATTATTTGGAACGAAAGCAATTTTAGCTTGAGGCTCAAGAGAAATCTCTGCCTTTCCCTGAAACCACCTAGAAGAACTTAAATTAGAGGCCTTGCCCATAATAAGAGATTATCAGCAATCAACTTTTTGACCCACCTACATGGCAAAGAAAACTATTTACTAAACATCTGTTCTTCTTGTCATTCTGCAATGACCCTTTGAAGCCCTGCAGGTGCGTTACCGCATCCCTAGCTCAGGACGTCCTATACATTTCAGTCCCCCTTTCCATCTCTGAACCTCTCTTGCATGTGGGGTCTCTGACTCTCTCATGTATACAGGGTTCCCATACATATGTATGTAGTAAATATGGTTATTTTCTCTTACTAATCTGTCTCATGTCTACTTGATAATTAGACCAGCTAGAAGAGGGGGAGAGAAAAGTTTGGTCCTCTCCCATGCTTCCAATGACCCTCCAATCTATCTTTTGCCCCAACCTGGTTGTCAACTGTGACTTCCAGTGGCTACTACTTGCCCTCTGGGACTATTCCACATGGGGGTACAAGCCCTTTGTGAGTCAGCCCCACTGAAATTCCCTACTCACACCCCATACATCAGCCAGCCACACACAACCAATCCCTTGCAGTTCCCCAAAGACCCCATGCTCTCTTGAGCCTCAGCACTTCAGCACAAGTTGTTCTGACTGCCTGTAAAGGGTTCTGCTTGGCTCACTCTGAGTCATCTGCAGAATACAGCTCATGTACCATCTCCTGACCACCATGCTTGGTCAGCAGCATGACTATGCCTTGCCCTAGACCCATGGCTCTGACTTACCGTTATACTTATCTTTTCCATACAGGTTTAGTAGGGATCTGGGCCTCTCATCCTTGTACCCCTAGTTCAGGTCTTTATTTTCTCTTCCAGAGACTTCTGCAGGTACCTTCATAACAGATTTTGCTGCTTTCAATAATGCTTCCCCATCTCCCATTCTCTCTCTTCCCACCTCCTGAATTTTATCTATAAAATATTTAATTCCTGCCCTAGCCTGTTTGGCTCAGTAGATAAGAGCGTCAGCTTGTGGACTGAATGGTCCTGGATTTGATTCTGGTCAAGGGCACATGCCCAGGTTGTGGGTTTGAGGCAGCTGATTCATGATTCTCTCTCATCCTTGATGTTTCTATCTCTCTCCCTCTCCCTTCCTCTCTGAAATCAATATAAATATATATTTTTAAAAACACATTCAATTTCCTCCTTACTCTCTTTAAAAAGTCTTGTATTGCTTCTCATTGCCATCTCCATGGCCCCCATTCAAGTTCCTTGCTAACCTGACTCCAAATTTCTCCTCCCACCATTTTGAGTCATTCAGCCAGTCAGGAGCTCCCCGGAGGGGACACAATAAGTCTCTTCTCCACTCTGGCTCATGGGGTTTCCTCTTCTCCATTCCTGATTGGCAAACCCCAGGTGCAATGTCACCAGTTTATGCCCTCAGCTCCAAACCCAGAATTAATTTCTTTTTCCAGAGTCTGATGACTCAGGCCAGTTCTGCTCAGCTGTTCCTTTGTTAGAGGCTGAGCTCCTGACCAGCAGGTGGCAGCTGGAATTTGCTGAGTTGTCTTTGGCCTCGTGCACTGAGCCTGAGGTGAACCCAGGATGCTGAACACACACATATACACACAGCATAGATTCACAGCACATCATAATGGCCTTTCAGTGAGGTGGGCAGGCTATCCTAAGCACCAGACAAACACTCCGTTCCTCCATGTAACTGGGCCTCTATCCTGGACCCATTCCAGAGTGGCCAGGGGATCCTCCCTGGAGCTTTGTTCCATGCTCTGTCACAAACCCTAGTAGCCCCAAGGCATGGACGACCACTAGGTCCATTGTAAGCACCTTCATGGATGCTTCTTTCAATGGTGGTGTCTTAGTCCATTTGTGTTGCTATCACAAAGCCCGTAGACTGGGTGGCTTATGGTGGCATGCCTCAGAGGTAGTGTGCATTTGGTTCCACAATAAAGGAAGTAGCACTGTAATCTTTTGCTGGTGGAGAGTCTTGCCTTTGATTTGTAAAAAGGGCACCATAAAGTGCAATAATGCAAAGCACAGTAAAACAAGGTAGGCCCGTAAACAGCAAAAAAAAAGTATTGCTCCCAGAGGCTGGAAGTCCAAGATCATGCTGCCAAGCATGGTCAGGTTCTGGGGAGAACCTTCTTCTGGGTTGCAGATGCTGTCTTCTCATATCCTCACATGGCAGAAGAGGAAGGGGGTTTTCTTAGCCCTCTTTTATAAGGGCACTAATCCCATTCATGAGGGCTCCACCCTCATGGCCTGCTCACCACCCACAGGCTTCACAGTAGCATCACTTAGGAGAAGCCCCTACTCATCTAGCTTCTTTTATTTTCTGGGTACCTTGCTTCACAGGAGAGCTCAGCATTTACAGCTCCCACTGCCCTTCCAGATGAACCCAGCATGCTATCCAGGGCCATACCCCACACCCTCAGCCCACAGAGTAGAACAAACCCTGGCACAACCCAGGGGATCTCATGGAGCCTCAAGCACTCTCCTTAGTAGAGAGGCATTTCTAAAAATCAAAAATCTGGAAATTATTACAAAATACTCTCTCTTCTGGCACACCGGAATATTCCTGCCATGCCAGAGGCATGGAGACTACTTCACTGTATCTCTATGGGTCTATTTGTGTATTTATACCTGAAAACCTTATTAATACATTATTTAAATCAATTTGGGGGTCCTGGTCCCCATTATTGGAATATCACATTTTTGAAAAAAGTTTAGGTGGATGTCTTACTATGAAAGAGAATGCTGAAATATTATCATCCATTATTTACTCCAAAGAAGCCAATAGGTGTGATGACCAAGTTGGCTTAGAAACTTTCAATTCCCCACTTTACTATATACAACATTGTAGTGAACCTCCTCATATACAGAGACAAATTCACAGAGGGGCTAGCTTTCAGCAGTAGGAGAAAGTCTGATAAGAAAGGGCTGGGAGAGTTAAACAAATAAATATGACATAGCAGTAAGATTGATGAGAAAATTGAGGCATAAAGAAACCAAAAGCTTTGCTTTTTAGCAAAATGAATTAACAGCAGACAATCATGGAAGACTATGTCATTTCCAGTGCTCCTTCTGGCTCAGTACCTTGAGGGGATTCTGGAATAAACCCCTGAGACCATGGCCGTACTCACAAGAGCTCCAGTAGGTCTGGGATGCTGACTCATAGAACCCGGAGCTCTTTGGTTTGGCCTCCTGTCTCTGGGGTGATGTCACTGCCCCACAGGAAGCACCCAGCACCTCAGGGCTGGTGACACCCTGTCTCAGGGACCATGTGCAGCGTGTTGGGTGGTCAGCCATCCTACAGCTGGTCTGCGAAGCCCGCCTAGTCCTGTGGTAAGAGATGGGTGTGGCTTTTAAATATCGCTCCATGTGTGGGTAAAAATATTCTCCAAGGAAAGGCAGATGCTACCTCTAAGAAGATACACTCCAGCCGAAACCGGTTTGGCTCAGTGGATAGAGCGTCAGTCTGCAGACTGAAAGGTCCCAGGTTCGATTCCGGTCAAGGGCATGTACCTTGGTTGCGGGCACATCCCCAGTAGGGGGTGTACAAGAGGCAGCTGATTGATGATTCTCTCTCATCAATGTTTCTAACTCTCTATCCCTTTCCCTTCTTCTCTGTAAAAAATCAATAAAATATATTTTTTTAAAAAGAAAAGAAGAAGGAGAAGAAGAAGAAGAAGAAGAAGAAGAAGAAGAAGAAGAAGAAGAAGAAGAAGAAGAAGAAGAAGAAGAAGAAGGAGAAGAAGAAGATACACTCCATCTTAGCTCTGTGTCAGGCCTGGCTTTGCACAGAGTGAGCTGTGTGCCCCTGGCTCCTCCAGCAGACTCGCCAGCTCTAGGAACCTGGAGGCGAGGGGGCAGGCTGCTTCTCTGAGGAGCCTCGTCCCCCTCTGACTGTGGGCATCACCCTCTGCCACAGCCCTGGGGAGCCGCTCCTCCCCTGGCCTCTGGTTGTGGGTCTGGGCAAGTCTCTCTTCCCAGTCTTCCGTTACTATCCTGGCTGCTGGTCAGCCCCCCCACACCCCCTCACTCGCTTGGACGGAAGCTCTGGGGCTCTGACTGCTTGGCTCCCAGCACTCACTACAGGTGCCTGTCCCAGAGCTGGCCCAGCCTCCCCCTGACCCCATGGCTCTGAGGCTCCTGCACCAAGGGACATGAAGCTTCTCCAGGTGGCTCACATCTCCGCAGGACTGACCCTGGGAAGGAGTCCCAAGTCTTTTGCACCACAAGGCCCCCGCATTTATCCAAGGCATCTGTTCTACACCCTGACCCCCAGCACTCCGGTGGGGCAGGAAGCAGGGACTCAAACCTGCACCCACATTCTCATCCTGTTTGGGTACAGCTCACAGGATAAGGATAGCTCTTCTATGTATAATGGCCAAAAATAAATCAAAAGAAGAATATTTTGTGACATATGAAAATTATAAATAAATAAAAAAAATTCAAATGTTAGTGGCCATGTTATAAAGCCTGGGTGGACCACAGCTGTTCTCGCTGACTCAGGTATTGTCTGTGGCTGCGGCAGCAGATCTGAGTAGTTGTGCCAGAGACTGCAAGGCCCACAAACCGAAAATATTTACCATCTGGCCCTTTACAGTAAACATTTGCTGGCTGCTGGTCTGTCACAAACCTTCCCTCCCTCTCCCTCTCCTCACGGTCATGTGCAATGGAATCTACCACTGCTCTCAGAATGGTGGGCAAAGGCAGACCGACAGCCACCATGGGGACCATGGTATAGGGGATTGATACACATTCCTTTTTTGGTAAACAATCTTCAACAGCTCCAAGTTCAAAATTTCTCTTCACAGCCAAACTGATTTTTACATATCTTAGGAAGAAAGGGTTACTGCTTTTCTGTATCGAATGAAGTTTTTTTCAAAATTACAAAAGAGTGAATTGATCATTTCTAAACAGGAAGATTATCTCAGACTAGTGGTAGTGCTTTTTTATTTTTTTAGAAGAATCAGACAACTGGAACCACAAACTTAGGTACTAAAAATAATTGAGGACTGTCCAAAAATCAAAATGATGAACTCGTGTGTGTGTGTGTGTGTGTGTGTGTGTGTGTGTGTGTGTGTATCAGTTCAACAAGCTGGATTGAGAATAGGAGTAGGAGAATTTACTTCTTGAGGGAGTTTTTGAATCTGATTAAGAATTTATATTTTTTGCCGAAACCGGTTTGGCTCAGTGGTAGAGCGTCGGTCTGCGGACTGAAAGGTCCCGGGTTCGATTCCGGTCAAGGGCATGTACCTTGGTTGCGGGCACATCCCCAGTGGGGGGTGTGCAGGAGGCAGCTGGTTGATGTTTCTCTCTCATCAACGTTTCTAGCTCTCTATTTCTCTCCCTTCCTCTCTGTAAAATATCAATAAAATATATATTTTTTAAAGAATTTATATTTTTTAAATCACAACATAAGATAGTAAGTGTGAATTTGTCCATTTGGGTTTTAAAAATTCATTCATTCATTTACCCAAAACCCATTACTTGTCAAGATTGTATTAGGGGCAAAAAGCTGCAAAGATTACCTGCCACCCTCCCTGCACGGAGAGAGGAGATGGTAGAATGGGAGTGTTTCCTTGGTCAGAAGGAGCAGATTCAGGCAGGCTGGCTCAGGAGGGGGGTTGTTTTTAACTCAGTATGAGTGTTAATAGAGGGGTCTTCCACAGGCAGCCAAAGGCAGGCCTTGGAGGGGCGGGCTCAGGGCACTGCGTCTGGAGAGACACTGGTTGGGGGAGATTCCAGGCTGTGGCAGGTGTTGGGGGCCGCATCTGTTGAGCTAGGTCAGTCTCCTCTGAGCTTTTCTTTCCCTTGGCATGAAGCACTTCTCACCTCCATCACTTCTGCTTGCTCACAGTTTCAATATTTTGTAATTTGGGCTTCTTATGACCCATGTGGCCTCAACTCTTATTTTCTTGCTTCTAAACATCCTACCAAATCTTATTTTTCCTGACATTTCTCTGTCTAAATTTCCAAGAAAGAGACGGGGATTTTCCCAGTCTTTTATGTGTGTGTGTGCCAGGTTTTAAAGTGAATCGTTGAATAGCCCACTGATTAGTTGGCTGTTGGTTAAATGCCTACTCTGAACCAATCATCTCTGGTTGGGGATGGGAGTGGGGGGTGGGCGGGGTGAAGCATAACCATTTAAAGCTGCTCCTTCGGTTTTCCCCAGCAGGGTTACTGGAAATGACAGATAATGTGAATAATTTGTTTACCATGAGTGAAACATAAAATTAACTCTATGCTGTGATAAGACTCAGAGCCAAATTCCCTGGGCAAGTCTGGCGGCACAGATGGTGGGAAAGAAAAGGACCCGTAACCCGGTAGGATTCGGCCTGGGGACCTCTTGTCAGCAGGACTCATTGTCCCAGAGATAGCCACATGGGCAATATCCGGAGTTGTTGGCTAATTGTTGTATCCAAGGGTGTTCATGGCAGCCAGCCTGGCAGGATGGCATGGTTCTAGGAAGTGGAATACGCCATACCAGGGGTGGCTCTAGTCCTCCCGGGAGTGGCAGCAAGAGCTAGGCAGGATCTCCACGTTGTCTGAAGTTCAGAGCAAAACACTAATTCCAGCGGGGAACTGGAGTGCTGAGCAGACAGACGCCCAAGATAGAGGCTCACTCTTACAGAACGTGCGTAGGGTGTGTGTGCGTGTAGGGGAGAATAGTGCTGCAACGCCAGGAATACCTATCGGCCACAATAACACAAAGCATCGGTAGTGACACCAACAACTTGAACCCTCCGCCTGCAACGTGGCCTAGACTCCTGACCAGCACGGAGTAGGTCAGCCGTGCAGGGTGAGAGCAGAGATGAGTTTGTGAGGAATCAGGGAAGCCATCACAGATGACTCTTCAACTGACCTTGATATAAGTATTTATCAGAAACAAAGGGAGGAAGATAAACAACAACAACAACAACAACAAACAAAAAACCTTCCTTGGTCAATAGGAAAAAAAAAGTACTGGAGTCCATCTGATACCTTCCCCTCAGGCTCAAAATTACCTACATGGCCAAGCCGGTGGTAAGGGAACACAGAAGGTTAGTTATTCCCAGCTACAACCCATAGCTGAGGTCCATCTGAGGAAGCCGGCTAGAAGGCCAGCTCCCCGGAGGGTTGCTAAGAACATGTGAGGAGAAAAGCTCTGTAGATTTCCAGAGAGGAGAGCCACCATGGGCCTTGAAAAGCCTGAGCTGCTTCTGTGGCTTCCCTTAGCTCATCATAAAAATAAATAAAAAATTTACTCAAGTGGTTGCCCCAAGTGCTTTAACTATCTTTACCTGAGTCAATAACAGAAGTGGGCCTAATTAGCACAGTGAAAGACAGAAATGGTTTCTGTTGGCAAAATTAGCAATATGTTAATTAACAAAGAATACTTAAACCAGTTTGGCTCAGGGGACAGTGTTTGCCTGCGAACTGAAGGGTCCTGGGTTCGATTCTGGTCAGGGGCACATGCCCAGGGTTGCAGGCTCGGTCCCCAGTAAGGGGTATGCAGGAGACAACTGATCAATGATTCTCTTTCATCGTTGATATTTTTTTTCTCTTTCTCCCTTCCTCTCTGAAATCAATAAAAATATATTTTTTAAAAAGAAAGAATATTTAAAATGGCTTTTACTGTCAAACCTAATGATGTTCAAGACAAGTGGAATGGCTAGAACATTAGAGACCCTCTCTGCCCTTATGTAAATGGAATATAAGATTCTAGGCATCCCTTCATTGATCCCTTTCAGAATGGCTTCAGAGGCACCATTCAGAATGTATCCTGTGTTTAGCCATACATTTAGACAATTCTGGTGGCCTGATATTAACTAAAACCTGGTATTTGGAATATTGTCCTGTCATTCCCAAGAGAAGCTTCCATATACAGAGTGGATAGAGCACCTAAAGGGTGAGAGGGCTGGGACTTTGCTGAGCTTAGAGAACCAGCTGCTTGCACGGTTTGTGGTCTTCTTACTAATAAATGTGTCACAGCACTTGGTCTGAGACCTGCTTTCATTATTATACCACAGAGGGTTGCAGGGAGATCAGATCAATCAGATCCCATCATATCTTGGCCAGAAAAAGGTAACCTTAGTGATGCAGAAATGGGCTATTCTATTGAGTCTAGGCAGCACTCACCAATTTGTCCATTCAACACATATTTCTCACATAACTTCCATTTCCCAGACATGTGCTCGACACTGAAGGTACAACGTGGCATGGGGCAGCCATGATCCTTTCTCTCAAGAAGCTTTTAGTCCAGGAGGCAAGCGATCAAACAAGTAATAGCAATCAGTGGTGAGTGGCATGGCAGGAGGGGCACAGAGGTGTGGGGACAGGGAGCAGGCAGAATATACAAGATGGGGGAGGTTAAGCAATTCCTTCTCTTTTCCTGGAAAAATTCAAGTGCTAGCATTGACCCCACAGGGGACTGGACAAATGCCTGAGGGCACCGGACTGGACCCTGTTACAGAGTCTGCAGCTCAAGGACATTTTTGAGGTCCCGTGGTCATTCTCCTCCCATCACTTCGGAGCCACATGGACACCTGGCCCCCTCCTATTTTTATCCCGGAGGCCACTAAGGTTCAAATCTACATGATGCAGTTGGCAGATTTCATCCCCAGAGACCGCAGCACGCCGAGGCTCAGTGACTTGCCCAAGGGCATTTATTGAGTCAACGGCAGAAACGGGAACAAAACTCAGTCACCTGACGCTGAGGCCAGCTCCCCTTCCATGGACACGTCACCTAATGGGGAAAATAATCCCCTGAAGTATCAAATAGCCTTGGTCTTTTGATGACTGAGCAAACTGATGAGCAAATAATGAGAAAAGTGGGTGTTAAATTCCCTTTGACATAACCCCTTCGGAAAATGCAGCAACAGAAGCAAGTAGAATGTGACTTATGTTGTAATAAAAGCAAAAATATTTTAAAATAGCCCAAACAGCTGATGAACATGAGACCTGGCTATGACTGTCAGCTTGAAGAAGAGCGGAGAAAAAGCATCAAATGCATAAACTGCCAGAGTCCTCAGGCACGCAGGGGTGACTGCTCACGATTCACGATCCACGGTGTTGATATAAGTGACGGAGTGGCCCTTTTCCATCCTCTTAGTTATGGAGGGATAGGGGAGAGGCACTTTTAAAACACAGATCATTTAAGAGTCCTCCCACTGGAGACTTTGATAAGCTGACTAATGACGTATGCCTGATGGAATCACAGTTGCCCGGGCTCTTGCTGACATGAAAGAAAACAGTATCTGCCTTTGGGAATAGAGGGTCTGTGACTCACTTCCTTTGTGATGAGGAAAGGGATCCAGGATAAGTCTGACCTGTGTACCACTAACCCACTGTCCACTCACACCCAGCCTCTACTGAACTACAAAAGGCTTTTACATGTTAGAGTGCGAATTTTGTGAAAGGAATGACATTGCTTACAAAATTCCATGTTCATTTTCTTTCCCTTGGAGTTCCTATTTGTTTCTTAAAAGATGGTGGCTTCCCTTGGCCTCAAAGAGTGACGATATACTTCCCCTCCACCTAGCTCTGCCCCACACCAGAATAGTGCTGAGCCAGCTTCCCAGCCCCTCATTGCCCTAATAGCAGCACCTAGGATTAGGTTTCTCCAAAAACAACAAAGATGAATTGAGTTTCCTTATTTATCTTCCTGTTTGAGAGAGAAATGGAGGTTGAAATGCAGAGGGTTTCCTTGTAGTCTCTGTTTATTGAAACATGTCTGTGAGCTTCCTTTTCTTCATGCAACCAAATGCAATCTATCAGCGTCACTGCACATATAGCATCAGGCCCCGGGGCCATGTAAGATTAGAAAGCTCAGACAGGATTAGCCTTGCTTTACTCCAGTCTTGTTTCCTCATCTCGGAGATACATAAGCTGTGATAGACAGTTTTACTGAAAGGGGAAGGGAGAAAATGTCGCTGAAAGTTCATAATACTTTCCCAATTTCTCAAAGGTGTGTAACAGGGAAATAAATCTCCCTAGACCTAAAAACTCAAGAAGCAAATTCTATTCATATGAAAAAACCTTCCACTGGACAGGATAAATGCTTTAGTCTACTGTAGGTCAATGCTATGGAAGACCCAGAGAGAGTTTACAGAGTGGAGAAGAGGAGTAAGTTCGCTGTGGATCTCTTACCGAATTCTAGATTCCCACAGCCAGCTGCAGGTGTCATCTCCTAGATGACCTACCCTAGCCGGGGCCAGAGCAGGACCCACTGTCCCCTCTGCCCACTCCTCCAATTCTGCTCACTAAGAGTACTATCCATCTCAGTGAATGCCACCATCTTCCAAGCTAGAGACCAAGGAATCTTCCTGATGCCTTTCTCTCCCCCCCTCTCAACTTCCAACTAGTTACTCAGTCTTGTTACATCTGCCTCCTAAATCTCTCCCATATTTGTCGACACCTCTTCATTCCCACCATCTGCCACTGCCCTCGCCCAATGTGCTAGCACCTCTCACCTGGGTCACAGCACCAACCTCTTAGTCAGGGCTCTGTTTCCTGCCTAGCCCTCCATGCCTCCTCCACCCAGGGTGAGTGACCCTTCTAACATGCAGATCTGATCCCCTTAAGACCCTTCAATGGCTTCCCCTCTACAGATAAAGGCCAAAAAAGGCTCATCAAGACCTTCTGTGATTGAACAAATTTCTCTCTTCAGATTCTTGACTTGCTACTCCTTCCCACTCATTCTCCATCCTTGAGCTATGAAAACGTTTAGGTTCCAGGAAAACCTGTCTGTCACTCTCTCTCCTCTTGGCCATTGTGTCCTATCCCCACAGCTTGGAACACTTCTGACTCTCTCTCCTCCTCACCTGATTAACTGCTCTTAGTCTTTCAGATCTCAGAAGTCCTTTCTTGACATCACTATGTCCTCCCATAGTACAGTCTGCTTGTCCCATTTTAAAGCTCTTACCTCACTTAGGAGTGCAAATGCATTTTTATCATCTTAGCTGTATTCTCTACTAAAAGGTATGTTCCTTATATGATGTTCTAGAAAGGCAAAACTATAGTGACAGAAAGAAGATCGGGGGGTGGGGACAGGGGATTGATGACAGAGCAGTCAAGTAAACTATTTTGGGGTGATGGAAGTGTTCCACATATTAATTGCAGTGGTGGTTACAAGAATCTATGCATTTGTCTATATACATCAAACTTTACACTTAAAATGGGTGAGTTCTAGGCATGGAAATTATGCCTCAATAAAACTGGTTTTAAGAAAAATAAATCTATCCCCCTTGAGGGCAGGTTTATACTTAGAACAGGTCTGTAATACATACCTATAATAAGTCATCTACACTAATAAAAGAGAAACATGCAAATTGACCATCACTATGCTACACCCACCAGCCAATCAGGAGTGAGTATGCAAATTAACCCAACAAAAATGGCACTGCTTGAGTGTCCAGGCCTGTCAACTTGGCCAGGGGCCCCTCTGCCACTACTGGAGTGTCTGGGCTTGTCAGTCCCTCCATAAGGCTGGATGCTGCATTCAGGGGGCACATGCAAATTGTCCCCTCAGGAGTTTGACCAGGAGACCAGGAGTTTGATCACTTGCTATGACATGCACTGACCACCAGAGGGCAGCACAGAATGAAGGAAGACCACAGCTGGCAGCCCGGGAAGGGATGCCCCAGCCAGCAGCTGGCAGCTGGTAGCTGTGGAAGGGAGGCCCAGGTTGGCAGCCAGAAGGCCCCTTTCGGCCCTGATCACCAGCCAGGCCTAGGGATCCTACCCATGCACGAATTTCATGCCCCAGGCCTCTAGTTGTTAAGTAAATAAGTGGGTGGATGAACAAATATATATTATTTCTTTTAACCTACTGTTTTGTACATTTGGCATCAATTTTTTAAAAATATATATATGTTTTTTAAAAGTGTTGCTATGACCAACCTTGGCATCCCATGAATGGGACTCAAATGTTCTTTAATGAAATATGAGACATAAGACCTGTGCATGTCCTTTGAGGGGAAAAAAATGGTTTCAGGACAAATTTCAGACATTATAATGACACTAGACAACAGTTCTGCTTGCCCTCTGTCTGTAGAGTGTGAGAAATAAACAGCTTCAGGCAATGGCTAGTGGCCTGCCTGTCCAGAAGCTTCTTGTCTGGAGCCTCAGGCTGATCTAGGTGCTGATTGAGTTGTGTCCTGAAGGCAATGACTATGTCCATGTCCATTCCTGAGCTGCACGTCCTCTTGGTTTCCAAACAGCAGTTGGTTCAGAATAAATGGGGTGCTGACTCTGTCCCAGACCCCCATGTAAATGCCTAGACATTGATGCAAAGACATTGATGTAAGTGTCTGCCTTAGCCGGAGACATCTTTGACCAAAGGCATAGGTTATATTTCATTAACAATGACTGAGACCTGGTTAACCCTTGCTTAGATATCCAAGGTTAGGAGTCCTTTCTGTTTACGGAAACATACATGTACACTTTCTACCAAGAACAAAAGAATACTTAGAACTGGAAAGGAACAGCTAGCTCGTTGCTTCATTTTCAGAAGAGGAAGTTGAGGTCAAAGGCTGAGAGGCATGGCTAGACTGTGACGAGACAGCTAGGGCAAGGTCTCTCTTTCTGAACCTGAGGGCCAGCTACCAACAGCCTCCTCCCTGGACCACATGCCTCCCTGGTTGGTTTGTTCATCTTAGAGCACAGCCTTCACCAGCCACCAGTGCTTAACCCAGTTGCTTAGCCGGTTTTATATATTGAGTGAATCAAACAATGAATCTCAGAATGCAAATTTTCTCTCAGAATTTACTACTGAATGAATGAAAAGAACCCAAAGAAAAAAACAAAAGGACTCGTTTTGTGTAGCTCACTCACACAGCTCATTTGGCTGAGAGAGAGGCAATTCCACCTCTCATAATTTATTGCTGCCTCCAGGAGGTGCCTGCTTCTCTCCCACCTGTCAAAGCACACACAAAATATATCAGGTCTGCTCTCCGTGGCTCTCAACACCACCTTCTCCCCTCTCACACACCTGGTGGGGACTGTTGAATGAATAAACAGATAACCTCATTTGTAAGTAGGTGGCTTGAAATCCAGAGTACATTTTCCAAGGGAAGCAACGTCATAAGGGTTTGGGTTTCCCTGAACTGCCCAGAAACCTGAATTAATCTGTCACGCCGCTGAAAAGATATATATTTTCAGGAGGAAATAAGGGGGGTGGGGGTGGAGAAGTAGAATTGCCACGCTAAAATAACCTGAACAAAAACATTCACTGGGCAGACCTTGCGCGCACAGCCCAGCTTCACTCAGAAGACGAGGGGGGCTGTCTCGCTTTTAAGTGAGTGATCATGCCTCGAAATTAGTGACTTCCTTTACTAACAGCCAAATCTCTCTCTGACAGCTGCTCAGATCAGCCAGGCATACATTACTTTCATCTTTAATAAACAGGCCCTCTGAAGTCAGTGACTGGTCTCCATAGCAACCAGAGCACGTTTTTTTCCCACTGATATTGGGGGCAGAAAGGAAGAAAGAATGGATCGCTTTTGCTGAGAGCTGAACCCTGAGATGGCAGAGGAAGGTGGGTGTAGGGTGCATGCATTGTCCTCTCTTTCCCCGTGACTCCCAACGAATTCCTAGCAAGATTGGGGGGGTGGCTGTTTCTACCTTTTACTAGGCTTGGAGGAAGAGGGGTCCTGATCAGTGATGGAAGAAATATGGGAAAGGATGCCAAGACTGGTTTGGCTCTGTGGATAAAGTGTCGGCCTTCGGACTGAAAGGTCCCGGGTTCGATTTCGGTCAGGGGCATGTACCTTGGTTGGGGGCACAGCTGATTGATGTCTGTCTCTCATACATGTTTCTAATTCTATCCCTCTACCTTTCTCTCTGTAAAAAAATCAATAAAATATATATTTTTTTAAAATATATGGGAAAGGACTGGTTTGGAGAGCATAGCACACACTAAGACCCGCACTGCCAAAGAGCTAAAGGCAACTTGATCCCACCTAATTCTCATTTACTGAGTGTCCCAGGTCTTCTGCTACTTGCTGCAAAGGTTATTTACAGTACAATATGAGGAGACACGCCAGCAAATACCACAGTGAGGCGGGAGGAGGGCAGGACAGGTTCCCAGAACAAGCATAGCCCCTGCCCTGCTCAGCCCGAGCAGCGGCAGCTCAGAGTTCTCTTCTCCTTCAAGCTCAGCCAGACCTTGTTTTTGAGCTCTAGCTGGGGAGGCTATCAGCTGCTCAGGCTGAATCAATGGTTTGTTGATAGTTCATTGATGCAGCATGCACTGGGCCTTTAACACCGGAGACCCGCAGAATTTCCACCTTCCCCGAGCTCTCCCTGGGGCTTGACTTGGTCTGCGTGATTGGGATCTGATTCACATTCCTAATCAGGGCTGGGGCCTTGGCGTCCCGCTTTGTTCTTGCTTACTTTTCCCCTCGGGCACCTAAGTCCTAGCTCCACAACCCTAGCTGGGGTCATGCTCTGAATAAACCCGGTCACCTAGAACCACACAGACAGAGCTTCTCACTTAATGTCAGCTCTTTCCCCCTCTGAGAACTGTACTCCGATTCCCCCGCAGGAGGCTGGACCCTTGAGTGCACCAACTGCTGCTTGCAGGAACCAAGCCTGTGTGCTGTGAGGTCCTGAAGGTCACACCTCGGGCCACTAACACCTCTGCATGTTACCATCCCAACACGTGTCAGCTGCTGGTTCCAAGTTCTTCCTTCTCGCTATAAACCAGGGCTGCAGCCAAAATACCAGGAAGCCTCATTCCTGAGGGGGCCACATACGATGGGTCTTGAAGGGTGACCAGGATTTGGGCAGTAGAAGAGAGGCTTCCTCTGTCAGAGCCAGAGCCTTGATAAGATCATAGGCTAATGGAGTCTTCTCTTTATTCAAATTTTAATTAGGTAATCCCAGCCCCCTGTTCCTAGACAACAGGTAAGTGTGCAGGAAGTCCTGGCTGGAAGAATCAAGTCCTGCCAAGGGCCCTTGTTGCATGGACAGGTCTTCACCGCAGCGTTTTCCTGGAGTTGGGGTGTGTGAATACAGTTGATATCCTCTGAGGGTTTGCAAAGAGGAACTCGACAGTTGAATTCCAGGAATAGGGCTATCACTAAAATTCATGGAACGTATTCACTCACTATTCACAAAACAGAAGGGTCTGGAGGAGCAGGCAGGGACCGGTCATGAAAGGCTCTGTGGGCCACTCTAAGGAGCTTTGATGTTTTAAGGAGATAATGTTGAACTATTAAACAATTTTAGAATGGGGAATAATGGGATCAGACGAGGTTATAAGAAAGCTACTGTGCTGTTGTGGGCATACTACTGTGTACGGGAGTGGAGAGTTTGGAGACTGAGAGGAAGAGCCAGGAGGTCATTTGCCCTACCCAGCTGCTCCAAGGGGAGTCACAGGCTGCAGGTGCTGAGTGCATAAGGGCCTTACTTCGGGGTCTCCTCCCTCTCCTTGCCCCTGCTGTGTCTTCTGTCTGTTCCCCACGGGTGCTGCCCCATATTCACTTTCTCCTGTGCTTTTTCCACTTACATCTTCCGCTTCAGCGTCCCCTATCCCTGCCTCTCTTTTCCTTGCTTTTTGTCTCGTTCTCAGTGTGGAAAGAAAGCCCCCTCCCCACAGCGTTGGAGGAAAAGACTGGCCCCAGGAGACAAACCCTTCCTCTGGTCTGTCGGAAACAAGTAGGCTGATTTTTTCATCACAGAAGCGGAACGCCAACGGCTGTTGGCCACACCAGTGGATCAGCAGAAGGTCTGTTAGGAGTGATTGTTCATTCTTATCCATTCCGTGTAGATTACTCTGGGAGCTTCTCTCGACCTTCCCTTGACCTGAAATACCTCCTCTATTGATGCCTGAAAGCCCACCATTAAGCTAATCATTCCTTTGTGTTAATCATTACTTTCTCTCAAAGGTTTTTCTTTGTACATTAAAATGCTCCTGGAAGGGAAAATACATTAGTTTCCTAATGCCTTGATATAAACAAAGAATAGAGGGGGAAAGTACAAAGGTTTCCAAACCCTCCTCAACGTCACATATGGAATTGTTATAAACCTAATTTGACGAGGTGCAAAATTAACAAAACATGTTTAAATTATAGAACTGCTGGGTCCATATAATAATTTTCTTTTTTAAAAATCTTTTTCACTGAAGTATACACAATAAAGGGTACAGACCTTAAGTGTACAATTTGATGACTTTTTGTACCCATTTAACTACCACCTACATAGAATCTATTTACAAATGCCAAAGGGCTCCCTGTGCTACTTCCTGGTCAGTATTCCCACAGAGATCATTACTGTTCTGACTTCTGTTAATTAGTTCTGCCTGTTCTCAAGCTTCCTATAACTGGAGTCATGTGGATTCCTATCTTCTTTGGCTCAATATATATTTTTTTGAGATCCACATATGCTGCCGCATGTATGAGTCATTTGTTCTTTTCTATTAGTGTTTAGTATTCCTTATATGAATACACTACAATTTCTTTATCCATTTTTCTGTTGATGGAACTGAGGTTGTTTCTGGTTATTAGGAATAAAGATGCTGAGAATATTCTTGTACAAGTTGTTCTGTGAACATATGCACTAATTTTTCCTGAATACATACCTAGAAGTGGGATTTAGGTTAAAGAGTAGGCATATATTTAACTATATGAGAAATGTTGAACAGATTTCCAAAGTGATTATACCATTTTGTATTCCCACCAACAAACGTGTTTGAGTTGCAGTTGTTCGACATCCTTGGGAACACTGGGCACTGTTAGTCTTTTTCATTTTAGCTACTGAGGTAGAGAAACACGTGCAATAAATTTGCCTGGAAGGTGGGTTCTGAGCAAGAGAACGAAGGCCTCCCATTTCTAACAGCTGTGGAAGTGGAGCTCTCATGAGTTTTGTTTGCGTGTTTGTTCTAATAACAAGAAACTGTAAGGGCTAAAAAGTTAGATGAAAGTTTTCTATCAATACCAGCAAAAAGAAAGGCAGCCTTGGGGGCTGTGTCACCAGTGGAGCAAAGAGCTAATTTAGGCACATTCTAGAACTCTTTGGATGAGGTAGACTGGAAGACAACACTATGGACCCCTGAAATGGTCCTATAGCAGGGTTCTTGGTTGCAAGCCACAGAGACCAGCTCAAACGAATGTAATCAGGTGACTATGTATTATTGAAAGATAACTAGGTACTCACAGAATTGATAGGAGAGTAAAGGGCAAGGCATAGATATGGGCAGGAACAGAGGATCAAAAACAGGCAATTCAGTCTGTTCTTAACAACAGTTCCTGGGGTCCTTGAGTCACTTGTTCACTATTCAAAGTTCCTGGGAAGCTTATCAGATTTGGTTGAGCTTAGACCACAGGTCAACTCTCAAGACTGGGAGAGGTAGAATCTGGTCTCTTCAAGAGCTTTCACAGTGCGGAGCAGACCCCTGGCTTTATACCCCACTAAGACTGCATACATAAGAGGAGAAATCAGATCTCATTTGGAAGGTGAAATGCATATTGAGTAGCCAAAGAAATGCCACATGTTCACTACAGCCCTGCCTTCAACAGAATGATACTTACAGTACGATGTTAATAAAAATAGGGGGAATGAGAGAAAATTGGCCTGAGCCTGTAAGGTGAGCAAGGAAAGGGAATCTGACATGACAATAAAGCCCAGCAGATTTGCTAACCTGTTTTCCAATGGACTTGAGTAAGAAGAGATCGTGTTACTCAGTTTCCTAATTTGTCTTTTTCAGCAAGTCTGAATCACTCCAGGACACTTGAAGTACAGTCAAAGCTGACTGAGAGAATCCTAGGGAATGTGGTGAGGGGTAGGGGCTGTAGAAACTGAGGGCAGGTCACAGCACAGGGATGTTGCTGCTTTTCAGCTCCTTTATACTGCAGGTGCTATGCTATAGGCATAGTGCCTAAGCCTGTGAGCTTCGCCGGGGACTAAGAAACTATCTGAGACCTGGTGGTGGTGGTGGGGAGGGGGGGGGGCGGGATTACAAGTTCCCAAATACATAAAGAAAATTTCAAATTTTAAAAAAGTGATGTTCAGAGAAAAAAGACAAGATGGAAGCATAGGTAAACACCTAACTGCAACCTCACTCAACAATTTCAAAAACTACAACTAAAATATAAAGTGGACATTATCCAGAACTACAGGAAAGTTGACTGACTGGAAATTCTACAACTAAAAGGAAAGAGAAAACCAGAAGGAAAATCAGAGGAGCTGTAAAAGCCTAAGGTACAGAGAGACACAGTGCACGCGTGGGGAGAGGACTGAGCTGGAGAGGAGGGGGCGGCTGAGTGCCTGGTTGGCGTTCCCTGGTGGGAAGGAGATAAAAGCTTGGGACTGTGTTGAACCCCAACTCCGACTTCACTGAATTCCAGTTCTGGGTGAGATCCTGAGATCCCAGGCTCATACAGAGGGAATCTGGGCTGAAAGGCGGAAGCTCAGGGGAGCGGTGAAAGGCAGAGCCCCCGAGTCGTGCACATTTCGCGCAGAGGAATCAACCGTCTGGTTGATTGGGCCGCTGGATTGCCCTAGTGGGAAGGAGACATAAGCTCCAGACTGCTCTTAACCCCACTTCCAACTGTACTGAACCCCAGTTTTGGGCTCGTTGGGGGAGAGACTAGACTGTCTGGTAGTGGGCAAAACTCTAGGGCACCTTTCTCTCAGAGGTGCTTGCAGCAAATACCAAAGGACACTGAGATTCAGGAACCTCAGAGGGCGGGGCTAACCTGAAGCCAAGGCTGTAGGCTCCACCCTCAAACTCTGCTCCATCCAAGCTGATCACAGAGGCTTTTGCAGGTTTCCAAGTCTAGTGGAATACGGCTGTCTCCTGGCATAGACATAGCTGATCCTCCCAACCTACCAACTCAGGGAAGCAGCGAAAATGCTGAGATGAGGAAACAAATCACAAATGAAAGAAATGGAGGACAAAAAATGACTGGATATAGAGTTCAAAACCACGCTTATAAGCATGTTCAAGAATCTCCTAGAAAAGGCTGATAAAATAAATGAGACCTATGAGGATATGAAAAAGAACCAACAAGAAATAATAAAGGATCAACTAGAAATAAAGAATACATTCTCTGAAATAAAAAATATTATACAGAGTCCTAAAAACAGAATTGAAGACTGCAAGAATCAAGTCAAAGATTTGGAACATAAAGAGCCAGAGGACACTCCTCCGCAGAAGCAAGAAAAGAGAATCCAGAAAGTTGAAGATAGTGTAAGAAACCTCTGGGACAACTTCAAGCGAACCAATATCAGAATTATGGGCGTCCCAGAAGATGACAGAGAGCAAGATATCAAAAACATATTGAAAGACAGTGACAGAAAACTTCTCCCACCTGGTGAAAGAAATAGACTTACAAGTCCAGGAAGCACATAGAACACCAAACAAAAGGAATCCAAAGAGGACCATACCAAGACACATCATAATTAAAATTTCAAGAGCAAAAGACAAAGAGAGAATGTTAAAAGCAGCAAGACAAAAGCAGGTAGTTACCTATAAAGGAGCACCCATATGACTGTCAGCTGATTTCTCAACAGAAACCATGCAGGCCAGATGGGAATGGCAAGAAATATTCAAGGTGATGAATAACAAGAACCAACAGCCAAAAATACTCTATCCAGCAAAGCTATCACTCAGAATCGAAGGCCAGATAAAGAGCTTCACAAATAAATTTAAGCTAAAGGAGTTCATCTCTGCCAAGCCAGAATTATATGAATTGCCAAAAGAGGTTCTTTAGGAAGAGGAAGAAAATAAAGATAAAAATGATGAACAACAAATATGTAACTATCAACAAGTGAATCTAAAAACCAAGGGAAATAAAAATCATGATGAACAATATTAACTGGTGAATATAATAGAATCAGAGGTATGGAAGGGGGGTGGACTGATGATTCTCCGGGAAGAGGGGAGTGGGGGGGAGGGCGGGAAGAGACTGAACATAAACTGCACCTATGGATGAGGACAATGGGGGATGGAGAAAGGGCAGAGGGTGGGATGGAAACTTGGTGGAGGGGAGCAATGGAGGGGGGGAAATGAGGAACATTTGTAATAATATGAACAATAAAGATTTATTTTTAAAAATCAATAAAATATATTTTTTAATAAAAAAAGTGATGTTTAATTAGCATTTAGGCACCTCTTCCCCACTCTTTGGTGATGCTTGTACCCCCAGCTCAGAGTTTCCCCAATATTCAGCCCACTGTTCATTTATCATGTTACAAAGCCACCAGTAAAGAGAGAGAGAGAGAGAAAGAGAGAGAGAGAGAGAGAGAGCAAGCAAGAGGGAACAGGAGCAGGTGACCTGGTTACTCCATACAAATGGCCACATCTTGATCTTCATCCGAAGCAAAGAGTCAAACTCAGCTCTTAACTTCAAAGAGAGCCCTGGTTGGTGTGGCTCAGTTGGTTGGGCATTGTCCTGTGCACCAAAAGGTTGCTGGTTTGATTCCCAATCAAGGCACATACCAGGATTGCAGGTTCCATCCCTGGTAGCAGACATGCAGGAGGCAGCAGCTAATCAATTGATGTTGTGCTCTCACAATGATGTTTCTCTCTCTCAAAAATCAGTCAACTCTCCGGAACCTGTTTGGCTCAGTGGATAGAGCGTCTGCCTGCAAACTAAAGGATCCTGGGTTCAATTCCGGTCTGGGGCATGTGCCTTGGTTGCGGGCACATCCCCAGTAGGGGGTGTGCAAGAGGCAGCTGATCAATGTTTCTCTCTCATCGATGTTTCTAGCTCTCTATCCCTCTCCCTTTCTCTCTGTGAAAAGTCAACAAAATATATATATTTTTTAAATCAATCAACTATTCTTTAAAGAAAAAAGACTAAAGCCCTGACCTCAGATTCAAAGATCCAGTTTCTGGATCTTTTCTTTATTCCTCCAACTGTTCAATAGAATTAACTCAATATAGCTTTATATCTAGGAAAGATTATGAACTGTCTGAGTTACCTGAAATAGGGCAGAGGTCCCGCTCAGCTTGGACTTTTGGAGCATGCGTCTCCCTACAATGGAAAGAACGCTGGTCCAGGTGTATATGCCAAGCTTTGTCATAAACTCACTGTATGGCCTCAGACAAGTCATAATTTTTATTCTTTTCTTTCCTCTTTTGTAAAGCGAAGAGAGTTGACTAAATGAGTTCTGAAGTTTGTTCAAGCTCCATGATCACTTAAACTTAAGTAGATTCTTAAATAAAGGAACCACATTAGCTTTGCTGACACGTCTTCCCTCATCTGCCTGAAGACCAAAGGATATAATAAAAGCATCTTTGTCCCCCAAATCATGCTCAATCTCCAAGTTCTTCAGCCTGTGATCAGTAAAACTTAATTTGCTGTAATTTAGTGAGGTAGTTCTAGGAAAAAATTATATCAAATTTCACTAAATGCGCATTCATTTGGTTAACCAGGCCACTAGGACTGACATACTGTACTGATTACATAATGTGAGTACCTTCAACATCCTTCCACTTTTGGTGAATTGGCATTTTAGCTATAAGTCTAGAGGCAACTATAATTTATTTTCTTTGTGGTAGTGGTAACCATGTCTAAATTAGTTAAATTACTTTAATATGTTGTTTCTGTAAGGATCAAAAATTGTTGATCGCTCCTTCCAAGGAAACATCAACCCACAACATGTGGAATAAATTTTCACATTTCAAATCCATTTTCATGTCTTTGTTTCATTTTTGGTTCTTCTGGATGATTTCATTTTTGTTGGTGGTGCTAAATCAACTTAAATTTTGGATATGACTAAATACTCTGATACTTGTGCTAATCTCTGACCAAATACCTGCTTTCATTTTGCACTCTACAACAAGACAACATAATTCTGATCAATTACAATGGCTGGCTGGTGAGCTCTTCATTCTGTCCATGGCAAGATAACTGACTTCTTTGCCTAAACAACCTCTTACAGAATAATATTCTGACCTCCTCTCATTCTCTGTCCTTCTCAGAGGAGGCCAGGATAAGTCATGCTGCTGATCCACGTGAATGTAATTTGAGCAGTTTGGAAAATGTGCAAACACATTATTAGTAATGTATTTAAACAGCACCTTTCCCTAAGGTGTTTATGATCCTTTAAAGTTATGGTATAATTATTCTTTCCGGCACCACTCTAAAATGTAGTATATGGCACAGCAAGAATTACATTTGTCAGGGAACATGACTGTTATAAAAAAATAAAAATTATTCATCATGTCTCATATAGCACTTTTTATAAGATCTATATGTCCCTTATCTCTTTCAAACAGGATTTGAAGCAACTTACAAACTAGCAGGTGCAGCATAACTCTAATAAAATAGGAATAAAATCAGGATGGAAGGTAGGATAGCTCTCTCCAAACAAGATAAGAAGGTTTAAAGGAAAATGTGACAGATCTATCACACAGAAATATAAAAGTTCTATGGTGAGCCCTAGCCAGTTTGGCTCAGTGGATAGAGCACTGGCCTGTGGACTGAAGGGTTCCAGGTCTGATTACAGTCAAGGGCACATGCCTGGGTTGTGGGCTTGATCTCTAGTAGGAGGCTTGTAGGAGGCAGCCAATCAATGAGTCTCTCTATCATTGATGTTTCTGTCTCTCTCTTCCTCTCTCTCTCCCTTCCTCTCTGAAAACAACAAAATATATTTTAAAAAGTAAAAGTTATATGTTGAAAGGTTAAGACCAACAGATAAAGGGTTGATGCCTACAAATGCCTAAAAGTCAGCAAAAGACCAACCATTCAAGTGTTTATTTTGTGCAAAGAACATGGTGATTAGGCCCAGAATAAGAAATACGAAGAACCAAAAATCTTATGGGGGGAAAAATACTTAATTTCTAACTCCTACAGAAGTAGTTTCAAATTAAAACAAGATAACAGTTTGCACCCAACTCAATGCCATTCTTTGAACTTTACCATTCCCTACAAAGTTATCCCTTCAACTCCTCAAACAAGACCAACCCAATCTCAGAATCCCATTATGAAGATCTAGTTCCTGATGCAATTTCAGTATCAATTACTGTAGTATTCAGAGTACCAGTAAGAAACAGTTATATGCTCAAATTAGGATAATTTTAAAAGGGAACTATTTACATTGGTGTAGATGGGTATAGGGAAATCAGAAGAGAAAAGATAATAACCAAGGGCTAGTAACAGCTGAGTATTATTGCCCTAGACTTGAGGAGGAGGGTCATATGGAGAAAGCTCCATTAAGAGAAGTACTGACCTTCAGTCAAGGGATTCTGACAGCCCCTAGCAACCTCACAGAGAGGGAGCTAAGGGAATAAACACCTTAAACTCTCTTTCTCCCCTATTTCCAATCTCTTTCCAGGGTTTCCCAGTGGCCAAACCCAAGTAGAAGCCAAAGGCAAATGAACCAGTGGCTTTAGTCAACCACGTCAGTCTCCTGGGTAGAGAGTGGATCTGAAGAGGAAAATGAACAAATGTGTTTGTGATGTCTAAGCAGAGGTGCAAAGCAGGTATTTAAGTGGCTCTTGAGATTGGAGAAATGTCTGGGCAGTTGTACACACTTGAGAGCTCTCAGCATAGAAATGAGGCCATGAAAGCAGATGAGTTGACTTAAGCAGAGACTGTAGAATGAGAAAAGAAAAGGATCTAAGGCTGAACCATGAAGTTCCAACATTTCAAGGTCAAGTAGAAAAGAAAAATCTGGCAAAGGGACAGAGAAATACAGCTACTGAGAAGAAAGAAAGAAAGAAAGAAAGAAAGAAAGAAAGAAAGAAAGAAAGAAAGAAAGAAAGAAGAGAGAAGAGAGAAGAGAGAAGAGAGAAGAGAGAAGAGAAGAGAAGAGAAGAGAAGAGAAGAGAAGAGAAGAGAAGAGAAGAGAAGAGAAGAGAAGAGAAGAGAAAACAGAGAATGTGGAAACTTGGATACCAAGAAAATAAAGTTTCTTTCAAAAAGAAGGAAGGGTCAATTTTGTTAAAGTCCACTGAGATGTAATATAACATAAAGACTGAGGAGTGTCCATGAGACTTAGGAGCATAGATGTTACTAGATACTTTGGTAAAAATAGTTTTAGTCAAGAAGTGGGGAGAAAACCAGTTGGAGGAAGCTGACAAGTAAACAAGTATGGAATAAGGGCAAACAATGACTATGCATAACTCTTCCAACCAGTTTGGGTGTGAGGAGAGCAGAGTGAAAGAGTAGAACCAGAAAGAAAATTTGGGATCCAGAAATGGGATTTTACAAATGTGAGTGACTAGAGCATATTTAGATGACGATGAAAAGAGGGGAACAGATCAAAGATAGAATGGGGGCTAACTGGTAACATACCTCTCTGAGAAGGCCGGAATCCATGACATGAGGAAGAGAATTGACTTACCTGGGAGGAGAGACATCACTTCCATTTTGTCAGAAGGAAAGAACAAAGGATGGGCAAAGGTGCAAGTTGGTTTATTGAATCAGGTGACAGGAAGTGAGGTAATCCCTACGGGAGGGCTTCTATTTCCTCTGTGAAGCTGGAACAAAAGATATCGGCTATAAGTGAGGGATGAGATGGTGACACCAGGCCTTGAGAAAAATGTTCAAAATGCTTGTTTCAGAGACTGAAGTGTGTGAGTGGACAAGAGAACAGTGGGATTCCCCAGGGGTGGAGGTGGTTTAAGAGTCGGTGGAGATGATGACCGGCAAGACTCTGCTAAATTGGGGTTTTTTCTTTCTCTTGTTGTGCTTTGCTGCCTAAGAGGAAATGTAAAGAAGGTATATTGTTGAGAAGAATTGCTTTCCCAGAACTCCCAAGGCTAGTGTAATAAAAGGACAAAATAGGACAGTAAGTATAGGATATTGGAAAGATAGTGATTAATATAATGGACTATGGAATCTACAGTGGCTTCCAATGCAAACAAAGGCAGAGTAGGTTGATAGATAAGAAAACATAGAGAGGCCCAGGAGCTAAGGGCCTCCGTGAGGTGAGGTACAGGGTGGGTCAGTTAGACTAGACTACATAGAATGAGAGAGAGAGTTGTAATCAGAGTGAGAAATCTGAAAGATGACAAGGTCCAGGGTGTGACAGAGAAGTGGATGCTGGAGGTGGTGGAGTAGATTAAGAAATCTGAGAGGCCAGAGTATTGACTAGGTAATTCATGAATCTCCTAGAAGGATGGTGGGGTTAAGGTGAAAGGGAACATTGTGAGTCAGAAGGAAAAGTCCTTGGGGAATGAGGAGGAGTGACTGGGATACTGGTAATGGCAACACCATCAGAACCTTAGTAGAGCAGCCATTTGTCCAGGAATGTCTGGATGCACACCAGGGCACAAGGATCATCCCATGGGCGGGAAGGCTATAGAAAAATACTTTTAAAAGGTAAAGAAGCAGTAGAGATGGGCTTAAACTTGGGCAAGGAGACAGAGTTCTCCGTGAGTCTGAGGTTCAAGAATCCTGCTGTGAGCATAGGCAGCAAAGTGACCAGGGATGAAGAGGAGAAGCTTCAACTTGAGTGTGTTTGGCTCATGGCTTGTGAAAGAGTTGCCATTAGAAATATTTCAAAATAAGTGTCTGTGTCCAGAAAGCTTTATGCTTGCTTTTCAAAGACATACACACTTGCCAACTCTAATTGTCCTTCATTTCAATGGTGACCCTCTGTGTGTGGTCTGGCTCCAGAGAACAATGCCTAACCAGCAATATTTTTTCCACACTCAGGATTGTCCTTGGGTTTCTTGGTTTCCAGCTGCTGTTTGCTGAGTCTGGAATGATTTTTACTTTAGTCCCCTTTATTACTAGTTCACTAAACATCATGGTTTGTAAAGAAACTACCCACCAACAATTGCTTTAGGCCAGTCTTCTCTGGATGGTTTTCTTGTATCTGCCTCTCACCACGTCTTTGAGCCACTTGTAATTGCCCTCCAGTGATTTCTCTGTGCTGTTCTATCCCCCACTTTACTTCTGCATGGGTATCCACCCTCTGCCTTTATCCACTCCCAGGGCAATAAATGGGGTTTTGGGGCAGCCAGGGTGCCTCCAAGATCACCAGGTGGATGGCAGTGTAACTAATGCCCTTTATTAATAAGAGAAATGATGTGGGACATAACTCTCAGGACTTGTTAGTTGTACCTTGGACAGCTAAACAAACTCAGCAGGTATTATTAGGTAAAACAAAAGTCAGTCTGTAAACAGTGAGACTGAACTTACCAAATTTCCCTTTGGCTAAAGGAAAAAAAGCCTTTCTCATTTCATTGTAATTGATTACTAAATCTTAGAATGCAAGCTGTGACCTCATCTTGACGAGTAGATCACAAGTGTTTGTCACAGTTTTTCTCCCTCCCCAGAAGTATACCCTGCACCATAGTGGATAGGCCAACCTAGGACACAAATGCAGTTACGTGTGAAAAACACACTTAGCAAACCGGATTCACTGTGCCACAGGATGTCTGAGAGTAGCCACATAAGTTATTGCCGTTTGGATATATTTTTTTCTGGCTTCTTTCATTCCACATTTTTTTAAAAAATATATATATATTTTATTGATATTTTACAGAGAGGAAGGGAGAGAATAGAGAGCTAGAAATGTCGATGAGAGAGAAACATCGACCAGCTGCCTCCTGCACAATCCCCACCGGGGATGCGCCCGCAACCAATGTACATGCCCTTGACCGGAATCGAACCGGGGAACCCTCAGTCCACAGACCGACGCTCTACCACTGAGCCAAACCGGTTTTGGCTCATTCCACATTTTTTATTCCATCCTTCCATATTGTAACATGTAGTAACTCATTCATTTTCATTGTTGCATAATATCCCATTTTGTGAATATACCACGTTTCAACTGCTGATTGATCTCAGTCTTTTTTTTGTGTATAGATTTATTTATTTATTTATTTCAATGTATATTTTAATTAAATTATTATATGTGTACATATCTTACCATTGCTCCCCCCACTTCCATACATTCCCTCCCTCCCCAGAGTTTTGTGTCCATTGGTTATACTTATATGCATGCATACAAGTCCTTCAGTTGATCTCTTATCTCCCCCAGATCTCCCCACTCTCCCCACTGTAATTTGACAGTATGCTTGTTGCTTTACTGTCACTATATCTATCTTTTGGTTCATCAGTTTATAATATTCTTTATTATCCATAAATTAGTGAGGTCATGTGGTGTTTCTCTTTCATTGACTGGCTTATTTCACTCAGCATGATGTTCTCCAATTCCATCCAGGTTGCTGAAAATGATAAGAATTCCTTCTTTTTAATGGCAGCATAGTTTTCATTGTGCAGATGTACCATAGTTTTCTGATCCAATCATCTGCTGACGGGCACCTAGGCTGTTTCCAAATCCTAGCTATTGTAAATTGTGCTGCTATGAACACAGGGGTGCATATATCCTTTCTGATTGGTGTTTCTAGTTTCTTGGGATATATTCCTAGTAGTGGGATTACTGGGTCAAATGGGAGTTCCATTTTCAGTTTTTTGAGAAAGCTCCATACTGTTCTCCACAGTGGTTGCACCAACCTGCAATCCCACCAGCAGTGCACAAGGGTTCCTTTTTCTCCGCAATCTTGCCAACATTTGTCCTTTGTTGTTTGGTTGATGTTGGCCATTATGACAGGTGTGAGATGGTACCGCATTGTTGTTTTGATTTGTATCTCTCAGATAATTAGTGATTTTGAGCATGTTTTCATGTGCCTCTTGGCCTTCCTTCTGTCTTCTTTTGAAAAGATTCTATTTAGGTCCATTGCCCATTTTTTAATTGGCTCATTTATTTTCCTTTTATTGAGTTGTATAAGCTGTCTGTAGATGTTGGAGATTAAACCTTTATCAGTGATAACATTTACAAATATGTTCTCCCATACAGTGGACTTTCTTGTTGTTTGTTGATGGTTTCTTTTACTGTAAAAAAAGCTTTTTTCTTTTGATGTAGTCCCATTTGTTTATTTTTTCTTTAGCTTTCATTGCCCTAGGGGCAGTATCAGTGAAAACTTCTTTTGGCATATGTCTGAAATTTTGCTGCCTGTGGATGCCTCTAGTATTTTTATGGTTTCCCGTCTTATGTTTAAGTCCTGTGTCCATTTTGAGTTTATTTTTGTGTATGGTGTAAGTTGGTGATCTAGTTTAATTCTTTGCATGTATCTGTTCAATTTTTCCAACATCATTTATTAAAGAGACTGTCTTGACTCCATTGTATGTTCATGCCTTTTTTGTCAAATATTAATTGAGCATAGTGATTTGGGTTGATATCTGGATTCACTATTCTATTCCATTGATCTATATGTCTGTACTTGTGCAGTACCAGGCTGTTTTGAGAACAGTGGCTTTGTGATACAGCTTGAAATCTGGTATTGAGATCCCTCCTACTTTACTCTTCTTTCTCAGGATTGCTGTGGCTATTCAGGGTCTTTTTTTGTTCCAGATGAATTTTTGGAGAGTTCTTTCTAGGTCAATGAAATATGCCATTGGTATTTTCGTTTGGATATTTTTTTATCAAAACTCATCCCATAATTTTCAATTCAATGTTCTCTTCCATTTTGTTTTGTTCTTGTTGTTTTAAATTTTATTATTGCTAGAGCCCTCAATATTTTCTGGTGGTGCTGTGAGTGGATTGACTCCATTATTGACCCCACACTTGTTATCACTTCTCACCTAAAATGCTTGCTTGCACATTGTCTTAAAAGCAGAAACTACTGCCGATCAGACCCACCTTGAAGGGCTGGAGAAACACCTGATGCTAGAGAAAGTCCCATAACTCAGGTACTCAGATTTTCAACAGCAACTGCATGGGCTTGCCAGTTTGTGCTTTAGTAACATAAAATAAACAGAAATGTAATTTACTGTTACTGTGGGAGATTTAGTTCCAAATTATCGAGATATGTAATTCCAGTGCCTCCCTGCTATCAAAGGCCTTTTTAAAGAAGCTGGTAGAAACTCAGATTTAAAGTTAACCTCCACATATCTGTCCTAAAATCTTATTGCTGACGTCCAAGATAAGTGCCTTTTTCCTTAGAGGTACCACTTGAGTTGGCATAATTGAACTAACTGAAGGCCATAGTCCTTGTTAGAGGAGTCTTCTTGCTTTTTCTTTCTCCTTCTATGTGTCAACAAGTCTACACATGTAGCCCATGCCCTGGCAGTTTTTTAAAACCCAAGGAAAATCCACCTTAAGATGAAACCTTTGTGGAGAAGAGCAGAACAGGAAAAGTGAGAATACGGGTCCTTGTTGACATCATTAAACTACTGAATCAACCAACGCTGGAGGCCACCCCATCTCTGGGATTTCAATTTTGTGAGATAACAAATTTCCTTATACTTAAGTCCATTTGATTCAGAAGTGTGTGTGTGTGTGTGTGTGTGTGTGTGTGTGTGTGGCAAGAAAAATATGCTAGCTGCCATAGGTACTTACATGTGCCTCACTCATATAACTAAGAAAGGCCCATCAGGAATATGAGTTACTGGGACTAATTCCTGCAATATTTTCTTCATTCCACTCACCCAACCTGATTCCTGATAGGGGAATTTTTAGTGCTTTGAATTAACTTTCCTTTGTTCCTACCTCCAATCTTCACCCCATTTTCTCTAGCTTTCAGAAATCACTGTTATTCTCCATCTAGACATAACATTTCTTTCAAATGGAATTAAATCTGAAGTCAAATCTTACCTAATGCTTTCAAAATGTGTGAAGATCCCGTTGCAGGGTTGGCCTGAAAAGAATGTCCACTATGTAGGAAAAGTGTGCCCCAGGGTTGTTTTCTGGAGTAAAAAAAAAAAATCTGAAAAGAAACCTCTCGAATTTTTTCAAGACCTTCACTGCTTCTGAACATTAGTATCCTTTACCCAGGCCCTATTGTACCTATGGAAGATCCTCTGTACCTTGTCAGTAAGTGGGTGAGGCTGGGTTTGGGGTCCAAGACATCTAAATGGCTGAAATTATGCTATTTGGGATTTGCTGAGATTACTGGTTTTGACCACATTTGAAAATTTTCAAATCTAAATTTTCTTCTGAAGAAGATAGCAGAATCCAAAATCTCTTTAATTGATTATTCATAAAGCTCAATATATAATTTAAAAAATTGCTAAATGTACAAATAAGCTGGAAAATGCCACCTATTGTGAAGAGAAACAATAGTCAATATATACAGACCCACATGTGACTCAGATGTCAGAATTAACACAAACTTAATAACTATGATAAATAAGTTGAATAGTCTATTAAAAATATGCATATAGTAGGTAAGGATATGGAAAATTTCAAGAGAAATATGAAAAGTTTAAAAAAAGAACCAAATGGAAATCATTGAACATCACAATATCTGAAATTGAAGACTCATTGGTTAGGAATTGACAGCACGATGAGCACAGCATGTGAAATGATCAGTGAACTTAAAGAGAATGAGTGTTATCTACACAGGAAAGATTAAAATAAAAAGAACAGGGCCTCAATAATCAGTCAGATAGTATCAAGTAACCTAGCATACTCACAAAGAGTACCAGAATGAGAGGGGAGAGAGAATGAAACAGAAAAAGTATTTGGGAAATGATGGCTGCTGCCTCGTGTTCCTCTGGGCTCCTTGACTCTCCCTGTGTCTCTCCACCTGCACATGCACAGATCAGTGGTCAGCTGAGGATATGAGGGAAGTTTGTATATAGATATGGGAGCTTCCCTTCTGAGGGTCCTTCCCTCTCTGGGATGTTCTCCTCCCCAATTTACAGTTACTGTGGAAACCCCAAACTCCAGCTTCTGACTCCATAGCTCAATAGGAGTGACTGCCACTTTCTGTTTGAGCTCTGTTTCTATCCATGGAAAAGGAATAGTGCTGTGAGAGGAAACGCCTGATCAATGGGGATTTCACCCAGTATGATTCCCTTTATTCAAGGGTCATATCTTCTACAGTTTTTTGTCTGGAAAAACCAAACTATTGGTTGCTCTCCAGGACCTTAAAATGGGTTTTGTTATTATTATTTTTGGTTAGGGTTCAGAATTTATAATTGTCTTTTGGTGGGAAGGTTAATCAAAGACAATTTTACTCAGCCATTATCAGAAGTTGGAACTGATCTGAAAGGCCAAAATTAGACACTAAAATATTGAGCGTGGTAGAAAAGTTTGGTTAGCATTTCCTCCTAGCACATTCTCCCATGTCTCTTTGCACCAGACAGGGCTCAATATTTGCTAAACAAATGCTGAAAACTGAAAATTCTCCTAAGGAGTCATACTGTAAAGCATTAGCTGCCATTCATAATTTGGAATGGATGACCTTTTCTTGAAAGCAGCTTTTGATGTGGGTTAATGAGATCAAACAAGAAATTGCTGGGTGTTTCCATATTCTGACGACGAATGTCAGAAAACTTGTCACAGTTTTGGCTTAAGCAAGAGGAGAATCTAGTGGCCAGCCTAAGTCAAAATTCCATGGTAGGGCTGCCTCAAGGCATAGCTGGATTATAGTATCACCAGAACATACTTTTTTGCTTTTATCCGCCCTCGGCTTTTGGACCTGCCTACTGCATTGGTAGAATTAAGCCCAGCTTCCTGTGGCTGCAAGAGGATGGTAGCAGCGTCAGCCCACACCTTGTCAGGTGTCCAATCCAGAGAAGAAAGTTAGAGCCTATGTTCCAGGAGGACGCACAGAAATCTCCCTGCTTCTCATAGGTTCTGCCTGGGTGGTGTGCTCATCTCTGGACCAATCATGTGGCCATGAAATAGGATGAAATGAGTGGCCTGTGGGTGGCTCACCTACTTCACCCCTCAGTCAGAGGGGTGTCAGTTTCACCAGACCCTCACTGACTGATGAATATCTGGGTTCTTATTCCCTGGAAGAGCAGACACACACCGGGACAGAAACAACAGAAGCCCACTATGGCGGTTATTGGAGGAGACTGAGACCAAGGTACCTGAAGGGAGTGAAAAGGTTACCAACTAGGGAGGCAGGGAGCCTGAAAGAGAAACACTGCCTCTGTCTGACGCCACTTAGCCCCGCTGCTCGGGGTTGCTGGAAGCAGGTGCTGTGCTGTATCATTGCTTCGTGGTCAGGTGCTTGGGGACCTGCAATGGAGCGAAATCCATGAAATTTAGATACCACAGCGGTATCTTTAAAAGGTATCAGGTGGAGAATGGTTTTTCATGTGGAATCCAGGCCTCCAATTAGAGGCTTGTTCCACCTGCTAAATTTGGTGTGGGTTAATGCCCAGTGACCTCGTGTTGCTATAGCGTTTCATCACCGTGGTGAATGCTTGGGAACAAACCCTCCTCTCCCCGCCCTTTCCAATGGGACACAATCTCCATACCATTAGAGGTATGACTTCTTTTTCCAGATACATTGCCCAGCCCTCTCAATCTGTTCCATTAGTGAGGAAGCAATCCAAGGGAAAAAGAAGGCTGTGCCAAACATAGCAGTGCTTCCGAGTGATCGCTTGGCTTGGACCAGCTTTCCCCGTGGCTCCAAACCATCTATCAGCATTTGGAGGGTGGGATGGAGAAGAGAAGGGGGAGGAGAGATGACTGCTTTTTCTCTCCCCCTCCAGGAAACCAAATAAAATATAGAGGGCCCCAGCGACCACCGGAAAATACCTTGGGAGTCTCCCAATTCGCTCCAGCCTCATTGGTTGCTCCTAAGCACCTTCTAACTTGAATCTGATTGTTTTTTTTAAGATAATCCTATGAAAGTTTTCCCTCAGTAATTTAGAGGACTCCCCCTGATTTTTTTAAAATGTCTATACTTTTCAATATCTTCCATTTTTCTACAATAAGCATGCCTTCCTTTTGCCACACAAAAAAGTTAGAGTAAGTATGGATATTCACCAGTTATTCCCTCGCTAACTAGTGACTGGCTGGGAAGTTGCTGCTCACGGCATTTTAGGCTTTTCCTGGCACTACACTTACATAAAATAATAAAAAGAGAAGTACACTTTTTGACAAGTGAAAAAAAATGGAACATGGCAGATGCCTCTGGAAAGAAGAATTCCCGTCAGCTCTTTTCATAGCCATACTCCCTTTGAGATAAAATAGTCGGATGAGGAAATCAGTCCATTCTTTGTTTTCTGAAACCATCCAGCTCACTTCCTTCAGTTTCACCTTCCTGATGAGCTGGTCTTTGGAGAGGCAGAGATATTCCGGTACAGTCTTCTTCCTTTCTGCCCTCCCACCACACACCTTGCTTCTTCACGTTGCATCCCCCCTCCCTGAGGACACCTGCCACTGACCTCATTCTCAGCTTTGTTTGTTTCCCCGATAACATTGCGGGCCAGGTGCGGGAATCTCTGGTGTGCCAGGCAATTGCCTCGCCGTTCCTGTGACCTACACTCTGGAGGCAGCCCGACTTCTTCATTATTCACGACGTGCTGGAGTTCCAGTTACCAGCCGTGTCCACCCCCCAGACCAGTCAGAAACTCGTTTAGCCAGTTTCCTTCTTTCACTCGGTTGTTCCAAGACTGACACACCGAGATTGAGAAAAACACTGAGAGTTTCTGTGCTCCCAGGAATAAATCCCACCAGAACAAGCCTCGGTCTGTTGCTAAGCTATGATTGTCATTTCCTCTTCCCCGCTCTGTTCTCCCCTCCGCCTCCATCTCCCTTTGCCACGAAGCTACGGACCATCAAGTTTTAATGCAGCGCTGAGCTGTTGATTAAAACAGCGTGTTATTTTCTGAATGTCAGACAACAGGCGACAATAAAGCAGGCCTCGCGTATCAGGAAAACAAATGTGTGCTGCTTCGGCGCTGGATGCAAACGCACCGACGGCTGATCTGTAAGAGCCCTGTTCACAAGAAGTCTAGAGGCATTAAAATTGATGATGGTGATTAGGTTGCCTTTCAGAGCAGCAAAATCTGTATAACCGAATCCTCCCGGGCTTAGCCACTGTCAGCCCAGGCATATTAACTTGGCTCGCTGTGCGTCTGCTTTTATGTACGCACACACACACAGAGTGTTTAACCAGGAGTGCCGTGGGCCCCAAATTAAAACCATATTTTGTTAGCACCACATGCTCCAGCCTTGACAATATTTATCAAAGGGGAAGCTGCTGGATTTATGGAAAGAAATGAACTTCACCAGAGTCTAGCAGACCGAACCCCGACGGGGAGCGGTAATTATTACCCTGCCTGGCAGTGGTTCTGCCGCTGCTGGGTCAAGGCTGTTGACTCACGTTGGGCACTGCTTGCTGCTGTTACCTCTCCAGTGCCCATCCCCCCACCGTCTGGGCCTCATGGATGTCATTGGCTCCACGTCCATTTAATCTTCAAGGTCCTGTTTGTGTTCCTTCCTTTCTGTGAAACCTTTGCTGCCTACACCCAAGGTCATTTCTCCCTCCTCTGATCTTTCCAGCCTTGGTCTGGGCATCACGTGGGACCACGGTAAAATGCAGAGTTCCGGGCCCCGCCCCAGCCCCTCTGAGACTGCATTTGAGCAAATTCACCAGGGGATTCCTGTACGCACTGAAGTCGGAGAAGCGGTGCTCTTACCCACACGTACCTTTTCTACCAGGGACTCTCACTGGGAGCCATGTTGCTCCCACAGATGTTTTGGGAAGCTAGAGGGGACTTGGGGGGTTGTCACAATGATGGGTGCTGGGCGGGAGCCCTGCTGGCAGTGGGCAGGGACGCTGCTGGGTTGCCTGCCGTGCACAGCACAGCTCCACATAAGGAAGACTGGCATCATAAGTCTCATGACTTTCCAAAGAGCTGCCAGGCAGTCAAGTAGGTAAAAAAAAAATTTTTAATTATCTGGGCCTGGAACCTATTTACATATAGACACAAAGTACGGCTTGCAGTTATACACTGAATTTTCTAGGAATTCAACTTCTGTGAAAATTCAGGGAAGATTGTGCTTTGCTTTGTTCAGACAGACTTCACCTTTGTTCATCACTTTGAAGACGCGCATGATCCATGGTGTCAGCTCTAGTTCACTGCCACCAATCTAATGCCAACAGGAGTCCCCAATCTGGGTTGTAGAGAAAGGAGAAACTTGACTTGGTAAACAGTTTGCCAAGCAGGGAAACACAGCCTTTAGTGGAAACCTAAAGTGCATGAGACAGAAACAAAGGGGATACCTGATTGGTTCAGTTTTATGCAACTGGAGAATCCAAATTTACACAGTCTGATTGGTATAAATAGTCAGGCTGTCCCAATCGGTCAGCTTCATGTGATCTGATTGGTTGTCACGGAGCTTTGATTGGCCTCCATCTTCTTCGTTCCATTGAATTAGAAGCTTCTTGAGAGCCAGTCTCAAGTCTTCTAATTCCTTTTTATCGCTGTCAAACTTCAGTATTGTGTCAAGCAAAAGCCCTTCTATTTCTTGGAACAAATTCTGCAAGCATCCAGTCTTTCCAATCTTGTGTGATAATGTGATTTTTTATTTTTTTTGGCCTGGGCTACACTGGCCTGGTAAGGGGTCTGGATTTTATTTTATTTACTAGAGGCCCAGTGCATGAAATTTGTGTACAGGGGCTAGGGTGTGTCCCTCAGCTCAGCCTGCACCCTCTTTAATCTGGGATCCCTCTCACAATCCAGGACTGCTGGCTCCCAACTGCTCACCTACCTGCCTTCCTGATTGCCTCTACCCACTTCTGCCTGCCAACCTGATTACCCCCTAACCACTCTCCTGCCAGCCTGATTGATATCTAACTGCTCCCCTGCCAGCCTGTTTGCCCCTAAATACCCTCCCCTGTAGGCCTGGTCCCCCCCAACTGCACTCCCCTGCAAGCCTGCATCCCTCCAACTGCACTTCCCTGCAGGCCCAGTCACCCAACTTCCCTCCTCTGCTGGCCTTGTCACCACTAACTGCCCTCTCCTGCAGGCTTGATCACCCCCAACTGCCCTCCCCTACTGGCCTGATTGCCCACAACTGCCCTCCCTTGCAGACCTGGTTCCTCCAACTGCCCTCCCCTGTTGGCCATCTTGTGGTGGCCATCTTGTGTCCACATGGGGGCAGTCCGCTTTGACCACATGGGGGCAGCCATCTTGTGTGTTGGAGTGATGGTCAATTTGAATATTATTCGTTTATTAGATAGGATAGGGGCCTGGTGTACAGGTAGGGGCTAGCTGGTTTGCCCTGAAGGGTGTTCCAGTCAGGGTGAAGGTTCCCTTGGGGCATGAGGAGGCCTGGGCAAGGGGCCTGTGGTGGTTTACAGGCTGGCCACATCTCCCAACTACCCAAGCAGAGGCCCTGGGATCTGGGATTTATTTATCTTCTATAATTAAAACTTTGTAGCCTTGAGTGGAGCCAAGCTTCCTGCTGGATTTGTGGCCACAGCCATTTTTGTTGGGATTTATTTATCTTCTGTAATTGAAACTTTGTAGCCTTAAGCAGAGGCCAAGGCAGGCCAGGGCAGGCAGAAAGCTTGGCTTCATCCATTGCTGGGGAAACCCAAGCCTCCTGTTCTCTCTGTGGCTGCAGCCATGTTGGTTGGGTTAATTTGCTCCTGATTGGCTGGTGGGCAGGTCAATTTGCATAGTACTCTTTTATTAGATAGGATATTAATTTTTATAGAGAGAAAAGGAGAGAAAAACATGAATTTGCTTTCCACTTATTATGCATTCATTGGTAGCTTCTAGTATGTGCCCTGATCAGGGATCAAGCCCTTAATCTTAGTGTATTAGAACCATGTTCTAGTCAACTCAGCTGCCTGATCAGGGCTCAAGGGATCTTTATATTAATCTGCTGGTAATTTGCATAAATTGGCTGGGCCTCATTTTCCTCATCAGAACAGAAGATGGACCAGATTGATGGTTCTCAAACTTGGCTGTTCCTGGGGAGATTTAATACAGAGTTCATCGGTGTCTACTCCAAACATGTTGAAACAGACTTTGGGGGTGGATTCCGGGTATCTATAGACTTCAGAGGGTATCAGGTATTTGTGACAGGTGGCCAGCTTTGCTTCTCAAACTTTATTGTGCCTACAAACTACCTGGGAGATCTTATTAAGATTTTGATGCCAATGCTGCTGATCCATAAACCACACTCCAGTACCCAGTAATAAAGAACTTTTAAAGTCTTTTTCAGCTAAATATTCTCCATTACATCAATTACTTAGTGGGTAGTGTTATACAAAATGACCCATTTAAAATAGCCTACATTTAGTGTTAGATGGCCTAGCTCAGTTAAATTGTGATGGTAGAGTATGGATTTATTTCCTTCATTTATGATACTTAAAATAACCCCTGGAGGATTTATTCCCCTTAAGTTAGTATCCCAGAGTACAGTGTTGAAAAGTTTTCAAAAATCCTGAGACCAGAAAAATTTTTTACCTATCAGCTGACTTTGAAATGGCCTTTAATGGCACAGGAGGCTCAATGCTGGGTGTGATCTGAACATCACAAGGACACCCTCCATTTCTGAGTGCTCCCCGTGGGCTGGCGTATGCCTGACATTCCTCTAACAGAGGACAGAGTTTTTCACTCACTCCATAATTAGTGGTGAGGCTTAAAATACAAAATCGCTGAGGAAGGTTAAGCACAGACTTGCAGCAGAATAAAGAAATAATGGGGGAGATTTTCCTGGAAAGAGATTTCCATAGGAAATAGTTGGGTTTGGGGGCATGGGTGGAGCAGAGATTAAGAAAGATGTTTCAGAAAGGGAAGCCAGGGACTGAAGTACATTTGACCTTCTTCATAATTTTCTCCAAAGGAGGCTGCCACTATTGACTAAAACAGAAATCCCCCCAATTCCTTTGACTGCTCACTTCCTGTGTCCAGGAGAGAGGCCCTTGGGCATCTTCCTCCTACAGTTTTTCTGCAAACAGCCCCCTATATACTCACTGGGGTCCTAGGAAAGAGGAGGATCGGGGGCCTGAAGGTTGGGCAGGAGAACTGGCAGCAGACACTAAAAAAAAAAAAAAAAAAGATGAAGGAGAAGGAGGAGGAGGGGAAGGGGAAAGAAGAGGAGGAGGAGGAGGAATGTACTGGGAAGTGAAGGCTTGCCTCCGCCATTGAACAGCTGCTTAGGCTCAACCTCTTGGCAACACAACCTCTTTCTTATCTCCTATAACTCCCTTCAAGGTCATTAGTGCCAGGTTAAGACAGGTTGTCAACAGACTGAGGAAATGTATCTTTCTTCCAGCAATTAAGACACTCAGTCTCCCCCACAGACACTGAGCCTTATGACACCATGCTCAAGGAGCAGAAGGCAGCCAGAAGACCTTTTCAGAGGTTTTGTTGTCTCTGGGTTCCTCACGCACCCTCTCTCAACAGGCTGATGAGGAATTCATCCATTCAAAGCCCACACCTCACCTTCTAGGCCACCCTTTGGTACCGAGACCCCAGAATTTCCTGCCCAAGGGCCCTGAACCCAACTCCAGAATTTGCATAGGCCTGTCTTCGGATCTGAGTCCTGAGGATGGACTGGCCGTGGCTGTGCTCACCCCGAGACCTGAGGAGTGGTTAGGGCACCGGGTTCATGGAGAGCTGGACACTCAAGCTTTAATGAGTGAGGTGGAGCTGAGGGGTGGGCAGAGGAGGGAGGTTTGGGGGAAGCAGGCGAAACTCTGAGGGGTCCAAGAATTCTATATTGAGGCATGGCATTACAGGTCTTCCTGAAGATGTATTTTTCAAGGCAAGAGGTTAAGAATATATTCTATAGCAGAGGTTTTCAACTAGTGTAGCGTGGCACACTGGTGTGCTGCAATAATTTTTAAAACATGCACTACCTGACTATTTGGTCAGGGGCACTGACCTCTTTTCCCTGAGATTGTCAAATAAAAGAATGACAACAGCCAACACAACAATAGTTGTCTGGTATGAATAAATCAAAATTATGCCTATTTTTTGTCATATTGGCAAAAAATATTATATATTTTGGCGTGCCACAGAATTTTAGTAATTAATTTATTTGTGCCATGAGATTTTTAAAAAGTTGAAAATTGCTGTTCTATTGTATAGTTTCTATGCTGGATTTTCAGTTTTAAAAAATTTAGACACATGGTATATGGGTCTCCATTTGTACTCTTGTCCAGTCTTCAAAAAGGAAACAGTTTTTGAAACAAACACAAATACTAGAATCCTATGGTTAGATGGTAGGAAGAGGGGAGGAGGGAGAGAGGTCTTATCTGGGAGACACACCAGCCCTCCAGTGATGCCATAATTGTCAGGCTTGCTGATTTTTATGCCTTATTCATATAAGGCAATTAGTCCTATTATATTACTCCTGACCACACACAGGTCAAGAAATCAGGTTCTACTAAATCAAGAATTACTTCTAACACTTTTGATACAAATAAAGCCAACTAAATTTTTTAAAAATATTTTGTATTGATATTTTACAGAGAGGAAGGGAGAGAGATAGAGAGCTAGAAACGTCGATGAGAGAGAAACATCCACCAGCTGCCTCTTGCACACCCCCTACCGGGGATGTGCCCGCAGCCAAGGTACATGCCCTTGACTAGAATCGAACCTGGGACCTTTCAGTCCGCAGACCGACGCTCTACCACTGAGCCAAACCGGTTTCTGCAAGCCAACTAAATTTTTGACAGAGATTAGAACTGACTTGTTGTAATTATCTAGTAATTAACCCACCCCAAAAAAAGTTAGAGCAGATGAACTCTTTGACACACAGAATCACATTATTCATGCTAGAATATTTAAAAATAAGTAGTCGAAACTACAGCACAACAGCCAGCCTTTCAGGGTCCCGGACCCTTTTGTTCCTCAATGGGACATGCCTAGGAAGGCATTAGGGACAGCAGCCCCTTGGGGTGAACAATCAACCTGGCCCAGGGCCCAGAACAAAGGGGCTCCTGGCTTTGATCCTCTCCCCACTGGGAGGGCCAGGTCAGCCCCCAAAGCCATTTACATCACTGTGTCAGGAAATAATTTTTCTACTCAACATGCCACATCTCACAAGCCTATGTCTAGATTTGGGGTTCAAAAGTACTTTCTGCAGAGGATTTACACAATCTCTCTTTTTTTTTTCTGTGCCAGCGGTACATGTTAAGCAACTTTATCTGCACTTACGCTGCGGGACCTAAGAGTTTTGTATTTACATCTACTTAGGGGCTTTCCTTGGGCGGCAGCCCTGGCCACAATCCACCACAAGCTGATTTTCCAACTCTTTGCTGTGGTTGCTCTTCACATAAACTTGGGAAATTCTAATAATTATGTTTCAACATTCTCGGGAATCATGGGAATGCAACAGTAAGCCCAGAAAGCAGGATCAGAACTAAAACCTGTGGCATTAAAAGATCCCAGCTTTCTATCCAAAATCCCCTAGGAAGTCCATTAGAACCCCAGGTAAGTTAGCTGGAAGAAAATCTTTATCATTTAGCAACAGACAGAAGCAGGTACAAATCTTAATCTACAGATATGTACATTTTTATTTATTTTTCTATAGAAAACTTACCTCCTAAATTTCACCAGAGCAGTCAAAAGTTTATCTCAATTAATTCAGGGTTATATCTTTGTCTAGAGGGCATTAAGAGTTATATCTTTGTCTAGAGGGCATGTGTGTGTGTGTGTGTGTGTGTGTGTGTGTGTGTGTGTGTGTTTAAGGGCCTTTAGTCTTTTTTCTCTCTCTCTCCTCTCCTTTTTAATAGAACTATAATTGACAAACAACATTATATTAGTTTCATGGGTACAACGTAATGATTGTGACATGATCACCACAATAAAGCAAGTTGATATCTGCAACCACACGTGGTTACAGGGTTTTTTGTGTGTGATGAGAACTTTTAAGATCTACTTTCTTAGCAACTTTCAAGCATACCATTAGTAGCTATAGTCACCATGCTAACATTGCAGGCCCATGATTGATTTATTTTATAACTTCAAGTTTGTGCCTTTAGACCATTTTCACCCATTTTGTCCACCCTCGTTACCTACCTCTGTCAACCACCAATCTCTTCCCTGTATGTATGAACTTGGTTGTTGTTTTTTATTTGTTTTGTTAGTTCTGTCATTGGGTTCCATTCCCATAGACACAATCCCACTTTCAGGAATCCCTTCATGACTGTACGTTCTTACTTTCTCTCTGAGCCACGTCCCCCTCCATAATCCCAGGAACTAGGGACAGGGACCTTCAAATGGAACATCCCAAATCTCTAGTATATGCCCCGGTCCTCCACAGCTTAGACTTAAAAAAAAAAAATCCAAAGCCAGCAAAATGGACCTTCTGTATCCCTGTTCTCTGTTGAGCATCCTTGGCTGGGGTAATGAGTAAGGTGACCAGACGTCCCGCTTTTGGCGGGACAGTCCTGATTTTTAACACTTTGTCCCTGCATCCCGCAGCGTTTTAAAGAAGTCCCGATTTTTGGAAAGAATGCACGACAAGCTAGGGAATGTGGGAGAACGGGAAGGGAATATACGGTGTTCGGCGGCCATGTGGCTATTTAGTCAGGAGATGAGTTTTATATTATTTTTGTTAATTTTATAATGTTAAACTTTAATAATAACAAATAATTGTTGAGAACTGATTATCGAGAACTGCTTATCCAAGTTCGCATTGTTGATCAGTTGTTAGAATTCGACCACCATTGTTTGGACTTAATGAACAATGGCATTTTTGGGGATTGGCAATGACAAAAACATTTTATAACTGTCTCCTAGATGATACACATCGTACTGCATGCTAGTAAGCGAGTTAAATAAGTGGTGTCATTACAAATCAGCTATTCAGATAATTTAGGTAAGTAATTTATTTATTTGTTTAATAAATTCGTAAATTTTCTTGAATTTAGCAGACAGCACTCGTATTAGTTATATTTTATAGTGGCGGCAAAAAGTCTAGTGTTGGCCTTGAAAGTGACACTTACGACTTACATTATGGCAAATTCAGAGGAAAAATAATACAAGTTAGTATTGTTATTATTTAGAAAGAAATGTAGGATTAAAATTAAAATAATTTTTAAAATATAGTTACTTTATAACAATCAATTTAATTTATAAAAAACAATAAAATATGTTCATGTAATTATGTACCTACTTACTGTGTTTTTAAGCAATATGTATATAATAATTTATAATATAATACAATATAGACCAAATTTTTAATCAAGAACCCCCAACCCCACCCCAGTCAATGGTGTCCCGCTTTACCAATGTTAAAATCTGGTCACCTTAGTAATGAGCACAGACTAAGCTTGCTCAAAGTAGCAAGGAGATGAGAAGTGGATGAGAGGGTTCAGAAATAGGTATTAGGAAGAGAAAGACTATATAATATTTTTAAATATATTTTATTGATATTTTACAAAGAGGAAGGGAGAGAGATAGAGAGCTAGAAACGTCGATGAGAGAGAAACATCGACCAGCTGCCTCTTGCACACCCCCCACCAGGGATGTGCCCGCAACCAAGGTACATGCCCTTGACCGGAATCGAACCCACAACCCTTCAGTCCGCAGACCAACGCTCTACCACTGAGCCAAACCAGTTTCAGCAGACTATGTAATATTTCAATAGTAATACCCACCATAATACTAAAATAGTTTTAATTGTTCTCCTATAGCCCGTGGATAGAGTTATCATCTAACATACAAACATGACTACCTAACTGCTCTGCCTCAAACCCTGCAGTGGTTTGACTTGCCCACAGCGGCAATGTAAGATCCTCTCCATCGGAGAAGTGAGGTCCTGGGATCCCTGAGCTATTTGTCTGGGAGATCTACACTTTGCATGCGCAGAGAAAGCAAACATTCAAGTGGAATATCCAACCACGAAAACCTCAGGTCCTGGGACTAAAACTAACAATCTTCCAGACATTTCCAAAAGCCAGCTTTGACCTCTACTTGAGCAAAACTTCTGACCTAATGCTGCAAGATCCTGTTTCATTTCTTAAATACACTCAGCCCTCTTGCACCATAGCTGCTCTAAATCAACCAATAAGAACAAGCGCAGCATTAAAAATGCCTTGAGAGTAGTTTCAGTGGCCTGCTCTCCTCTTTCTCCCCGCAGACTCTGTGTTCTCTTTTCCAAACCATGGTTTGAGCCTTGAGCCTGCAAGAAGTCTTCGTCCGTGTCGCTGACCCTATTCCAATCACCCGAGGGCCAGTGTGAACAGCAGAGATCTGAATGTCACAGTTAAAGGGTTCGTGTTGCTTTTCCTAGATTCTTTTTTGCATTAACCTATCCAGTGTTTCCCAAACTTTTGACATATGTGTACCCCTTCTATAATTTTCATAATGCTGAGTACCCCTCGTCAAAAAAAAGATATATTTTAATAACAATCAAAATATATTTATTTTTTATTTTTTGGTACATACACAAAATAATAATAAACGAAAAATAAAATCATTCATAATAAAATATAAATAAAAGTTATATTAAAAATAATATTTATTTGCACACCAAACTATTTCACACCTCACAAGATTGTCTTGACTTGACTCATGAGAACGTAGAATTAGGCACAGCTAAGCAAGGTGCAGTGCATATCCCCACCAAACTCCGGTGCAACGCGAACCCCCACCAAACTCTTCCCGTACCCCTGGGGGTATGCGTACCACACTTTGGGAAACACTGACCTTTACGATCTATGGCACATGGTCTGTCCCCCACATCCTTTGCAGCACCCCAGCCACTTAGCACAATAGTCTGCACACAGGAGGAGCTTAATATGTTAGTTTTGCAGTGTGGTTTCTGGGTCCCCACTCCAGCTGCTGGGTAATCATTTATCAGCAAACAAATTAGTTATCAGTTAGACAGCCAAGGTTGCCAGAGTAAATCATTTGTATTTCCACTACTTGGAAAAAAAAAAAAAAACAGAAAAAAAAAAAACACACGTCACTTGCCTTACAAAGAGGAGTTTCAACACAGGCATGTGGTCATGAGGCCACTTGACCCGCGAGTTTTGACAGTTTGGTATCTCTTTGGCCTAGAGAGATGAATCAACTTTTATTTTGAAGTTCCTTTGGGTAAAGACATAAAAGTCAGAGGATGTGATTTTCCCCCCATAATACTGGTCAACACGGCAAATAAATATGCATGTGGTCTCCGGCTTAGCACCGGCTAGTGTCGTTCCTGAGAGCCAAGTGCCCCCTCCCTCACCCCCTGCAGCATCCAGGACTGGCTTACAGATGGCTGAGGCTGTGCCTGCCTTGGTCCCCGCCTGGCAGGGCCCCACCAGGTGCCACGGCGGCTTCTCTCTTTTGGTGCCCGATGCTCCCGCGGACGCCCTCTCGGGTGGAGCTGCCCGGGCCTGGCTCCCAGCACTGAGCCTGTGGGGCGGCTGGGAGTGGAGGAAGAGCCCTGCCTTGGTCCCCTGCCCCCTGAATGGGCACTTCATGAGGCAGCCCCGCCCTGGGGTTCTTTTTGAGGGAGGGGGCTCCGTTCCCTCCACCGCTCTTCTCCATCCCCCTCCTCCTCCGTGCTGTGCTGGCCCTCTGCCCACACCGGCTCGGACCCCACCAGGCACCTTTCCCGCCACAGGGTTTGGGGTCCAACATCTGTGTTTAAGTTGTGACTCCACCTATACCAATCACTTCTTTTCCGAACCTCGAGTTTCTTATAAAACAGAGATGATAATAATGCCTACCTGTGGCATTGTCTTGTGGACGAGGCCATGGTGTCCACTGTAGTGATACATGACGTAGGGACCAAGGAACTTCTGTGTGCGAGGGGCTATACATTTTCTTAAAGCTCAGCGTGGTGACGGGCCCAGAGCAGGGGGTCAACAGGACCCTTGCCGCTCTTCTCCCTTGTTTCCTTTCCCTCCCCCCTTCTCTGAGTCAGGTAGGACCTGAGGGGGCTGCGCCTGGTCCCATGGAGGAAGGGGGGAGTTATCCTCTCAGCAGCATCTTCCCTTCTCCCACGGGCCGCCTGGAGTGCCCAGATCCCCCATTAAAAGGAGCTCTCTTACCCCTCCTGCCCACGTCCCCTGGCCCAACAGGGCAGTTCCATTTCTGTTCCCAGCCAGGTTTCTAAACTCGTCGCCACCTGGGACCTCCACACCTGGTACCCCCTTCCTCCCAGGACGCAGGTGACCATTTGTTAGAGATGAGGCTGTTCTGTGTTCTCCTGGTCCAGAGGTGCCCCGCGGGCCCTGTCTCCCACTCTGGGACACAGGCAGGCCCCCTGTGCCGGGCACGCTGCAGAACACTTGCTGGACACAGATAACCAACTCTGAGGAGCACAGTCTCCTGTGGAACAAGAGGACGGGACCCAGCTGGGCGCAGCCAGCACCCCATCCTGGGGGGAGAGGGGCTTACCGCCAGCTTCAGGGGAGGGGCAGCAGGGCACCATGGCTTTGCCGGCCTCCAGGGGGCCACCCCACTGTGGAGTTGGAAGAACTCTGCGTTTCCACTGCCCTTTACCCGCCTCTTGTGCACATGCCTGGCGTTGTCTGAACAAGGCTGTGAACTTTCCCATTCAAGAATTTGCTCTGAGGGTCAGCTGAGTGAGAGGGCGGCCATGGGTCGTCAGTACCCTGGGAATCCTTGCCATGCTGGGAGGAAGCGGGATTCCCTGCGTAATTTGGGATGAAGGCTTTAGCTCAGTGGCTCTCAACCTTTCAAATGCCACGACCCTTGAATGTAGTTCCTCATGTCGTTACTTCATAACTGTAATTTTGCTACTGTTATGAATCGTAATGTAAATATCTGTGTTTTCCGGTGGTTTTAGGCCAGTGGTCGGAAAACTCATTAGTCAACAGAGCCAAACATCAACAGTACAACGATTGAAATTTATTTTGAAAGCCAAATTTTTTAAACTTAAACTTCTTCTAATGCCACGTCTTCAAAATAGACTCGCCCAGGCCGTGGTGGTATTTTGTGGAAGAGCCACACTCAAGGGGCCAAAGAGCTGCACGTGGCTTGTGAGCTGCAGTTTGCTGACCCCGGTCTTAGGCGACCCTGCTAGCGGTCCTCAACGTGAGGGTCGAGACCACAAGTTGAGAACCGCCGCTGTAGAGCCTAAGACCATCGGAAAACACAGATATTTACATTACGATTCATAACAGTAGCAAAATTACAGTTATGAAGTAGCAACAAAAATAATTTTATGGTTGGGGGTCACCACAACACGAAGAACTGTATTAAAGGGTCGAGGCATTAAAAAGGTTGAGAACCACTGCTCTAGCAGCTTGATAGCTTATGAAAGAGAAGACTGAACGATTTGGAAACCTTCTGTTGTGCCACATGCAATTCTAACAACCGCCCAAGGATCTAAATAGCTCATTTTTCCTTTGTGTAGAAAATCTGCCCCGGGCATTTAAGAGCTGGAACTCATTGGGAACCAAAAGCCAGGGCCCTGATGCAGGCAGTGTCTGCCCAGCTCTGCTCTGAGAGCTGTTCTCACAGGGAGCCTCAGCCCACCGTCCGGCTCCAGCCAGCCCTGCACAGCCCCTGCTGGAAGCTCCTCAGGCAGAATCCACCTCTGTGCCGTTTCCCACGCCAGTGCATCTACACCGCCCTCCTGAAGGACCGTGGAGCCAGAAGTCCGGATCTGACTCTGACGTCAGCCAGCCTAATTGTATGACCTTAACCTTCACCGGGACAGTTTCATTATCTGTAAAATGGATGGCTAGCTATGACAACTATTTCATAGGGCTGATATGGAGATTAAATGAAAAAGGAAAAAAGGAAAGTACCTAGCATATAGGCCAGCTGACAATAAAAATTAAGTAGATACTATTATGGCATTATCTTACTTAACAGACAGATTATTTTCCTTAAATTCTAGAAACATGGAAGGAAAATTTCAAATTAAAGTTGTACTGTGCACCACATAGATAAAATTAAAATCATCCAAGGAAAACTATATGGATTTTGGAAAAACTAATAAATTCTAATAGTTCATTTCCTCTATTGCTTTCATTTTGTTATAGATTTACACTCTTCGGTAGTGTTCCCAGATACTTTTATAACATATTAATTAAATAGTTTGATAGCCACAAGGCCTAACTTAAGAAAATCACCAACTATAATGTAGCTATATACATATTAAATATGTACCATTTCTCAGCATATTATTAAATTAATATTTATTTTATTTCTAATGGTAATAAAAGCCAACCTAATTATTGTAGAATATTTTAAAATAAAAATTACCTTTACTCTATCACCTAGAGATACGCACTATTCATACTTTGATTTATTGACATCTTTTTAAAAACAATTTTATCACAATAAACCCTTTTTTACTGATTATATGAGAACTAGAGGCCGGGTGCATGAAAATTCATGCATTAGATGAGGGGTGGGGTCCCTCAGCCTGGCCTGCCCCCTCTCACAGTCCGGGAGCCCTCAGGGGTAGGAGGTGACCAGTGATCAGGAGAAGGCGATGCCCATCACACTTCTGGTGCTGCCACTGGCAGCAATGCAAGCTTTGGCCTGATGCTGGTTACCTGAGCCTTGGCAGCCCTGGGTGGCTGGGAAGCCACCATCCGAGGCCTTCCTGCACCTCAGGTCAACCCTGAGAGGCTGGGGGGTGAGGAATGGTCTGGTCACACCTCACACCTGCCATCCCCCCCTCCCCCCACCCACCACCACCACCACCACCACCAAGCACAGCTGAAAGGACTGGGGAACTCCTGCAGGGCTAAGGGGACTGGATGCCGCCATCTTGTGGCTATGGGTTCCACCATCTTTGTGATGGTATGATGGTCAATTTGCATATTACCTCTTTATTAGAAAGGATAATTATAAATTCATTGAAAATTGCAATAATGTAAAGGCCTGTGTACCCTTAGTTTTTTTCACTATTAACATCGTGACCAAAACTAGGACATTGACATTGGGTACAATCTATAGATTTCACTAGCTTTAAATGCACTTGTGTTTGTGTAGGGTGGGGGGAAGGGTGCACGCACGCATGTAGATTTTATCACATATGTAGATGCATATAAGCAACACCACAATCAAGATATAGCTCTTCTGTTCCATCATCATAGAGACTCCTCTGCTATCCCACCTTCCTCCTTACATCATCCCCATCCCGAGTCTTCTACTTATTTTTCAGTTTTCCGGAGGTGCCTCAGAGAGAAATCTCAGACGTGATTTCCCACTCCAGCTGCTTGATGCTGTGGCTTCCTATCAGCCTTTTGTGTAAGGCCCTGTGCATTGCTGTCCCTAAGTCCATGCCCTATTGCTCACGATGCTGCCTCCGGGGTCCTCCAAAGCTGACAAACCTTAGATATGCCAAGTGGGACTGTGATGTGTGTCAGTTGCCCAGATAATCTCTAGGAAATGGAGACACTGCCTACTCTCCAGCTCTGTCTCACTTTGCCAGGTGGGTCCCAAAGCAGCACTGCATTTACCCTCATACACCTCTGCAGCCCTTACCCCTACCGTTTCTGACTGCAGGCCCCTTACCTTTGGAGCCAGAGCTAAGCCCGGAGCTGGGCTGAGCACACTGCCCTTTCTCCTTTACACTCAGCCTCAGCCCCGGGAGCCTCTAATCACAGCCTCTTCATCATGGTTTTCCATTCCTCTAAGTAAAGCGCTGCCTTCACACGTTCATCAGATGTGTCTGGGCAAAACTGTAGCAGCATAGTTTAAGCTTGGCTGGAAGCCCCACTCCTCTCCAGATAAATTTGACAGCGTGAAAAAAGATGAAGTAGCCCATTTAAGCCGGGGGACTAAGTCATGAGTGCAGCACATTCACACTCATTCAAAAGAAAGGTTTTACTGAGTCTAGCTTGGTCAAAATTGTTTGATTGTCTAAAGAAGATAATTACCTCTCTTATTCCCCTCCCATCTAACACGAGGTGTGTTCATAGTAATTACGTTTATACCTCAGTATTTAAATTACAGAATAGTGAGGTAGGGTGGGGGGGGAGGGGGACACTTCTGACTAAGTGAGAGAGGAATTAACACCACCCAAAGATAGACACAGAAGTCTAGAAGTTCTTAGCAGGAGAGGGTAGCATGTTTTAGGTAGTAGAAGAATAACTGCATCGTGTTAAGCAAACTCACAATGTTGCTATTGTCTCCCTTTGGAAGTTAAACATAAGTAAAAGAAGGGTGTGTGATTGCCAAGTTGACAAGGGATAGACTGCGGTGGCTTTGTGCCATGAGAACTGAATTAAACTTTAACTACATTTCTGAGAATGTCCTTCCCTGAAGAGTTCCAGATCAGCCTTGGCCTCAAGAGGTGTTTTGCATCAGATTTGGAAGATGGATGTGAAGGAATGGCCATATTTTTTCTTCCTGAAAGTACTGGGGCATCGGGTGCCGAGGCAGTTGGTGAACATTGCTGCTGGCCTGCCGGCTTGGCTTGTTATCCTGAGGCAACAGCCAGATCACAGTTCCTCCAGCTCCTGCCAGATCGCGTCCATCGGTTTCTCCGAGTCCTGGGCCAGGTGCAAGTGTAGCCGTTTGTCCTGCAGGTCACGCGGAGGCAAGGCCAGAGTTGGTGAAAGGGAGACACAGGCCCCAGTGTTTCTTTCCAGGGTCTGCATGTCCTTGTTCTTCTCCACTCCCAGCTCCCTTCTCATCAGCCCATCTGGCTGACCCATCGTGACTTCAGGCCCAACACTAGATGCAGGGCCAATGGCGACCCATAGACCACCTTCCCCAACTCATGCAAGTGCAAAGGCAGACCCCCTGTACTGCTTATGTATGTCACTCACAGTGGCTCTGCATCTTTGATTGGACCCTGACTGATAGAGAAGTATGTATTGATTACCTCTCAGAGAAACTATACCTGACTGAACTTGGAATTTGTTGATTGAACAGAGTATCAAGTTTAACTGTGTACTGATTGGAGTGGTAGGAGATGAGCAAAGTTAAAATGCCCTGTGGAGAGCCATGTGTCCCAGGGGGCTGTGTGCCCCAGGTGAGCCATGTGTCCCAGGGGGCCGTGTGCCCCGGGTGAGCCGTCTGCCCCAGGGGGGCCGGGTGTCCCGGGAGAGCCATGTGCCCCGGGGGAGACATGTACTCTGGGAGAGCTGTGTGCCCCAGGGAAGCAGTGGGACCTGGGGGGAGGGGCGGTGTGAACCAGAGGAGGAGCGGATTCTATTCGTGTGGTCCTGAGATAGTCACCATAAAACAAGCAGATTGTCAAATGACAGCGGAGACGGGAAGGAGACCTGAGGGGAGATGGGAGAACAACCGAAGAACTGGTATGCATGCATATAAGTACAACTAATGAACACAGAACTCTGGGGAGGGAGGGCATAAATGGGAGGGGGAGGCAATGGTAAGCTATGTACACAAATAATACCTTAATAAATTAATTTTTTAAAAGCCCTGTGGAGACACATGGACATGTCTATTCTCTACCCGGAACAACAAAGCCTAGGCAACATTGGGCGATTCTACTCAGACATTCAACCAGGACATTCTTGGAACAGGAAGCATCTTTACAAAAGCTTACTCATTCATTTATTTGACAAATTATGTATTGCTTACCTTTCAGGTATGTTTGCCACACACACACACACACACACACACACACACACACTATATCCCAACTAGATTCAAGCACATGGTAGCTAAAATAAAAGGTATAAAAGAGGAAATAAAAATTACCTATGGTCCCAAAAAAGTGCTTAGACATTTTTCTTCTTTCCACCCTCGCCTTGATACCAATCTCCTTTCACTTTAATTTTGTCTCCCAAACTCCAGACTCTGGGTTCTGAGGCCCTGGTTCAGATTAGAACCCCTTAGACTTCACATGCATTCATGTGTACCCTGGTCTGGACCCCAGACTTCCTCTGGACTCTGGCTTAACTTGATCCTCATGCCCTGCCACCTCCAATGACCTTGGCAAAAGCTCACAGTGCATCTCCTACCAAAGTCAACTTCTGCCTTTGGTTACCTGGACGATGCTTCCCAGTGGGAAGGAAATAGTTGATATCCAGACACCATATTCAGGAGCCAACAACTTAGAAGGGGAAAGTAGCCATAAACACAAAGCAAAGTAAGCATCTAAGAAGTTCTGAGGAGAGCACACAGTCCCTGATTACCCCCAAGGTAATCAGGACATACTCTGGGATTAAGTGACCTTGGTAGGACCAGGAAAATTTTAGCATGACCTCAACTATACAGTTCAAGGTCCAGGAGATGTGCTGGGAAGAGAGGAAGGAACAATGTTTCAGACAATGGAGAAAGCGAGAGAATTGGAGCATGAGGTCTTGCATAGACAAAACTCAGTTACTAGTAAATGATTAAAATGGGGGAGAAGAGAAAGTTGGGAACTACAAGTAAGTTTTGGTGTTCCATTCTAAAAAAAAAAACCAAAAAACTAGGGAAACAATAAATAGCAAAAATAAGCCCCCAGTTCATGAATCACTTGAAACTTGTCTTTCACAAACTTCTTGATGAGGTCAGAAATACCTGAGCAGTGAAAAAGAAGAAAAACCAGATCAACATAAAGTGTGAGTCAGTTGCCTTCAAATTAAGACTGCACCAATTCCATCGGATGAGAAGGAAACCAGCTGTGAGCTCCCGGCAGGTGAGGGGGCACCGCATAGCCGCTGGACTCTGAGCACTCCTGAAGGTGAACTCGGCCTAAGATGCATTTCTGAACCTGATAAATAGCATAAACAGCATCTCTAATAAAACGCCCTGGAGAAAATTGGGAAGGTGTTTCTGTTATAGATAAAAATAGCACCACATCTTTTAGATAGTTTATGGCAGTGGGAATTCTCTAACTTTTTTTTTAAAGGCACAATTTGAAAAGACATAAACAAATCACCATTCCCTCCAAAAAAATTGTTTGATTACTTTCTACAGGACAGATGTGTGGTCTTCATGAAATTCTCCAGACAGGAAGATGGAGAATTTCCTCAAATATTTTGAAGCTTATCTAAAAAAATATGATTTAGGTCAATATACTTGAAGAAAGTACCAAACACCCTCACTACTTACATAAGGACCTTTCTCACTCATGGTAATGAAACAGCTTTTTCTCAGATTCGTCAGATTAATTAAAGTAAGAATGAGTTATGTCCAGACTCATATGGAAGCCCCATCCAAAGGACCGTGATTGAAGTACAGTCCAGCACGCAAAGGAATTTCAAAGATTCATATTCTCTTTGTTATTTTTTAAGATAAGACTTTTTAAAATGTCTATTGCTGACAGTATTACAGATGTCCCCTAACTGCCCCCCCCCCCAGCTTTACCCACCTCCTCCCAGCCCCTGCCCCACCCCAGGCCTTCACCACACTATTGTCCGCGTCCATTGTTTATGCATACATGTGTATAAGTGCTTGGGTTAAACTCCTCCCGTCTCCACCCACCCCCCTTCCCTATGAGATCTGGCACTCTGTTCCGTGCCTCCATGACTCTGGACCTATTTTGTTCATCAGCTTATTATGTTCACTAGGTTCCACTTATAGGTGAGATCATGTGATATTTGCAAAGACTCACATTCTTTATTTGAGGTTCTTGGAAAGCATAAAGAGAAGGCAAGTCTATTGCAATATTTATGAAATCTTTCTTCCCCGCCCGCCCCTACCCGCCCCATTTCACGTCCATTGCACTTGTTCTCATGCATTTCTCACCACATACAACTCCCCCAGGCCTTTTTCCAAACCGAGCCCCACACTTGTGTCTTCCTTCCCTTTCTTCTCTTCTTTCTAGCTCTCGATTGTGTATAATGATGCAAGCTTATCCCAGTGATTTGAAAAAGAAATAAGCCAGTTCCTTTTCAGGAGGGGAAAGAAGAGAGGATGCTGGGCAGGCCATTGCAGCATTCCTTTTGGTTGTCTGGGAAAGGGAGGAAGGTGCACACATTCCCGCAGGACGAAGTCTAGTCCGTTGGGCACCCTCCCTGACAGATAGGCAAGAGAACTTCATTTATCCTGAGACCAGCATCAGAAACCCAATTCAGAGACAGCAATTAATCCAGGGCCATGCATTCATAAAAAAGATATCTTCCAACCATCTTTTGTTGGATTTTTTAAAAATGTATTATTTATTTATTTTAAGGGAGTAAATACTAGTATAAGGTATTTAAATAGCACATGCTTGGAAAATTAAGATGAGGCTATGTAAAACTTGACTGAATAAATGCAACAGGTAACAATAACAAATTATAAATGCTGGTCTGTATTTAATTCTTTCTCTTAATGGTCTGAGTAATACAAATTTAATGTTAGATAATTGGGGGGGGGGGCAGGAGGGGTAAAACAATGACCTCCCTCATATAAAGGTTACACCCAACTCCAGTATGGGAAAACATCGTATAATTCGTTCCTCATAAACCCCAGGTATTGTGCCAGCTCTTAGGGCCAGAACAGTGTTCTGATATCGGTGAAGCCAGGTTTATAATTCCTGAAGAAAATTTTTATATGAAATTTTATAATGCATGTGCTCTGGAGCAGGTTCTCACTTCCGGAGGCAAGCAGGCCAGCCTGGAGGAGTGAGGGCTGCTGAGCTCTGCTCGGCTCGGCAGAAGTATCAAAACTGGCAGCGGGGCCTGAGAAGGGCCTGGGGTTGGAGCCTCCTCAAATAGCTCAGAGCCACAAAGGTGTGGAGAGAAAGGCCTGTGGGAGGGAGCCCAGGAGCCTGAAGTGGCATTTCTGCTGTGCATTCAGGCAGCATTTTTTATCTGTTTCCGGAAAGGCTTCCCTGACTTCAGAGTTCATGCATCCTCTCTGGACCAGCTAAGCCAGGGAAAGACACCCAGACTCTGGGAGCAAACAAGATCTCCCCCTGACCTGTCCCCCAAAACAAGTTAGCAAGCAGCGTGCTTCAAGAGCCCGCAGCTCAGACACAGCCCTGCAGCCCAGTCACTTGCTTCACCCTCAAGCCAACCACGGCTTCATCCTGGCGGGAAAGCATTGATGAGATATGTATGTAGATTTAGGCTCTTCAAGGTACTATAACAAATGAGCATGACTAGGTGTCTTAAACAATAGAAGCATTTCTTTCTCACAGTTCTGGAGGCTGGAAGTTCAAGGTCAAGGTGCCAGCATGGTCAAGTTCTCTTTCTTTCTGTCTGTCTGTCTGTCTGTCTGTCTGTCTTTCTTTCTTTCTTATTAAATATATTTTATTGATATTTTACAGAGAGGAAGGGAGAGAGAAAGAGAGCTAGAAACGTCAATGAGAGAGAAACATCGACCAGCTGCCTCTTGCACACCCCCTACCGGAGATGTGCCCACAACCAATGTACATGCCCTTGACCAGAATCGAACCCGGGATCTTTTAGTCCGCAGACCGACGCTCTACCACTGAGCCAAACTGGTTTCGGCCATGGTCAGGTTCTGATGAGAACCCTCCTTATGGTTTATGCACTCTTTCTCCCTGTGCCCTCACTTGGCAAGGTGAGAAAGGAGTAAGCTCTTCGTGCATCTTCTTACAAGGGCACTAATTCCATTAGTGAGGGTCCCACCCTCCTGACCTAATTACTAGGAAGCCCCACCTCCTAATACTATCACATTGGTGTCTGGATTACAACATATGGACTGGGGACAGGGAGGAGACAAATAATCGGTCCATTACACACACACACACACACCACACACACACACACACACACACACACAATTTGCAGACACAGGACTAAAATCACACAATGTGAACTCTCTTGAGGGTCAGCAACATTCTCTGGTCATGTACTTATCTAAACAGAGTTCTAAACTAAGGTCAAGAGGGAGTTTGTTTTTTTAATTTTAGGATGCTGTGATTTGCTGAAGAGGCCTCGTGGAATGAAGACAGCCCGAGCCATACTGCTACTTATGTGAGCCTGAGGAAGTCACTTATCTGCTCAGTTTTCTCACCTGAAAATTTGGCATGATAACCCCCCTGGCAGGATTTTCATCAATGCTAAATGAATAAATTAACGTGTCAATAGCAACTGGCCAGAAGTGGTAACAAGCGGGAATGGAATTTAGAAAGAGGATTTGCTTGGCTCTAACAGATGTTCCCCAAGGTGACAGAGGAGGTTGGTGAGCAGGGCTGTGGCTGGATGACACGAGGCTCTGAGGGCTGCCTGCCCGCGCAGCTTGATTTTGCAATCTCGGCTCTTCGAACCTTCTAGGAGGGGACAAATAGTCACAATGCCACATCTTGTCGTGCAGCCTGCAAGGATGCTTGTAAAAACACTCAAAGCTTATTATTAAACATTTCCAACAGACCTCTTCTCCCGGAGTCTTCCCCGCCCCACACCAAGGAGCCCCTGCGCGTGCAAGGGAAACAAAGAGGCGATTCTAAAGCACAAAGGCGCTGCCGGGCCCTCCTCCCAGTAGTTTTCCCCAGGGAGGGCAATGTGCCTCCGGACACGCTTGGCTGGAGCTGACTGGGAACTGGGCTGTGCTCACTGAACAGGTTGAGAATGATTTGTCTCTAGCTTTGGGGAATTATGACATCACCTTTTGGCACTTTACGTATTCAACTGTTTACCTTAAAAATGCCATTCATGTGTTGGTTGAATAAAATGGGCCTATTTCCACCTTGCATTCATTTAAACTCCTGAGTTAAAAAAAGCCTTATAAGCGGAAACCGGTTTGGCTCAGCGGTAGAGGGTCGGTTGATTCCGGTCAAGGACATGTACCTTGGTTGCGGGCACATCCCCAGTGGGGGGTATGCAAGAGGCAGCTGGTCGATGTTTCTCTCTCATCGACGTTTCTAGCTCTTTATCTCTCTCCCTTCCTCTCTGTAAAATATCAATAAAATATATTTTTTTAAAAGCCTTATAAGACCCATTTCAGTCAGAAAAACAGCTCTTGGTGTGGTGGGGGGAAAAAGCACTGGACCGGCCGACCGAAGAACCAAATTCCAGTTCCTCATCAGTGTCCCCCAAAAGCAACGTGTGAACACATCACAGCTCCCCTTCCCTCGTCTGCAAGGTGGACTGGGGCATCTTCGGGATCCCTTCCAGTTCAGAGAACTGCAGGACTTGGGCAGCAAGGAACCAAGGGCTGGTTCTACTCAGGGCTTCACTCTCACCTGCGGTTTCTGCGCCTTCAAAGGAGCGGGGATTAGCTGCCATTCAGACGCAGGAATGCAGCGCCTTGATTATTTTGGTGTCTGTTTTCACAGGCATTGAAGCCGGGCCCTGCCGCCAGCCAGCCTAGAGACCGGACTGGACCTCTCCCCCCCCTCACTGGAGAGTGAGCAGGCCTCGCTGACACGAGACACCACAGAGACACCACCGAGGTGCCGCCCGCCCCCGAGACACCGCCAGGATAAACCCCCTCTCGGGGTGTGTGGCCTCGGTTAACCACAAATCCGCCCCAACGCCTCCCTGGCAGGCCAGCTGAAAGCCTGTTGCTTCTCAGCCAGTCCCGAAGGGATCGGATTAGACGAGTTACTTTGACTGTTAAAATGTTACCTCCCCAAAACCCTGGCGGTAGCCCAGAGGGACGGGACGCTGGGCCGGGGGGCTGGTCCCCGCGCCTTCACTCCCAGGTGAAACAGAAGTCACCTGCTTTCCTAGGGGAGACTGTGGCGGGGAGAAGGGCGAGTGAAACCAAAGCTGCTCTGGCAGTTCACGGAGGCTCCCTGCGCCCCTGCGCCGGCAGGAAAGGAAGCAAGCACCGGCTTTATTTAAAAGGGCAATTAAAGTTCAGGGAGGAAAGGAAGTGTTGTTATTCTTAATTTTTCACACTCCCCCTGACCCCAGCCCCCCGCTCCACAAATAGCCCAGGGTCCCGTTTCCAGCCAGCAGAAGTATATGGACACCTCTGGAAAGCTATGAATGATTTACAAGCCGGGTCAATAATTAAGTTGCCGGGGAATGTGTACCGTACATAACCGGCCTTAACTCTTTACGATTCAGGAGACGTGTTTTCCCGGGGGCTGGCAAGAAAACAATGGTTGGAAACAAAACAAAACCCACGCAGATCTGAACTGCCTCGAGGTAGTAAATGCGTCCGTCCAATCGTTGTGTGGGAGAAGCTGAGGAGCCGCAGACGGTGTTTCCCATCTTGGTCTGCCATACTCTCCTGGAGAGAGGAGGTTTACTAGTTAAAGCAGCCACACTCCTGGCTGCTCTCAGCTCTGTGGCCCGTTCCCTGGGCTCCGCTGGAGCTCCCACGAGAACTCATCAACAGAACTTTTCATTGAGGTGGATCCAGATCATTGCTAAGGGGAAGTCACGCACACATGCGTTCGGGGGAAGGGAGTCTTGCAGAGCAGCTTCGCTGTGCCCGACCCCCGGGGGGCCCAGCCCCATCGTGGGTAGAGAGCGCCTGGGAAAGCACGGGGGCATTCCTTTAAATTGTCAGCCGAAGGCAGGGCGGTCGGCAAAGCCACGCCCTGGAAACACATTCTGCCACAAGGCAGAAGGGTTGTCAGCTTGACCTTCATTTCAGCCCCCGTGCCAGGGAGTGGGTTTTGTTATGTAAATACAGCCAAGCACTAGGAATGAATAAGATAAACGCACTGCATAGGGCCATAGGCTCTGGGTCACTGTCTCTCCATCAGAAGAGGGCAGTGGTCCCAGCCGGCCCCAGCTTTTTCCTTCTATCTCTGTGTCTTGTCTTTTTCTTTCATTTTTCTCAATCCCCAGCCGCCCCTACTCAGGAACTGGACACTAGATGCGGAAAAGAGAGAAATATTTATAATCATCCACTCTAGTTAAGGGGTCAAGGCTGAACCCCTGAATGGGTGGGCACCATGAGCCTGCGCATGCGTATAGGCCAGAGACGGTCATAGGAAAAAGTCGGCCAGGGCTTGGGAAGTCCTCTCAGGTTGGGCAGGGCCAGACCAGGCCTCAAATGATGGGGAGGAGGGCCAGGACGTTCAGGGACAGGCATTCCAGCAACAAACCTGGAGTCCTGCTTTCCATGAGCCGATCCTGGGAGTAGGTGCTGGGGATGCAAGTGAGGAAGGAAGATACTGCCTCTTAAGGACTGAGTTGGATCCCCCCAAAATTCACGTGTTAAAGCCCTGACCCCCAGTACCTCAGAATGTGCCTCTATTTGGAGGTAGGGCCTTTGGCGGTGATTGCAATGGGGTGGGGCCTAAACCCATCTGACCGGTGTCCTTATAAGAAAGAGAAAAGCTGGACACACAAGGAGACACCAGAGATGCATGTGCAGCACAGAGGGACAGCCATGCGGGGCCACAGCAAGGAGGCCATCTGCAAGCCGAGGAGGAAGGCTTTTCGAGCCCCAAAGAGTGAAATAGGGCAGAGGGAGCACAGTGAGGCCCAAAGGCCGGCAAAGAGCATGGTGAGGCTGGCCCGAGCCCACTGTGGAGGGTGGGAGTGAGGCTGACAGCTGGGAACTCAGAAATGGGAAGAACTCGGGCTCCATCTCCAAGGCAATGCAGAGCTATTTTCAGTTTCTCGGTGGAGGAACAGCACAGGGGAGCAGTGTGTTGGGGAGGTTTTTCTTGCAAGTGTGTGCTAAGAGGTTGCAGGCTGCAAGGCACAGAGAGGAGGGTGTGGGGAGAAGGGCTGAACCGCGGTGGGGTGGGCATTGTCGGTGCAAATGGAAGGTAGAGCCTGCACACAGAAAGCATTTTGAAGAGGTGATTGGTGATTGACAGGAAACTCTTTTTCAATTTTCTTGTCCCTATAGAAGTCCATCAGTGATGCTGCTGCCCTACAGGAAAGCCCTTTGTAGACCTATGTCCAAGGTCAAGTGGTTGCCATGGTACCCAGCTTTGTGCCAGGGGCATAAAGACCAAATGGAGCGTTCACCTCACACCTTCGTTCTCCATCCCCGCATTATGCACTAAGGAGACCCGCAAAGCTTCTCGAATCCACGGAACAGGTATCGTCAGAATGGTGGCAGGAAAGCATTGGGTTATGGCTTCAAGCCTCAGTAAGAAAGTAAGTCCTGGGCCAAAACCGGTTTGGCTCAGTGGTAGAGCGTCAGTCTGCGGACTGAAAGGTCCCAGGTTCGATTCCGGTCAAGGGCATGTACATTGGTTGCGGGCACATCCCCGGTGGGGGATGTGCAGGAGGCAGCTGGTCGATGTTTCTCTCTGATCGACGTTTCTAGCACTCTATCCCTCTCCCTTCCTCTCTGTAAAATATCAATAAAATATATTTTTTTAAAAAGAAAGTAAGTCCTAGGAAAACAGTGTTGCCAATGATTTCTCTCTGAGGGTATTCCGACTTTTTGCTGTGTTTTCAGCTGTTTGCAGCCAGTTGGGGAGGGAAGAGGGTGCCATTAAAAGAAATGACTGAAGTAACTGAACTTCCTATACCTCCCTCAGAAGGGACGTGCATGACACCATAGCTGCTTAGATCTGCTGGGAAGGAAATGAAAATATGAAAAGCACTGGGGCTAATGTGCCAGGGTGCCTGCTGATAGCCAGAGCTGGTTGACTTGCAGGAACAACGGGACAGAGAAAGCTGGGAGTAAGGAGAGCCTGGGCGGTCAAGGCTGATGGAGCCTTTCACCCGTGTGACAGAGAGGGGACACCAAGATAGAAAACCACGGTTCCATGAACCAAACCCCACCACTGCAGACAGCTGCCACGGCCAGAGCTCACTGTGAGACACACAGGAGAACGTCAGCCTCGTTTGCCATCCATCAGCAGTCGATGGGTAACGTGGAGATCAAATTAGTGGCACTGCTCTCTGAGAAACCCAGATATGAAGCGCTAGGTAAAAGCTAAGATAAGCACATGAGAACATAAAACACACCTGGGAATCCAGCAAAAAAATAAAAATAATGGCAGCTGACGCTCAACGCGTTCTCAGAGGCTGGGGGGGACAATATTTTTAAAGAGCAAGCTATTCAGTGAACTATTTTGTGCATGGGTACAGTCTATTATTTTATTCTTTTGTTAACTCTCTTTGAGAACTCGATGGCTTCAAGCTGCTCCATGTTGGCCTGGCCAGAAAAGCTGGTAAGTTGATGTTGCGATCCAAGTGTGGTCTGAGGCTCAGCTGCACTGAGGCCCCTCCGGAGCCCGATACAATCTGAGAATCTCAGACCTCAACCCTGAGCTACTGAATGAGAATCTGCCTGAGAACACGATCCCTGGAAGCTTTATGCACATTAAAATTTTAAAAGCACTGCTCAGAGCAAGTCAGGCAAAAAGAGCTGAGAGGGTTGGGTAGCTCAGCGCTGGCTGGCTTTAAGCTCTAGTAACGTTATAGCCAGTGCTCACTTCCACTCACTGCGCAGCGGAACTAACCACAGTCCTCGGGCCACGGCGAGCTAGCGTATGTGGTCACGGAGAGGCCGAGGACCAGGCCGGCTTCAGCTCCAGGACTCAAAGACCAAGAGGCACCTCCCCTTCTACACGCTCATATGCACAGAAGGCCAAGACCCATATAGATCATGCACAAGAAGCCTAAGCAATGTAAAAGGAAAAAATACTTATTTTTCCAATTAACAAAGGGTAATGGCACCTTCTGAAAATTGCGATTGGTAGTATACGCCACCTACGTGATTTTCCTTTTGCTTACATTCCCAAAGAGGCTACACCAGGACTACCTGAGAATGACTGCTTTCAGCCTGGCTGAGCAGCAACTCCTCACTACCTACCTAAGATCAGTGAGATGAACCGAACCAAGCAAGGCATTTTGTTCATTCAAAGCTGTGCTGGAATCCTGGCTGTTCTGGTTACCAGGTGGCCATAGGCAATGAGATGGGGATAGTGAACTACAGGATGCTGAGTGTTAGTTATCATTAATTTCTCATTATTGAGTGGAAGCGTAGCAGCCTGGCCTGCCTAATAACAGCGCCTCTATTATTAGGTTGTTGCAGTTGAGAAGATTAAGGTGTTGAGAGTTACGGCTCAATGTCCTACTAGACAGTGGCAGAGCCTGGACTGGTAGATGCCAGGTCTGTCTCTCAAGAGCCCAGAAGATGCTTAAACCTGATACCATCGCCTTCATGCACCAAAGATGCCCTTTCCCCTCCTCTCCCAGTTCCTTCTACTCTGCCCTGTAATTAATGCTCCCACCCTTGAAGATGGAATTACAAGTGAACCAGATATGCCAGATTTACCAAGAGTGCTCACCGACAGTTTATGTTAGGGGAGTGATCAATGCTCATATCATTTATCTTACTACCCTTTTGACTGCAAAAGTCATTATTGATATCTTTTAATTGTGACCTGTTTAATCTTCACTCTCCTTTGCTTCTGAGTCATTTTATTGTTCACCCCTGAGAAAATCTAACTCTTCATGTCAACAAGAAAAATCTCAAAATGAAATGGTAAAACAAGCATCCTATTGACTCTCAGGCTATAAAATAACTAATCTTCTCCCTCTCTCTCCCCACCCTCCCTGCTTTTTTGTGTTGTTGTTGGGTTTTCTCGGTGCAAATGAAACCAAGAGAGCTTGAGTCTCTCTCCCAGGCTGGAGAATAAATAACACCCTTAGCTTGAGTGAAATAGAGAAGGTTGAAACTGAAAAATAGAATAGATTTGAATTAAAATAACTTTCCCTCAAACAAAAGCATTTAAGAGAGCTCAGCAAAGGTTAGGCATGCTGAGAATGCTGTATTTCCTGGTATCTTCTGATTCACTTTTAAGATAGTTAGTGGGAATGGGAGTATTATTTGAGCAAGGACCACATTCCTGGAGAGAAGCAGGAAAGAGAGAGCTGAGAATTCTGAGATGCAACCCCACTGACTCACTGACTTCTTTTGTACATTCCCTCTCTGGCTGGGTGACCCCTGAGTGACCTTAGGGGCAGGACTTTGATATATGGGTTAGGTGGCACTCAAGCTCCTAACACTTGCATGCATTACCCTTGATTATGCGTCATACACTTTCCTGGGAGAGAAACTTGCTATCCCCATTTCAGGACGGAGGAGATTGCTGTGAGCACACACAGTGCTCATCGCTATCCGATGTGGCACATGCTATGATTATTCCCATTTTTTCAGATAAGGAAACTGAGGTCTACCTAGACAGCTTTACTTTTCCACTATCATTCAATAAATACTGGAGCCGGAATTAAGTCCAAATCTTTCTAACTACAGACCCTGAGCTACAACAAGAGGTAACATTTCTGCCACCCCTGCTTCCTTGTTTTACATTCCACAATTGCATGAGAGCAGAGAGAAACAAAAATAGTCACAACAAAAATGTCCTGCTCGTTCCCAATAATCACTAGGCTCCTTGTTTACCCCCTAGCTGCCCATGCAGCCAAGCAGGTGTCACCGAGGAAATAATCAACCAACGCTGTTTTCGTTCTGTCTTTTCTCAGACAGAGAAATATTTCTGAATAACGATTATAATTTTTTTATTTTTATATCCCTCCCAGCATTGCCACTTTGTAAGACAGGAAAATCGGCAACTGCTGAGTATTTAGTCAGCACACGGACTGCCACTTGAACACCCCACCACCCACCTCCACTCCCCCCTCACACACACACACACACACACACAAACACACATACAAACACACACACACACACACACACACACACACACATCATCATCATCATCATCATCATCAGACATCGCTGATCAGTTGTGGTACTCCTCCCTAGTAAGGCTGAAAAGAGCCTCAGGATCCTTCTTAACACAATGTTCCCGACAATTACTAGCAATCCATCAGAGCTGACACACTGGGTGAGACCTATTTGCTTCTCTCCCTCTGAATACTTGGCTGAGTGCTTTCCCAGGGGCCTTGTTTCTTGAGCCTTCACGCCCTGAGTTTCGGGTTTGAGGTTGCAGAGAGAAAAGAGCGTCATCATTACAGGAAAGTATTCGCCAAAGGAACTGACCACCTTTCCTTTTCCATACCTCTTTCCTTTTCAGCCACCACTTCCCTTTCTGCACGAGGCAGTTCCCCTAAGCTAAAAATGTTATGCTCTTTGTCGACTGTGTTCGCAGTGTACATGCAAAAAATGCTAAGAGATGGCAAAAGTTTTTTGTGAAGTGGATGAAAGTGTTATTGGCAAACCGCTCCGATCAGACACGTGAAGCCATTAATAAATGAGCATCTGGGAAAGCTAACAAGTGAAGAGAAAAATCCAAGGTAATGACATGTAGGTGCTTCAAAAGAGATCATTTGAATATCAAAGAACGGAGCTGAAGCTTTTGGGGAAACTGACAAAGCCTTGGAATGTTTGTGCAAAAATAAAAATTAAAAAATGGCCTTGTTTATACACAGACTGTGAAAAACCAAATACAGAGTGCAGGCCTGTGCCATCTCCCTGCACAAGTTCGTCAAAAAAAAAAAAAAAAAAAACAATTACACCCAGAAAAATAACCAACAAAAATAATAAATAATAACTAACACTCCACTAGTCAATGTTGAATTCTTGATAAGGTTATTTGTACGTAATTCTGTTCAAATTCAGACTCCATCTCATCACTCATATTAAATTTGGAATTTAATAATATGGTGTGTGGAATTAACTGGGGGAATTTTTTATGTTGGTTTAAGGAGGAAAACTCCTCATCCAAACCATTTTATACATGAACTAAAGGTTACAGAGAAAGGCAGTGATCTGCTAAGGTCACACAGCAAACTACAGACAAGACATAGTCCAGAGACTCTGAGGATCAGTCGATTTAACTGTCATGTCTCTCATTCATGACTCTGAGCTGAATGTCAGACCCACATCTCCTGGAGCACTGAATTCCTTACTTCCCCAAGAATGATAATGAGAGTGGTAAGACTAGTCTGATTCATTTTGTATAGAATTACCTGCAAGTAAAACTTCATTAAGAACTCAAAGAAAGGGGCATGTCCTAGCTCCTGACTCACCACAATTTTAAGGTGTTTCTGGATGTTTTCTTCCAAAATGGGTGGGGCAAGGAAGTGAAACTTAAAGAGAATCTTCTAGGTGAGGGCTCCTGGGCAGAATTGATGATTGGTTAAGACCCTGGGCATCAAGTCAGACAGAAGAGAGTGTGGCTCAACAACTTACTAGCTGTGTGACCCTGGGCAGGTGAACTAACCTCTCTGAGCTTCAGTGACCGCATCTGTACAGTGGAGATAATAACAGCCACCCCACAGTGTCCTTGTGAGGTTTAAGTCAGGGAATGTGTGCGAAGTACCCAGAGTAAGATTTGGTCAAGGATAAGACTGCTTTCTATCCCACCTCTTCAGGGTCTCATTCCTCCAAGCCGTGGTCCAGACCTTTAGGGATGGCTCCTCCTCCCCTATAGTAATGCTGACAACTGGAGGCAGAAACTGTGATGCTGAAGGTAAGAGGCAAGAGGCAGAAGGCGCCTTGCTGGGCTCAGACTAAACCCAATGCCTAGGAGTCCTCGTGACAGTCTGTTAATGGAGCAGGATGCTTTCCCTCAGCTCTGCTACCATCCAGGCTGCTGAGCAGAATCTCTCAAAAGTCTCAGGCCCCAAATCCCATTTCCAAATAAGCTCTGCTCTGAAGCCAGCTCCCATGAGTCCTGTCAGCATCAACTGAGGAGGAGGCTGAGGTTGGGCTGCGAGGCCAGATGGTCACATGCTTTCCCCCAAGGCCAGGGAACAAGACTCCTGGGTGAAGCCACATTCCTAGACTGCTGCTCACAGTCACATGCATGCACTCAGCCAAGGGAGGAGGAAGGTGACAGGAGGGGATCGAGAGTGCCCGCTGTTCTCTCTCATCAGTGAGGGGGAGGGGAGACTTGCTTTTCATTATCTACTCATTTGTACTAGGGACCTGCATATAATGGTCTTAAAAATTATTGTTGACACCAACCCATAGCACTTAATTGGGACACTGGTGTCAAGAGACCTTGTCTACTTGATTTTGTTACCATCTAGTAACATCATTGTCACCATCTATGTTACGTCATTATATGTAACAGTGGTTTTCAAAGTGTGATTCAGGGAGTCCCTAGAGTGGGAAGGGGTGGGGGGAGGAGGAGTGGTCATGACATCAAAACTATTTTCCTGTCGAAACTGGTTTGGATCAGTGGCTAGAGCGTCAGCCTGTGGACTGGGGGGTTTGATTCTGGTCAAGGGCATGTACCTTGGCTGCGGGCACATCCCCAGTGGGGGGTGTGCAGGAGGCAGCTGACTGATGCTTCTCTCTCATCTGTGTTTCTAACTCTGTCCCTCTCCCTTCCTCTCTGTGAAAAATCAATAAAATATATATATTTTAAAAAAACTATTTTCCTAAGAATACTAAGATATCACTGTTCTCTTCCCTCTTAATCTCTCACTAGTGTACAAGTGGCGTTTTCCAGAGTCTGCATGATGCTCTGACATCATCAATGCTCTAATGTATGATAGAATGTCCGTGTTTTCAAAATTTCTAGCTTCCACTAACATGGTAAATATTAATAAAGTGAAGCCACGTAAACCAAAGCTCTTTGGGATCAGCAATAATTTTTAAGATCGTTATATGCAGGTCCTGAGTACAAATGAGTAGATAATGAAAAGCCATGGTCCTCTCCCCTGAGGCAGGCACATCACAACCTTCCTCTGATTTTCTCCTGAAGTGGTCTAAGCACATACCAAGGTGTATGTGTCCCTGTGATTGCCACACTCATAGCATGGGCCTATACACCTGCTTTCACCTGTCTCCCAAGTCACTCTGGCAATGGCTTCCTATCACTGCAGGTCTGAACCACAGTCTCCTTGACCTGAGCCCTATTGAAGAATGCCTGTTGTCCTTCCCATCTTGTGCAGCTTACAAACAATGTTGTAATGACTATGTCTGTGTAAATGTCATTTCACATGTACAGCAGTATATACATATATATATATCTATATAGATGATAGATAGATAGATAGATAGATAGATAGATAGATAGATATTCTGCACACTATTCCATCATGGGAAGCTACATCATTTATTTAGCCAACTTGCTATTGAAAATTGTTGAGGTGATTTTCAACTTTTTGTATGAAAATCCCTGTACATAAATTTGTTAGAATAATTCCTTGCAAAGAGATTGCTAGGTCAAAAAATGTACTTGAATTTTAAATTTTGGTCAATATTGTCAATTTTTCCTCCAAAGAGCTTGCACCAACCTCCGTGACTCCGAAACTCATTTTCCCTGCAGCCTCGCCTAAGCTGTTTGGTATAAAAGCTCTTTTATCTTTGACAGTCTAATAGGTGAAAATTGTTTCACTTAGCATTTCTTTAATTATTCATGTGGTTGGCCATTTATCTTTATATTTATAAATAATTTGTATTTCTTTTGTATGCCTCTAAATGTCCTCTGCCCATTTTTCTATTGAGTTGTAGGTCCTTTTCTTATTATTGTAAAACTTTAAAAATACATTGAGTAAATCAGCTCTTTGCCTTCTCTCTCTCTCTCTCTCTCTCTCTCTCTCTCTATATATATATATATATATATATATATATATATATATATATATATATAATATATCAAATATTTTCCTAAATTTTTATTTTGAATTACTTTGTGGTACACCATTCTTTGCTCTACAGATATTTAAATTTTTTTTGGAAGTCAAACTTACTAGCCTTTTCTTTTATGGCTTCTAGCTTCTGTATTCTACACAGACTATTTATTGAATAATCTATCTTTTCCCTACTGATTGGAAGCAAGCTTTGATAGGAGCTGCCACAGATCCAAAGCAGCATCCACGTGAGGGCCTAGAACTTGAGGAGCAGCACACGTGGCAGGCATGGGCATGGCTCCGGACAGGAAGCACCTTCCTCCACGAGTGTCTGGTATTAGCGCTCCACTTCTGAAGGAGCAGCATCTCTGAGGTTGCCCATGCCCTCCTCTCTGGGGCTTTACAACAGCAACCTAAGGTGGCTCCAGGTACTATTTGGCAGCTACAAATAAAATTCTTAATGAAAACATCACTTCAAAAATGAACAGAGTGTCTCCTCAAACTATTCCAAAAAATTCAACAGGAAGGAAGACTTCCAAGCTCTTTTTACAAAGTCAGCATTATCCTAATTCCAAAACCAGTTAAAAACACTAAAAAGAAACAAATTCATAGGCCAATATCCCTGATGAACATAGATGCTAAAATCCTCAAAAAGTATTAGCAAGTGGGGGGAGGAACAATTGTAATAATCTGAACAATAAAGATTTATGAAATTTTTAAAAATGAAGGACAAAGTTCACATGAACATATCAATAGATATGGAAAAAGCATTAGACAAAATCCAACATCCATTTTTTATAAAACCTCTCAGCAAAGTGGGAATAGAGGGATCATACCTCAACGTAATAAAGGTCATATATGACAAACTCACAGCCAACATCATACTCAATGGGGGCAAAAACGAAAAGTGTTTTCCTTAAGATCAGGAACAAGACAGGGATGTGCATTTTCACCACTCTTACTTAACACAATACTGGAAGTCCTACACATAGCAATCAAAAAAGAAGAAAATATAAAAGGTATCCAAATTAGAAAGGAGTAAGTAAAACTGCCATTATTCATAGATAACATGATATTATACATAGATAACCCTAAAGACTTCACCAAAAAACTGCTAGATTTAATAAATGAATTCAGGAGTGTAGAAGGATACAAAATTAAAATCCAGAAATTGATGGCACTTTTATACCCCATTAATGAACTCTCAGAAAGAGAAACTAAAAGAAAAAAATCCATTTACCATTATAAAATAAAATACCTAGGAATAAATTTAACCAAGGAGATAAAAGATCTGTACTCAGAAAACTACAGGGCATTGAAAAGGGAAATAGAGGAAGATACAAAGAAGTGAAAGCATATGCCATGCTCATGGAGTGGTAGAATTACCATCATTATAATGTCCATACCACCTAAAGCAATCTACAGATTCAACAAAATCCCTATTAAAATACTGACAGCATATTTCACAGGTCTAGAAAAACTATTCCAAAAATTTAAATGAAACCAAAAAAAGACGCTGAGTAGCCTCAATAATCTTGAGAAAGAAGAACAAAACTGGAAGGGTCACAATACTGGATATAAAGTTATACTACAAAGCCACTAGTACTCAAAACAGCCTGGTACTGGCACGAGAACAGGCATATTGCTCAATGGAACGGAATAGAGACCCCAGAAAATCGACCCACACCATTACGGCCAATTAATATTTGACAAAAGAGGCAAGAGCACACAATGGAGTAAACACCACCAATTTACATCATACACAAGAATAAACTTAAAATGGATAAAAGACTTAAATGTAAGTCACAAAACCATAAAAAGCCTAAGAAGAAAATATAAGCAGTGTAATTTTAGACATCTCACGTAGCAGTATTTTCACTAATGCATATCCTAGCAAGAGAAACAAAGAAAAAAGCAATAAATAGGACAACATGAAACTAAAAAGCTTCTGCATAGCAAAAGAAACCACCAACAATATGAAAAGGGAACCCACTGTATGGGAGAACATATTCATCAATAATACATCTAAAATATGCAAAGAACTCATACAACTCAACACCAGGAAGACAAACAATCCAATTAAAACTTGGGCAAAGAACCTGAATAGACACTTCTCCAAAAAGGACATAGAGATGGCCAATAGATAAGTAAAAAATTGCGCAACATCACTAATCATCAGAGAGATGAAAATTAAAACTACAATGGGGTATAACCTCAAATCTGCCATAATGGCTACCATCAATAAATTAACAAACAACAAGTGCTGGTGAGGATGTGGAGAAAAGGGAATCTTAGTGTACTCTGGTAGGAATGCAGACTGGTGCAACCACTGTGGAAAACAGTGTGGAGTTTTCTTAAAAATAGAACTTCCAATTAATCCAGCAACCTCACTTCTGAAAATATATCCTAAGAATCCTGAAACACTAATCAGAAATAATATATGCACCCCCTATGTTCATAGCTGTAACCAAGATTTGGAAACAGCCCAAGTGCCCAACAGTAGATGAGTGGATAAAAAAAGCTGTGGTACATTTATATCATGGAATATTACACAGCTGGAAAAAAGGAGTTCTCTCCCTTTTAGACAGCATGGATGACCCTAGAGATTATAAGCCAGTCAGAGAAAGACAAATATTACATGATCTGATATTTATGTGGAATCTAATGAACAAAATAAACTAACAAACAATAGGTCCAGAGACATGTATGCATGGAACAGAATGACAGTCTCAGGAGGGAGGTGCATGGAGGGGACAGAAAGAAATTAACCAAAGAACATATATGCATACATGCATAACCTATGAACACGACAATTGTGTGAAGAAGGACTTGGTGGGGTGGGAACTGGGTGGAGAGGAGCAAAGGCAGGGAAAATGGGGGACATCTGTAACACTGATTATAATAAATTTAACAAAAATTAACACAGTGGCCCTGGCCAATGTGGCTCAATTTGTTGGTACTTTGTCCCATATTGCACAAGGTCTCAGGTTCAATTCCCCACCGGGGAACATACCAGGTTTCAGCTTTGATCTCCTATCAGGGTGCATACAGAAGCAACCAATCAATGTTTCTCTCTCACATCTCCTTTTCCCTCTCCCTTCCTCTCTCTCTCTAAAATCAGTAAAAACATATCTTCAGGTAAGGATTATTAATAAAAAAACAATTAATACAGTAAATAAAGTAGGAAAAGCAATAAATACAACTTTATTTACAATTTTGAAGCAAATGCTTAAAGGAGAAGGAATAAGCGAAGGGCAGCCAAATCTAATATAAAATGCCCTCGGTGAGAAGGCACAGGGCCTTTGACAAGTCTCCTCTCCTCTGTGCCTCCTTCTCATCTATAAAATATGGAGCTTGTGCCAGAAAATCTGGCGTTCCCTTCAGCAGCAACACTTGAGATTCCTTGGGGCCTCTTTCGAGGGTTTTTTTCTCAATTCCCATTGCATTCTTGGTGAGAATCACAGGAAATGACGGTTGTTCTCAGAGGGGTCCCTTGACTCTGCTTTGCCCAGGAAGCCTCAGATCATGACTCTGGAATGAAGCCCCTCCTTTGGGTAGCCATTCTTTTCAAAACCCTTTTCAAAAATGTCTTCTGGCTGGTCAGTCTGGATAGAGCGTCAGTCTGAGGACTGAAAGGTCCCAGGTTTGATTCCGGCCAGGAGCACATGACTGGGTTGCAGGCTGGATCCCCAATAGGGGGCATGCAGGAGGCAACCAATCAATGATTCTCTCTCATCATTGATGTTTCTGTCCCTCTCTCCCTCTCTCTTCCTCTCCAAAATCAATAAAATATATGTATATTTTTTAAATGTCTCATGAAACTAGCAGTCTCCCTCCTTCTTGGGTCTTCCCCACGGAAGGAAACAGAAAGCTTGGGTAGCCACCTCAACCTTCACAAATTTCTTTTTTCAGCCAAAATGCTGGAACTGAGAGACAGCAATACGTGGTCCCTGGAGAACATCTAACCCTTAAAAAAAGGAAATGCTGAGTCATCTCTAGATAGTGAAGAGGGGCCACTTCTGGGAAAGCTTCCATGGAAGCTGTGTGGCCAGCGAAAGGCACAGGCAGAATGGGCAAAAGGCACAGAATACAGGTTACAGTTGTTTCTGCCCTGAAGCAACCAAATCAGAAAGTTCTCAAATAAGTTATTTCAAAAGCAGTGTTGGGAATTTGGAGCATAGGAAAAATTAATGCTTTTTTATTTTTTAAAATATATTTTATTGATTTTTTACTGAGAAGAAGAGAGAGGGATAAACATTTAGAAACATCGATGAGAGAGAATCATCGATCAACTGCTTCCTGCACAAACCCCACTGGGGATGTGCCTGCAACCAAGGTACATGCCCCTTAACCAGAATCAAACCTGGGACCCTTCAGTCCACAGGCTGACACTCTACCCACTGAACCAAACCGGTTTCAGCAAATTACTGCTTTAAAAAAAAATAACTAGAATTATTTTACACAAGGCTGGCATGAAATTAGAAGCCCAGAGTCCTTCTTGAACAACTCTAACCAGGAGTTCATTTCTACCATGGGCTGCACAGATACAGATGAGATTGCAGAGGGGGAGTGGAGAGCATTAAATACCCTGAATTCTGCTGTATTTGAGTAAGTAATTCAGAGTAAGTGAAGGTTTTCTTTAGACATATTCATTAGGACTTTACATTTGTAGGTAGGCTAGAGAAGTGAAAGGGAAAACATGCAAAGAACTGAGCCTTTGTGGCAAAGGAGGAAATTTCCCTCCACCCTCCTAGGCTCCTCCAGCTGGTCTAATTATTAAATTGACATGAGATTAACAAGAGAAAATAACCGAGTTAATTATATACAAATTTGTGAGAACCCCACATACATGAGAGAGTGGGAGACAGAGAGGGAAAATGAATTACATATGGCACCTTGAGCCAAGGAATGAGATAAGAAAGAATCGCGGGGCTTCAGGGGGGAGGGAGGTCATTCAAAGGACGGTAAGAAGAGCACATGTTCAGTAATTAGAAGCTTGCCCTACCCTATAGCTAAGTCATAAAAAGTTATTTCTTTGGGTAACTCTTATTATGAGCAAGGCCCCTATTTAGATTCTTTAAGGGAGAGGTAAGCGTTTCTCTTAAGCCCCAGGGTCTCCATTGCCTTCTGAGGTCTATTCTGAACATTTCACCTTCAGTGTCTAGAGACCTTGGTAGTAATAACACGGCGGCATATTCTGGTTTTCCAAGAAGTTGCTGGATTCCATGTCAGTGGGTATAAAGTTCAGCACTCAAAGACCCAATTGCTATTCATTCATATTACACAGAATAAGGCCTGAGGGGACTCGTTTTATTTTTTAAATATATTTTATTGATTTTTTTACAGAGAGGAAGGGAGAGAGAGAGAGAAACATCGATGAGAGGGAAACATCGATCAGCTGCTTCCTGCAAACCCCCCACTGGGGATATGCCCGCAACCAACGTATATGCCCTCGACCAGAATCAAACCTGGGACCCTTCAGTCCGCAGGCTGACACTCTATCCAACTAGCCAAACCGGTTTCAGCGTGAAGGGACTCATTTTAAATGCCAGCAGTGGAGAAGGATGGGCAGAGCGGTAAAGGTGAAAGGAAACATTGATTTCTTACTTATCTGCTTCCATGTGCTTCATTTTGTGTAACAGATAGTTATTCCCTTTAAATGTTTTCAAACCATTTTTAAAAGTCCTCAATGAGCAGAAACCGGTTTGGCTCAGTGGTAGAGCGTCGGACTACTGAGTGAAAGGTCCCGGGTTCGATTCCGGTCAAGGGCATGTACCTTGGTTGCAGGCACATTCCCCTGTAGGGGGTGTGCAAGAGGCAGCTGGTCGATGTTTCTCTCTCTCATCGACATTTCTAGCTCTCTATCTCTCTCCCTTCCTCTCTGTAAAATATCAATAAAATATATATTTTTTAAAAAGTCCTCAATGAGACCTAGCCAGTTTGGCTCAGTGGATAGAGCTTCGGCCTGTGGCTAAAGTATCCCAAGTTCGATTCCAGTCAAAGGCACATACTTCTGTTGCAGGCTCCTCCCCAGCTGGGGCCCTGGTCAGGCTCGTGCAAGGAGGCAACCAATTGATGTTTTTCTCTCACATAGATATTACTGTCTTTCCCCTTCTCTCCCACTCTCTCTAAAATCAATGGGAAAATATCCTCAGTTGAGGATTGGAAAAATAATAATAAAGTCCTCATTGAGTTATTCAGCTGCATAGAAGAAACAAGTGCCATGACAATGCATTGGGGAACAGGGTTTGGCCAGAGTCAGTTGTCTTCAATTATCTAACCAGAGCTTCTTCTGTCTGCCAAAGCCACCCCTGAGCATTTATGTCACCTTTCCTTCCCTCCCACTTCTGCAGAGATGATTTGCAAATAAAGTTCCTTTGCTGACCTGCCCTTGGGATTGAGGACGAGTGGAAGGCCAGAAGGGAAGTGTGGAAAGAGGTCCTGGTGGGCTCGGCAGGGAGCCCTGGGTTGAGAGACCCAAGGCCGGCCAACAAGGTCAGAGACACCACACCTTTGCTGGGACTCTCCACCTCTGTCTTCTCCTAGATCCTAGAAAGTAAAGCACTTTCAAGGCTGAAACCCCCGCCTGCAGAACAAGGCAGGTCCTGGGCAGCCATGGAAGCTGGCTCCAAGTGAGTGAGAACCCACTGGGCTGAGAGGGGTGCTGGGAAGAGAGTGGAGATCAGTTGGGAGGCATTTCCCTGCCGGGAGGCCAGAGAAACTCAACAGTGCAGCAGATTTCTTGCTAAGAGAAGGTCTAGACAGCAGTATTCCCAGGGATCCTGCTGCCCAGCTAATGGGTGTTGTTGGGTTTTGTTGTTGTTCCTTAAATCTCCTTCAAAATTCTGGGTAAAAATGTGCCTTGTATGTAATTTTTTGCCTGCTGGGGAAGAAGGTGGGAGAGAAGTAGAATTTATGTGGGGTGAATCCCATATACTTAACATGTATCTTTCTCTCCTATCCCAAATAAAAGTTATATCACCTTTGGATGTTTCCAGCATGTATATTTTGCATATACAAATACACAGAATTATCCTCTGGGTTAGACTTTCCTATGTTTCTACTGCCCCAAGAACCCTGCTTCTTGTCTAAGTCGATCTCTGATCCCTTCTGACTGCTTTCACTACCTTCAGCCTCAAATCCCGAACCCAAAGAGTGAGTCTGGGTATTTGGATAGCTCTGTAATACCAAATCCTCAATATGGTTCGAAAAATTGAATTGGAAGTTACAACCTTTCAACTTCAACAGACTGTTCTGAAACAGACTCTGGAACAGGGAGTATGGGGTGGTTGATTTCATCATCATCATCATCATCAGATTGATGGCATTGACCATCCTTCTTAATGAGTTTGAGTGGTCTTGGGAGTCCTTCCATGGAACATTTCTCTTTGTCTGCTTCTAACAGGCAAAAGACAAAAATTGAACTGTTTCATGTCTGGCATCACCCCCAGAAACTTAATGGGGCTGGGGGATCCTAAGGACCAGAGTGTTGACCAGGCAGACTCCCAGGGGAGGGATGCCGGAAGGGATTTCACTTTGGTGAAAGGCCTAATCGTTGCTGCTCAGACCTGTGCCATTCTGCCAAGTTCCTGTCCCACGTCTGCTGTGTCTCTCCCTCCATACCCCATATAAGCAGCAATTTAAACATAAGTGAATTGGAAAATTAAATCCAAAACATCAGAATCAGAAAGGTCTTCAGTCCCCAACCCAGCATAGCATCTTATAGGTGATAAAAATATTTTTTGAGGGGGGAGGGGTCCTCCATTTTCATCTCTCTCATGAAAGCTGAGCTGATTGAAAAATAAAAGTAACAAGCTGGTAGAAACTTTGGATCTGTGCTTTAAAGCTGAACAAATATGCCTTTTGAATAAACTGCAAATTAAAGGACAAGGGGAAAATGGAAGGGGACTTTTGTACAGATTCTTTCTTATCATTTCATGATATGGTTTTCACATCAGATATTCAACAGCCCATCAATCTGATGATGGCACAATTAGTCCCACTTCCAAACCTGATTAGCCACTCTGGTCTTGTTTCTTACAAATATTAATTTTAGATTTTTCTCAATTAGGGTTAAATGTCAACTAAACTGTAATACATGAAAAGTGTTATTAATGTTATCATAATAACAACTTCTGTTCCCTCCACATTAAAGCATGTAACACATTTGCCTAAAATGTGTGGTTGAAACCCTTTTCTTCCCAACCTCAAAAGGGAAGCAAAATATCCTAGAACTGAATATGAATGAAACAGTTTGTCAAGAGCTTTGCAAATGTTGTCCTAACTCATGCAAAATCAAATTTATCTCCATTAGGTTAAGTTTAACTGGTTCAGATTCACACAGTTGCCAAAGATGGGGTGTTAAACTCCTTTAAGAAATGATTTTGGACGTGTCTATTGAATTTTCACACTCTTCTATTTGAACAGTCAAAGGCCCTTTATGAATTAGCAATGAGATTGGACATAAATGATTTCCCTTGGGCAGTAGTCAGCAAATTCAACAGAGCCAAATGTCAACAGTACAATGATTAAAATTTCTTTTGGGAGCCAGATTTTTTAAACTTAAACTAATAGGTAGGTACATTGTTATTAACTTAATTAGGGTACACCTTCAATCCCACTGTATATGCGTGCCCACACATGGTATTTTGTAGAAGAGCCACACTAACGGGGCCAAAGAGTCGCATGTGGCTCTTGAGCAGCAGTTTGCTGACCACTAACCTTAGGGATTACATAAGATATATGATTTTTTAATTAGAAGCCTAAAAAGTGTGATAAAATCGATGCCTTAAATTAAGTCTGCATAAAACCTCAGGGAAAAGTTCTTATCAAAGAACCAATGAGATGAAAGGGATGGGGCATGGAGGGACAGATTGGAGAAATCTTGGCTAAAATTCCTCGCCATGAACATCTGGTATCTTACATAAAGAAAAGAAATGGGCCAAAACCAGTTTGGCTCAGTGGATAGAGCGTCGGTCTATGGACTGAAAGGTCCCAGGTTCGATTCCGGTCAAGGGCATGTACCTTGGTTGCGGGCACATCTCCAGTGGGAGGTGTGCAAGAGGCAGCTGACCGATGATTCTCTCTCACTGATGTTTCTAACTCTTCCTCTCTGTAAAAAATCAATAAAATTTATTTTTTTAAAAGAAAAGAAAAGAAATGGGACACACACATTTCCACATGATCAGCCACAGACTAGAGGAAGTCCCCAGTCACTGGCCCTGAAGCTAACCTTACATTTCTGTTCTGAACCAGTTCTAGGAATTAAATTCAAAGGCAAAGCGTAGGATTTTATCTGATGGAAAAATTAATTGGAAACATCTTCAATTTTGGAAAAGTATATAAAAAATTAAAACTAGGGTGTATCCAACAACTCAATAATCTAGATATATAATAACTGCTAATATTTCAGGTGTTTCTGGCCAATGTTTTTAAGAAAGAGATCTGGGTCCGTGCGTGCACGCACACATGCACGTGTGTGTGTGAGTGTGTGTGTGTGTGTGTGTGTGTGTGTGTCAGAGAGAGAGAGAAAGAGAGAGAGAGATCTTGTTTTAAACACAATTGGAATTTGCCCTAACCAGTTTGGCTCAGTGAATAGAGCATCAGCCTGCAGACTGAAGGGTCCCAGGTTAGATTCTGGACAAGGGCATGTACCTTGGTTGCGGGCACATCCCCAATGGAAAGTATGCAGGAGGCAGGTGATGGATATTTCTCTCCCATCAATGTTTCCAGCTCTCTTTCCCTCTCCCTTCCTCTCTGTAAAAAAATCAATAAAATATATTTTAAAAACAAACAAACAAACAAACACAATTGGAAATGTACCACATAAATTTTACATCATTTATACTGGGTGGCAGAGCACCCTGAGAGAGGTATTCCTGAGGGTGAGGAACGACCTGGAATAACATCTCCCTTAAAAAATAGGGCCAGAGGAGCAGCTGCGGGCAGGGAAAGCCAGTAGCACCAATGAGTCTCAATTCTCCTCCATGGCCCAAATCTCCACTCCTTGTTACTCGGATAAGCTGAAACAGGGCGGAATTTTGGGAAAACTTTTATTGAACGTTAGAGGCAGTAAAAGGGAAACAAACAAACACAGAACAAGTACAGACAGGCTGGCTTCAGAGGAACTGGCCTCATCTGCCCACAGCTGGCTCCTTCCCAGGGCTTGCTTCGTCTGGTTTATTCTCAATGGTGATTCACAATCAGCCTCAGTCAGACCTCCACATTTGCTGTGTCTTCTCAGGTGGAAGCAGACCCATGAGCATCCTCAGCTCAGTCCTGGCAGACCCCACCTGGCCTTGCAGGCTCCAGATTTCCACTCCCTGCACTCTCCTCACTTCCCTGCTCCAGGCCCAGCTACCCTGGGCAAAATTGTTCCCCATTCAGTGACCTCTCTTGGTTCTGTCCCCAAAGCACAGGATAGATACTAAAACTGGTTCACAATGAAGTGGAAAAGATTGACACAGAGAGAATCCACACAAAGCTTGGAACTCTCCTGCCCACCAAGCCACGGCCCTCACCTGATGCACCATTTCCTCCAATGTGTCTGCCACACTAGGACACCTGCAGAGTAGCCATTTTCTGATTTGCACAAAGGTGCCCACAGGGAGGGATGGCCCTTTCTTTGTGGATTGTCTTTTAGGAATGGAAGAGCTTTGTAGGGATTAGAAAAAGATGCCTTCCTGGGTACACACAACTCCCCTGGCAAAGAGTTCCTCCTTCTTCCTGTTGGAAAACTTATCCTCAGCCTCAGGTCCCCATGTAGGGCATGAAGAACAATTGAGGCTTTAGGGGGGGTCAGCTGGCTTCCCTGGTGCCTCTGACTCTACCAGGTGTCACCATGTACAGAAGACCTAACTCTGAGCATTCCTGGACCAATACCATGGATTACCTTTGGTAATCTTCACTGTTACAAAACCTCGGCCACAGAAGGTAAGCGCTTTTTATCCAGTTGTTTTTAGTCCTTTCCCTAAAGCAAGATTACTTTTATTTCTTCTCCTTCTCACAGTATTGGCAGAAAATACTTCTCTGGGTTGCCTCTTATCTGAAGTCTTCTATGTTCTCACTATTCCCTTTCATTCTTTTCTTCCTAGAAACTTCTTATCTCTTGCCATCCCCCAATGCCCCTCCAAGGGAAGAGAGCCAGCTCTCACCTTCGAGCATTTATCAAAAATCTCTTAGTCGTGGTGAAGGCCTGGGGCCCCAGCTGCCTGGAAGAGGTCAATGGGGGAGAAAGGGAGGTAAGGGGATTGCCGGGAGGAGACATATGTAATACTTTCAACAATAAAGACTTTTAAAAGCAAATCTCTGAGTTACATGGATGTCTCTCCTTGGGAAGGGAGGTGTCTTGGGAAGAGGGCTGGCTTTTCCCTAGGCAAAGGTCCTAAGATTGGCCAACCTAGAGGAACAGGTTGGGGAAAGAGCCTAGGAACCTTAAAAAGTTCTTCCAGACAGTTCTCCCCATTGTTGCCATACATATCAGAAATAATTCCTTCAGCACTGATATATAAAAGACTGTCAAAATGCTGTTTTGAATTATAAATGATAAAGAGCATTCTCCATAGACACAGACAACAGTATGATGATTACCAGAGGGTAAAGAGGGTTAGGGGGAGGGAGGAGGAAAAAGAGGGGATAAGTGGTGATGGAAGGAAACTTAACCTAAGGTGGTGAACAGACAATACAATATACAGAAGATGTATTACAGAATTGTACACCTGAAACCTATATAATTTATTAACCAATGTTACCTCAATATTTTAAATAAAAAAGAGTTCTCATATAATTTCCCAAACATGTTAAAAATGGCAAAGAGAGGAGAAACCAAGATGGCAGCATAGGTAAATACCTAAACTGTTGTCTCGTACAACAATTTCAAAACTACAAGTAAAAGACAAAATGGACAACATCCAGAACCACAGGAAGGTTAGCTGAGTGGAAATTCTACAACTAGAAAGAAAGATAAAAGCACACTGAGACTCAGAGGAGCATCAGGAGGCAGAGGTACTGAGACGCACGCATGGAGAGTACTGGCAACTGATGAATTGGCTGGCTTTCTCAAGCAGGAGAGAAACAAAAGCTCCCGACTATGCTGGATTCCAGTTCCAGGTGAGATTCTTGGGGCCCAGACTCATATAGGGTGAAACTGGACTGTCAGGAAAGAAAAAAGCACACTGAGACCCAGAGGAGCTTCAGGAGGCAGAGAGGGCAGGCAATTGAGTACGTGTCTGGCTTTCTTAAGTAGGAGAGAGGCAGGAGCTCCCAACTGCACTGAACTCCAGTTCTAAGTGAGACTCTGAGGACCCAGACTCATTCGGGGAGAAACTGGACTATCTGGCAGTGGGGGGAACTCAAGGGTGGCTTTCTCTCAGAGATGCTTGCAGCGATTACCATGGGACACTGAGATACAGGGGCCTATTAAGGAAGGGTTTATGGGAAACCAATGCTGTTTGCTACTCCCTGAGACTCCACCCCATCCAAGCTGAGCACAGAGGCTTTTGCAAGGGTGTCTCCAGAACAGAAGTTCTCCCAGTGTAGACAAAGCTGATCCTCACAGCCAACTGGCCTGGAAGTCAGTTGCTCCCAGTGATACCAACAACAATCAAGGCATAACCACAACAAGACTGTGCACACAGCCCACAAAGGGATGCACCAAGAGTGTCCACCTCAGGTAATTGGGGAGCCTGAGCCACTGGGACATATAGGACACCTAGCATACAAAGCCACTCTATCAACTCAGGGAAGTTACCAAGAAAAAAGAATCAAAAAATATGAAAATAGTATAAGGCACCTCTGGGACAACTTCAAGCATACCAACATCAGTATTATGGAGGTGCCAGAAGAAAAGAGAGAGCAAGATACTGAAAACCTATTTGAAGAAATAATGACAGGAAACTTCCCCCATCTGGTGAAAGAAATAGACTTACAAGTCCAAGAAGCACACAGAACCCCAAACAAAAGGAATCCAAAGAGGACCACACCAAGACACACCATAATTCAAATGCCAAGAGCAAAAGACAAAGAGAGAATATTAAAAGCAGCAAGAGAAAAACAGTTAGTGACCTACAAGGGAGCACCCATATGATTATCAGCTGATTTCTCAACAGAAACTATGCAGGCCAGATCGGAGTTATTCAAAATGATATTCAAAATGATGAATAGCAAGAACCTACAACCAACATTACTTTACTCAGCAAAGCTATCATTCAGAATTGAAGGTCAGATAAAGAGCTTCACAGATAAGAAAAATCTAAAGGAGTTCATCATTACCAAACCAGTATTATATGAAATGCTGAAAGCTATTCTTTAAGAAGAGGAAGAAGAAGAAAAAGAAAAAGGTAAAGATAAAAATTATGATCAACAAATACATGTCTATTAACAAGTAAATCTAAAAATCAAGTGAATAGAAAAATCTGATGAAGAGAATAAACTGGTGAATATAATAGAACCAAGGACATAGAAAGGGAGTGGACTGACAATTCTTGGGGAGGGATGGGGAGAAAGGGTTTAGGGGTTGTGGGAAGAGACTGGGCAAAAATTGTATACTATGGATAGGACAGTGGGGGGGGGTAAGGGCAGAGGGTGGAGTGGAAACGAGGTAGAGGGGAGCTATGGGGGGAAAAAGAAGAACAATTGTAATAATCTGAACAATAAAGATTTATGAAATTTTAAAAAATGGCAAAGAGCCGGCTGGTATGGCTCGGTGATTGAGCATCGACCTATAAACCAGGAAGTCACGGTTTGGTTCCCAGTCAGGTCTAGATCCCCAGTGTGGGGATGGGCAGGAGGCAGCTGATCAGTTATTCTCATCATTGATATTTCTATCTCTCCCTCCCTCTTCCTCTTTGAAATCAATACAAATACTTTTTTCATAGCAAAGAGAAGAATTGAGATCATTTAGAAATTTTTGTGACAATTTTGTGAACAATTTATTATTTATTACTACACATCATGGTGAGGGGAAGGGGTGCAGAACACACAACTGGCATGAAATTATTTTGAGCAGAAGACATTTGAGTTCCCGAAATGTCTTACCTGCCTAAAAGCAAAGACTCCTCAAAGAATTTCCAAAAATTCAATTGTCATAACTTTCCTCTCAGGGAGCAACTAGAGGTCAGAAGTCTCTACCACACACCTACACAGACACAGTCACAAAGCTATCATGTCACCTTTCTCTTCTCCTATGGGCTCATTTATATTTGTAGGAAGTCATTTGTTTTGCTGTAAGTGCACTGCTCTCCATCCCCTTTCCCTATTAAGATGGTATGTAAGACCAGAGCAGGTTTGCTCAGTGGATCGGCCTGCAGCCGAATGTCCTGGGTTTGATTCTAATCAGGGCACATGCCCAGGTTGCCGGCTCTATCACCAGTAGGAGGCGGCTGATCCATGATTCTCTCTCATCACTGAGATGCTTCTATTTCTCTCTTCTTCCTCTCTGAAATCAAAATTTTTTTAAATGATGGCATCTAAGCCCCAAATTTTAACTTGTCCCTTTGAGTCACATTTTTCTGTACAGATCTCCTACACATGCATTAATTTTAAGATGTGTGATTAAATTTTGTCTTTTCTCTTGCTAATCTGTCTTTTGTCAATTTAATTCATAGGCATCCAAGTACTAAACCTAAAAGTTTAGAGGAAACTTTTTTTTTCTCCTCAACAAGAGTCTAGAATAGATTAAGGGGAGAGAAAATGCTGGATGCTTAGCTACTCTAAGATATATAATACTTTGCAAAGCATACACAAATGGAAAGGTGGAAGGTTCCTTAGTATCTTTAAAATACAAACTTTAAACAAATTATACAAATCATAACATTTTTATATTGCCCATTTAGTTATTTTTGGCATGTTAAATTTTACATAATACCTCCAATAAGCTTGACTTCTTGATTAGGAAGCAGAACGAGAGAAGGAAAACATTGAGGTGTAAAGACTGAACATCGAAAATCTAGTATCTGAAACGATTGCACAGTGTATATTTGGAGAGAAGGTCACTCTAACTTCTGGGGGAGGGGTACTCTTCTTTTTCTCCTCTCAGATCTTCTGACTAGCCTAAGAATTACATTAACATGACACATTAAAAGGAGAAAATAACCAAACTTAATTACACATGTACATATGGGGGTTTGTGAGACTATGGGCCCTAGGACAAGTTGGACCACTGAGGCTTATATGCCATCTTGAGCTAAGGAGAAGGGGTGGCTTTCCACTTCAAAGGGGAGAAAGGAAATTTGCGTGGAGATGAAAAAGCAAATGTCTGTTAAGCCAATGTTTGCTGGGCCATCTTTAACAATGGGACAGAGAGAACTTTGATCAAATGGGCCCTCCCTGTCTATCACACCTGGTTCATATTAAAATATAGTTCCATTATAATGATAGCTCCCTTCTCGGAGCATGTTCTCTATCTAAATTCTCTTAGGCAGTTAGAGAGAATATCAAAAGTTCTTCTTGAGTTTTTTGTTTCTTAAAAATAAACAGTTTAAATAATCACTATCCCCCAAAAAGGGATATTTTGGGATAGCAAACTCTGCTCCCCCTCACTTCTCATATATATAAAGATATATACATACTATTGATAATCCGCTAATATACATAATATTCTTTTTTATAATTACACTAATTTTTAAAGAATTTAAATTATTTGTTATAAAATTGCTTCTCAGCCTTTTGGCTAAGATCAAGTGTAAACTACATGTTATTAAAAATGTATAAAATATGGTTATTAAAACATTTAGATAGCAAGAAAATGAATGAACCAAACATTGGGATGAATCTTAATAATTTAGTAAATATTAACTGGGAAATATGTGTTCAAATTTTATATAAAACATAATATTTCACAAAGTTTAAGACAATTATAATAAGAATATATAATTCTTAGGAATTCATTTGTTGCAATAAAACTCTACTAAAAGGAAAGCAAAAGAATGATAAATTAAGGATCAAGATCATCATGAAGGAAGAAATGATACTGAGGAAACCAATGCTTAAATGCAAATTATTAGAAAAACTTTAGCTTTTGTTTGGGATGGTGGCTTCACAAGGACTTACTATAGTATTTAAAATGACTAAATAACCAAGGAAATAAATAAAAGAGGAAAATGAAATTGAAAATGCTCAGAAATACATAAATACCCAAAATGTATTAGATCTCCAGTCCAATATACCAGAAGTGTCCAATGTATCAATTTCTGGTATATACTTCCATTTTTTTTTCTCTTAGTATTTGAAAGTATATTCTAATTTCACATTTAAAAAGCAACAAATAGCCTGCAAGCACATCCCAGAAAAGGTAATGAGTAAAGTTGCTAGTATTATCATGATTGCAAAAAGAGTGTCCTGAGTAATTTACACTATCCTATATAATAAAAGCCTAATATGCTAAGTGTCCAACCATTCATTCTACTGTTCAACCAGTTGCTATGATGCACAATTACACCAAGAGGTAGACACACTGACCAATAGGTTAGCTTGCTGCTGGGGTCTGACCAATTGGGACTGAGCCAGATGGGACAGACAGGCCCTGGAGCCTTCTTGTGGTCCCTCCCTGGCCTGGTCATGCACCAGTGGGATCCCTTGGCCTGGTCTGTGCCCTCTCACAATCCAGGACCCCTGGGGGCTTGTCCAGAGGCCAGGCTGAGGGACCCACTGATACATGAATCCATGCACTGGGCCTCTAGTATACAATAAGTCTTCAAGAAGCAGAGTGGAGTCAACCCTTCAGCAAATGGCCTTCAAACTATTAGTAATAGAAACCCACAGCTTCCTCCTAGCTCAACCCAGACTGATCTCCCCTCAGGGCTGTTGGAAAGACAAGTTTTGAATCCCTTGTTGTCTTCCCTAAACCCCTAAGATTAGACGATAGCAATCAGAGGGACAGGTAAGGGCAGAAGGCTCTGAATGAAGAGCCATCCACCTATTTACCCTCTAAACACCTCAGACTTCTCAGGGTCCAGAATCCAGATTGAACTTTCTCTTTTTTATAAGAGAACTGGGTACAAAAACTAGACTCCAGATTGGAAGAATATAGTTAACTCCTATTCATAATCTCTTCCTAGGACAAAAGTCCCACTTAATCCTTTCAAATAAAGACCACAGCTCTCAGTCTCCAACCAAGCTACTTCTTTAGCTCCTCCAAAGGTCCCCAGCCTGCTCCCCAAACAGTCCACTCCCTCAATCTCACCCTAAGGAAGTCACACATCTCACACACCAACTTGACCTGCATGGGCAGAAAGTAGAGGTGAAAGAAAATTACACTCCTTGCATTGAGAGATTTAGATATCATTGCCTAATTCAAACTGCACCATCTCCATTGGCTCTCTCTGCCAACTGGATTGATACCATTTCTTCAATGTGCAATTATATTTAATTAATTGCCTCCCACATTTAAATTATAATCAGTAGTATACTGGTAAATGTTTAACAACTGGCTCGATGGGGAAAAAAGACATTAGCATCTGCCTATTTCCATGGTGTAAATACTCCCTTTCTGGCCTACTTCAAGTTACCAATGTAATGTCTCTTAATGGAGGGGAAATTATATGCACAATCAGATCTCATGAGCTAGTTTGAGCAGGCTCCCTCACACCACTAACTATAGTTAACACCTTTACTATAGTTTATTATTATTTTGATAAGTAGCTCTACAATTGACCAATATTTTACAGCCATGTCTCAGTTTCTTCATTTAAAAAAAAAAGGTACAGTAAGATCCACTTCTCCATATTATTGTGAGGACCCAAGCGAAAGGCACATAAAGTTTTCAGTTCATGTTAGTCCTGCTTCCTCACCTCCTTCTCTTCTTCTCACATTGCATCCTCATTACTCTTTCTCACTGCAAAGGCACAGTCCAAGTAGGGACCAAAACCCATGAAAGTACCACCGGGAGCCCATGAGATGGAGAAGTGAGCCAGTGAATGACAAGCTGGGATGCCAAGAGCATATTTTCTCATACATAGAAAGATGTTGACACTCTATATGGCACTGAGGTCTATATGATGAATAGTTCTAAGAATTCTGTTCATGATTGTCATTGATGGATCCTATACAACAGTGAGTTCCAGATGGTGGTGGGTTCTACCTGTGAGAGTCCCTGAGCCAGACCACCCAGCTAAGCCACTTCTGGATTTCTAACTGGATGGTATAATAAATGCTCATAGTTTAAGCTAAGTTTTGGGGTCATTCATTACCCAGTAATGGATAACTAATGCAGCTTTCTAGGGGATAGATTTCATGACTGTGTTTTTACCCTTTACTTGATTCAAGTTATGTTATATGTGACACTTCTTTTCCATACTCCCTCCTAGAACCAGGAAGTACTCTTCTCCCTTATCTCCTGTTTAATCTCACCTTTCTTGACTTCCTCCTCCCTGTGCTAGGTCTTTACAATATTCTTTTTTCATTCTACATTCACTGTCTCATTTACTCTCATTATTCCAATTAATACTTTCATTCTTTTGAAGGCAGGTGACAACTCAAACTCTCAGAAGCAGGGGAAGAATGTATTGCCTTATATGGTTGGGAATGCCTAGAAGATCTGTAACAATTTTGGACCCAGGCACTGCTTGCTTTGGTTTCCCTTTGAGTGTTTGCTTCCTTCTTTTTCTGACACTGATAGCCTCTGGTTACAAGCTGAGGAATATGACACTATGATGGTCAGTCCCACTGAGACCACATGGAGTGATAGAGAAGTATTTCTGCAAAAAGAGGGATGGTGGTCAGGTAGAAATGCCATATGTCCACCACATTGTCTATGGATGGATGACTCCATCACAGGTCTAGTGCTATCTCCTAAACTTCAAAGCTGTACATCAACTGGCTGTCAGACATCTCCAGTTGGATAGGCCCTGGGCACTGTATTAGTTTGCTAGGACTGCCATAACTAGCAAAAACTGGGTGGCTTATAGCAATGAAATCTATGGTCTCATGGTTCTGGAGGCTAGAGGTCCAATATCAGGGTGCTGACAGGACCATGCTCTCTCTGAAGGTGTTAGGGAGGACTCTGTTGCAGGTGTCTCCTAGCTTCTGGTAGTTCCTTAGCTTGTGGATGCATCACCCCAATCTCTGCCTTCATCTTTACATGGTGTTCTCTTTATCTATCTCTGTGTCCAAATACCCCCTTTTTATAAAGGCACGACCATACTAGATTAGGGACCACCCTGGTGACCTCATCTTAACTTTCTTACATCTACAAAGACCCTATTAAATGAAACCACCTTCTAATGTACTGGGATTTAGGACTTCAATATATGAATTTCAGAGACACGCAGTTGAACCCGTAACAGGCACTATAAGAACTTCAGTAGAGAATTCATTGTCTTTACTTGTTCATATATCCTACCTATTCCCTATAATTAGTGTCTTTCTTCACATACCTTGTCCTGAGGATAGACATCACCACATGCCCTGCCATCTAACCCAGAAATCTTGAAGTCCTGTTTGTCTTCCTTTTTCCTTCTACGTATAATCATTCATTAACTTCTGCTAGGGCTATACCTTCAAGGTCTCTTACATGTTTCCTTCTACATCCAATCATTCATTAACTTCTGCCAGGGCTACACCTTAAATGTCCTCCCTCTCCAATACCAGGTTGACCTCAAATTCTTAATATTTCACACGTGGATGTTATAGACACCTCTTAAATAGTCTCTTTACCTCCAGTGTTGGCTCTGTTCTGCCCACTCCACTCCCTAATCTACCCAATCCATCCAACATACAGAAGCTTATGTGATGTATCATAAATAGGTTGTGTGTTTTGTTTTGCTTTTTACCACTTCAGAGCTTTTTCAATAAGTCCCAGTAAATATAAGACAAAGCACAAAGTTCTTAGACCCACCAGGCCTTGATACATGGTCCCTTCCTAGCTTCACCTCTGACCATTCTTCTCTCTACCCTTTACCCAGACTGAAATGCTTGCAGTTTCCCTAAGATTCGACCTCTGTTCTTCCCCACCGTCTGCCTGTCACTGCCTTCTTATTTATTTTTAAAAACATTTTGCTCCCTAGCCGGTTTGGGTCAGTGGATACAGCATCAGCCTGTGAACTGAAAGATCCGGATTCAATTCCTGTCAAGGGCACATACCTCAGTATCAGGCTTGATCCCCAAGCCTGGTCAGGGTGCTCATGCAGGAGGCAACCAATTGATGTGTCTTTCTCATACTGATGTTTCTCTGTTTCTTTCCCTCCCTTCCACTCTCTCTAAAAGATCAATGGAAAAATATCCTCGGGTGAGGATTAACACACACACACACACTTTGCCAAGGTTGGCTTATGTTTTTAATTTTTTTAAAAATCCTCAACCCAATGAGAGAGAGAGAGAGAGAGAGAGAGAGAGAGAGAGAGAGAGAGAGAGAGAGACTGGTTGACTTTGGTAACCTTTCAGTGCACAGGACAAAGCTCAACCAACCAACTGAGCCACTCTGGTCGCGCCCTCCTTATTCTTTAAGGCTTGGCTCAAGAACTTCCTCTGGGAAGCCTTTTAACTTAGCCCATTCAGGCTGTTACAACAAAAATTCCATGAACTGGGTGTATTGAACTGGGTTTATTAAACAATAAACTTTTTTCTCACAGTTCTGGAGACTGTGAAGTCCAAGATCAAGGAGGCAGCAGATTCAGTCCGTGGTGAGAACTTGCTTCCTGGTTTCTTGACATCCTCACATAGCAGACAGAGAGAGAACAAGCCATATGTGCACTCAGTCTCTTAATTGTCACAATGTTATGAGGTTAGGGCTATTAATGTCTCCATTGCATAGATGAGGGTACTGAGGCACAGAGGGGTCAAGAAACTTTCCCTGAGATTGCACATCTAGTAAGAGGCAGGCCAGGGATCTGAACCTGGGCTATCTAGCTCTGACAACCCCATTCTTAACTATTGTACTCTTATGTCCTATCAAGTCATACTGATTAATTTTTATAAATAAAATTAAGATGTCTTATGTCCTATCAAGTCATACTGATTAATTTTTATAAATAAAATTAAGATCATTTTATTTAAATACATACAAAAATCACTTTTGGGGCCCCAGGAAGGTCACCTCAAGGCCATAGGGCTTCATCCTCTAAAGCAGCTGAAACATAAAACCACTATCAGGGCAGCAAAGGCCATTGGTACCAAGAAGCCAGAGAGAGAGACTACAATGTTTTTAACGTTGGAACCCCTAACCAAAAACACAAATCACCATGTGCAGGAGAGGGTTTCATATACTCTTGGGCTTGACCTACCTTCTTAAAAGGTGGATAAGAGCAGGGTGAAGAGAAAGAAGAGGATTCTAGAAAGAGAACCAGGCATTAGCAAAGGGATGGAGGGCAGGTGTGCATGGGTGTCTAGAGAATGATAAGTAGGTAGTATGACTTAAATGCAGTGGTTTAATATAGAAGAATTTCTATGAAACAACTTAAAAAATTGTAATCTTAAAATACGGCATGATTCCACATGTCAGAGATCAACAGAGAATTCATAGAGAAACCATTTATTCATTAAACACGTGCTCTTGAATGCTGATTGTGTTTACAATGCTACGCCAAGAGTGGGCATAATTCGTGAAAACTCAAGACAAACAAAATTCTGAGAGTTCAGCCAGCTTCAATGACAGCAGCAGTCAATTTGATTTTCCAATTTACTGTCAACTTGTAGTTCAGCGGAGTGATTTCTTTAAACAGTCCCAGTATTAAGCTCCTCCAAATACCTACTTTGAATAAGGAAATGTTTTTATTAAGGGGGCCCTAAATGTATATACAAATGTCATCTAATTTTATCAGCATGAATCTACTAAACATATTTACCATATCGAATGCAATCAACTAGAGGATTTTGAAAGGAAATCCATCTGTCCATTTGAGCCTTCCTGACAGCCTCCTTCTGGGAAAGGAAGCCAGGAATGAAACTCAGCCTCTAAAGGTGTATTTTTAAAAATGAATAGATGTCCATTCTCAGGTTGGGGGTTCATTATATTTCTTCTTGTGTACTTTTCAATCTTCCTCTAATCACCATCTGTTTTATTCAGTTCCTATGGCTGCCCTAATTTAAGTAATATTTACCTGAGCTTCAGTCAATATTTGACATTTTTAGTAAATGGTTTACTATGATACTGCTTAAACATTTATTAAGCAGTTAAAATTGAGTCTGTACCTCATCTTGTATTTATCTTTGAACAGAGCAGGTAGAGCACAGGTGCCATGGTGGAGTTCAGAGCTTATATTTAGGGGCTCGTATAATAGTCATCCTGCCGACTTGGCAACCTGTGCGACCAAGGCTGTTTCCAAAGAGCAACCAGTTGCGCGAGAACCAGGAAGCCTTGTTCTGGCCCCACTAACTCCAGCCCTTGTGGGAGGAAGCCAGTCGAACTTAAATTAAAACTCCAAATTAACATTGAGTTAGTCTTGAAGCCTATGCCGAGAATGTCACTGCACTCACAGCAATCTAATACCTTGAACTAACCCTCATCTTCTACATCTCTTTTCCCTCGGGGGAAATTCTGTAAGTACAGAATTCTTCCTCCTAGAGCCACAGCCAATCAGCTTTTGGGGCCAAAGCAAACTTGCAGAAGGTGGGAAGGCAGAGGTAAGACTGACTTCTCTGACACCAGAAAGTGCTTCAAGTCCCACTCAGAAGGAAGGGAGAAGGGCGACCCTCTATTGACTGGCCTGTGGATCTGGAACCCAAGCTCATTCATCCTACAAATATTTGGAGCATTTATATGTTACTCTACACCAGGCACTGTGCCAGCAGCTGAGGCCAGGATGTTGAACAAAACAGACCAGATTCCTGCTGCTTCGGGGACAGACAAAAAATAGGCAAATAAACAAGAAAAAAAATTTTAGATTCTGATCGTTATAAGAAGTTTTAAATAGAATAATTTGATATTGTTGACTGGTGTCTCCTCTGGATTGACCATTAAAGAAGAACCCTCAGAGGTGGCAACAGCTAAGTGTGAAAAACTACAAGGATCGCAATGGGACAATCAGGAAGAAGAGCTCCTGTCCCACCACCAAAATAAATCAATGTCCTAACCCCATACCTGTATAGGATCTCATTTGGAAATAGGGTCTTTGCCGACATAATTAGTTACAATGACATCATACTGGATTAGGGTGGGCCCTTATAAGGAGTGTCCCTATCAGGAGAAGGAAATTTGGACACAGACAGGGAAAACGTCCAAGACAATGGAGGCAGAGATGGGAGTGATGCATCTACAAGGAACACCAAGGATTGCCAGCAACACCAAGAGCCAAAAAATTGGCATGGAATCGATTCTCCCCTAAGCCTTCAGGAAGAAGCATGGCCCTGCTGACAGCCCGATTTCCAACTTCTAACATCCAGAACTATAAAAGAACTATATGTCGGAGATACTTTTTTCTGGCAGCCTTGGGAAAGAAATACGGATGGAGAGCGCTCCCAGGAACTACACTTATTAGGGAGTGAAGGAAGCAGGAAGACAAAGGAAGATGTTGAAATAACTGTGATGTAGTTAAAAAGTGTCCTCAATCCATGAGGAGCTCTAGAGTTGGGAACACCCTATAGAAATGACCCAAGTGGAGGCAAAGAGCCTTTGTGTCTCCAGGATGGATCTGTGATTGGATTGGGGCTGCCCAAGGGAAGGGGTGAAACCTTGGGTCAGGCAGCTCCATTCTGCTAAAGGCAAGTCCCAGAGAGGGGCTCAGCTGTGAGCCATCAGCTTACAACAGTCAGCAGCTAGAGGCTTGGAGTGGTAAGAGCCTCTAACCAGAAGAGAGATCTGGGTAAACCACCACCATGCCCATTACCAGTGGCCACATTGCCTGAGCTTGGGAAGGGCTCAGGGGCCCAAAGAGAAGGCGGTCTGTTTCTTTAGGAACCAATTGATTAGAGAGAGAATCAGAGGCAGGGAAGAGACAGAGCGAACAGAGAAAGCAAGCAGAAGGGCTCTGAGAGCTTTAAGAGATTCAGAAGCCTTTGGTCCAATCCCACAACCTCACTGTACCCCAAAACCAGGAGAAAAGGCTGCCTTCTGTAGAGTGTCCCTCTCCCTGGAAAATGGAGAAGTTCTTCCTTACTGTCAGCTAAGATCAGCCTTCCTGAGATTCAGTTTTCCCACCTTGCCAAATCTTTTCCACACAGGCATCTGCTTATTCCCAGCAGACAAAAGATTTGCTGAGCTTTATTTTTTTGTAGTTTTCTGTGGAACTTTTTTCCAGCTATACACATTCTCTATCACATCCCCTCCCAGGGAGGACAGACTGCAAAGTGGCCCTTTATCAGAGACTCATACTGTATACTCACTCATCAATTCCTCTCCAAATCAGGTCCCACAAAGAAAAGAAACTTGCAAAATAAAGACTTCTTACTATTTCCAAATGTTATCATGCCTCACAGTTCACCCCATTTCTGCCCCTTGAAGCCAGGTGAGTCCTCCTATAAGGCTAGACTACAGTAATCTTTGGATTCCCTGATCTCCGCTCTCCTGGCTCTCTGATTTTTCTTTCATTCTGATTATCCCTGATTCTCAGAATTTGGTGGTCCTCCTCAGTTGGTTTCTCCACCACCAGTATCTCCTGGTGTATCAGGCACAGGAGTGAGGCCTCAAATCAGAGGCAGACAGAAGTCAGAGAATATTTTCTGTAATCCAGACAAGATATGATGAAGGCCTAAATTTGGGCAGGGCCAGTGGGTGTTCAAAGCCCTTCCCTTGAGGGATGCCAAGGCCACCCCGAGGAGCTGGATTGAGGATGTAGTGCCACAATCAAGGCTGAGAGATAAGGCAAATCAGAATAGCAGGAAGCAGATCAAGAGGGATTCTAAAAGCAGTAAGAGATGTTCCTAGTAGTTTTTAGTGGGTACTCCAGCAGGTCTGGCAGGCACATCTATTACATTAAAGGATTGACATGAAACAGCCATGGGAATGGAAACAACAGAAAGGAAATAGATTTATCTATAGAATCAAATAATCAGTTGTCGTGAGCAAAGGACCTGATACTCTAATTTTCATACTGTAGGGAAGGGAAAAAGACTTTCCTCTATCTTCTAGTTCTGAGACTGATACCTGCCAATTAAACTGACAAAAGACAGATTAATAGAAAGGATTACACATTTTATTTGATGTTAATATTTTAATTTTTTAAAATATGCATGGGAAGCCTTAAGAGAAAGGAAGTGAAGACCCAAAAAAGCAGTTAGACCCAGGAGCTTAAATACTATTTTAACAAAGGGTAATAAATTTGTGGGGAATTTACAAGACAGAGGAAAAGTCAGGGTAGGCTTCTAGGGGCAGTAAATTGTGGGAAGGTAAATATATGGAGGAAACTAATGAGACATAAGGGTGATTTTATTTGTACAGACCCATCTCAGTGCCACTGACCCATCTCTAGTGATAAGGGTTGATCTCCTCTTAAATGGGATGGGGGAGGGGACTATCTTCACAAGGGAATTTATGACCTGCTTTTAGGCTAATAGGAGGAGGATGGGGAACTCTTGCTGCATTTGCTCATCTTAATTACCTTCAGCTGCAAATAATTCTTATGCCATATTGGCATATTGGCATACTTAAGGGTAGCAAATTCTGATCTCTTTCAATATTCTGTGGTGGTTAGGGAAGTGGGAGGGACATGCCCAAGTTTCTGACTTGGAGCCTGGGTGAGAAGTGGTGGCATTCACTAATGCAGGAGAGAAACCAAGTGGGTAGGAATAGGGAGAGAACGTGTTGAGAATAATGGGTTTAGTGGGAGAGGCAGAAAGCAAGAATTGGAATGATGAAAGGTAGCACCTTGAGGAGGAGAAACCTTGAGGAATACAAGGTCCAGGGTGATAAGGAAGAAGATGACACTCCTTGGAAATGGGCAGGTCCAGTACCTGCAGGCTTGAGGCCACCTTTCCTGACAGGGCTGCTTCGCCTCTCTGTATCTACACACAGCAGTTAGCTATCCCTCCCAGCATCGGCCCCTTAAACAATCTTAAACTTTTACACGACTCTTCAAGTCACTGATAGAAATTCTAAACAGGCCTGAACCAAACACTTACCTTGAACACGCTTGAGGAGTTCCAAATATGCTTTTACAGTTATAAAGGATTTTGTTTTAAATAATTAGGAAGAAATGCCAAGATATTTCTGAATACCTCTGTATTTAGTTTTCTAATCCCTTACCTCAGTTACTGTCCCATGACAGCTTGATCAGAAGGCACAGCAGAGAGAGAAGGCGAAATATTTTATCTTGTGGTTTATTGCTGGGGCTGACCAGCAGCTCCTGCACGACAGATGAACAGATTACTCGGAGTTTCACTGTGAAAGAGAAGGCTAAGGGGTGGCCCAGCTGAAGAAGCCAAGCAGCCTCGATTGCCTGCCTCATCAGGCTTTTATTGAAATTTTTTATCTTTAGGTGCAATCAGTAGAGTGAGTAATGTTGGGAGGACACATGTGTTTACATTGTCCTCTAGGCAAGGGCATCCAAGGATTAAGCATAAGGATTCCAGTAAACACCTGGGGCCCTCCACCTGCATACACTTGTTTGGAAAAGTTAAGGAATAATTAGGGGCATTGCCTTCAACAATCCACTGTCTCCCCGAAGTGGGAATTCTGATAAACAGGCAGGCAGCCTTCCACACACTTCCCTTTTCTCAGAATGTCCTCCTTACAAACTTTCCAATCAAGTCTCGTGTGCTCCCCAACAGTTTATTTCCCAGATTTTATCTCGAATAGGTTAAGTCCAATCTCCTGGAATCTATAGAGTCCATGTCCCATTTATATATATAAAAGACTAAGTGACTGACCATCCATCTGACCAACCAACCAACCAACTGGCCAGTACATATGACATGCACTGGTAATGTAAAAATAAGCATTGACTTGTGCATGCACAATACCTGTAAAGCTCAGCTAGTGCCGATCGCACACATGTGTTTCAATCTGTCCTTGTCAATTGTGAATTTGGTTGTTTTGTTAATATTTCCATTATAGACAAAGGGTGAATAGCGATATTAAAATATTCTAATTAATTTCAGTGTGCATGAATCTGTGCACTGGGCCACCAGTAACTAATAAAAGGCTATGCTTCTCTCAGTAAGATACATGCAAAGTGCAAAAAGGCTCTTGAACTTTCTAGTAGTGATATTTTTTCTCTTGTATCTGGATCTAAAAACTCAAATTTAATATTCAATTCTAGGAAAGGAAGGGCTAGGGAGGAAGAAAGAGGGCCTGCTGCTGGGTGTGCACAGACAAGATGACAAGGGCCTAGAGGAAGGAAGATGAACTGGTTTTTTGCCTAGGCCTTGTCTTCTGGGCTCTGGGAAGTGAGCAGACCCACTGAACTTCAGCTTACTACCCCCAAAGTGGGGTGCGGCGCTCTAGTTTACTATGCCTGGTTTAGTAGGTTAGCATGAGAATAAAAATGAAACAATCAGTGGGAAAATTCTCTGCAAACTTTAGCTATTAGAGATGTATCTTTTTTTAAAAAAAAATTAGGAAAGAAACTCTGGGCCTGCATTTAAAATATTTAGCAAGTCTTTGTTTATTAACTCTTTGCCTATTGCTATGCATAATCCTTCCCATCAGCAAGATCCTTTGAAAAACCAAGGGCTGAACGAAGAGCTGCTTGAAACTGGTTGCAAACCAAAACCTGCCCTGCCAATCAAACATAAAATTCGAGGCCCATCACCAGCATGTAAAACACAGTAAAGAGCAACTTTACATTTCCTAAAGGCAGGGGGGGGGGGGGGGGTGCGGCCTGGAAGGAGCAATTACACTCCTTCAGCACGAGAAAGAGGGTCTGTAGAGGACCCTCTTGCCAAGGCCTGTCATTCTTTCTGGAATTTCTCATTCTCGTGTGGATAATGCTTTCTGATGCTTCTCTCCACCCAAAAAGCCCAACGGTTCCAGCCCAGCAGCTCAGCGTTGCAGGTTTTACTACAGGAAATGTTGTAAATACTTATTCCCCTCACCCCACCCCCATCCCCCGTGACGGTTTTCCAGGTCACGGCTGCCTCTTCCCTGAAGCTACATACGTGTTTCGTAGGACTCAGGGGTGGCAAAGAGGAAAGGTAAAGATCGACACTAACCTCCCACTCTCCGTCAGCTCCTGGTGGGAGCTTGCTGACCCTGGAGAACCGCCTGTCCTCAGAAGCTGGCGACTCTGGGCGGGCTGTGGGCACCACACCAGGGCCCACTCCTTCCCTTCTCTCCCCATAATAACCCCTGCTCAACAGTTTGAGGCCTCAGGCAGGTAAGCGGCTCATAAATTGTTCCGTAAAAGGGCAGCTGTTAAGATTACTAATAGCATGCTATGTGCTATGGGACACTTAAGGGGGAAAATATGACCCAATTTGCCTTGGAGACGTTTCAGACCTATCAATCCAAGTGGATAGAGGATTTTTTTTATGTTCTAACACAGAACCTTGTATCTGGCAAGAGCTGGTGAGAGCAAAGGTCTTATCCCTGATTTTCAGCGTGAAATCATCTTGCGTTTGCATAGAATGCCCTTGAGGCTTGGACAGGTTGAGTAATCTCAAGGTCTGGGACAAGAGCAGGGGCTTCCCCTCGCCTCCTGGTTCTCAGTAAGACGTTGCTCCTGGGCCTTCAGTTCTCCAGAAAGAAGCCTTTGCCAGTCCAAAAGTGTCAAGTACACAACTGTAAAAATTGATCGCTCCATTGTTTTGACTAGCCTTCAGACATTTGGGTCATCTCAGACTGAGGCTAGCTAAATAGCCAAAGCTATTTCCAAACCAGTGATGGGGCCAGGGCACAGAGGATGAAGTGGATCCCATCCACCCAGAGGCACATAGATGAAAATAAAGAGAGGGGGGCAAAAAGTAATAAACAATGCAACAGCAATGTGACAACAAAGGAAAGAGCTTGAATATATTAACAGCATTTTCTTTCGAAAGAAATGTGGCAGGGTGGAAAAAGGAAGAAGCCGAAGTGGCCTCAAGGAGCGTGAAGTACAAAGACATGTTGATTAAGAAATGTGGGTGGCTGCATGACATAAATATAAAAGAAAAGCCAAATGAGGTTAGATTCTGCCAGTACAAGAAAGAAGAGAAGATGAAGATCCTTCCTTTATGTCTCTCTGGCTCTCAGGCAGGCGCTCTCATACAGTACACACACACACACACACACACCCCTGCACGAACGCACACACGTGGTAAATGTTGTGAATGCAGCACAAACCACCATATCAAAGCTCCTCCTCCTCCTCCTCCTGTTTCAAGGCCGCTCCAACTCCAGAACTTGAGACTATTTATTCAAAGAGCTTTTCAAATGCTACAGCGACAAAAGCCTCTTGACTTTTCTCTTTCTTGCCTTGAAACTCAGTTGAAAAGTCCTTTTCTTCTTGGCTCGCCACCCTGAGATGGAAGCCCATGATACCATAAGCAGCTCTAAGATGGTGAACAGTGGAGCGCTGCCTAATTAGCCAGTGACTTAAACCCGCCGACTGGACTCCTGGTGGTGACAGCACCACGCCAGAGACCTGCCCGTGTGGTGGCTCAGAGAAATCCATTATCAGTGTCGGCCGTACTTTCCTTGACCCCCTTAGCATCCTTTTTTCACAGACTCTTCAGGTTCAATTTTTTTATTTTATTTTCATTAGTAAACTATTTAAAAAACAAAAAACAGTTACAGGTTTAAGAAAAAAAAATTGAGCACAACATATAGAGTTCCCATATACCCTCCCTCCCCCATGTCCCTGTTATTAACATTTTGGTTATAGTGGATGAGCTAATATTACTACTTCATTAACTAAAGTCCATAGTTTACATCAGGGTTCATTCTTTGTGTTGTACAGTCCGTGGGTTTGAACACGTACAATGATATGTATCCTTCATTATGGCATCAGGTGGAGTAGCTTCACTGCTCTGAAAATCCCCAGGTGCCCCACTTGTTCACCGCTTCCTTCCCCAGCCCCCGGCAACCAGTGGACTAGTCTTCTTACTATCTCCATAAGTTTGCCTTTTCCAGAATGTTACGTCGTTGGAATCACGTAGCATGTAGGTTTTTCAGATTGTTTCCCCTCTCACTATACATACATGTAAGGTTCCCCAATGTCTTTTCATGATTTGATAGCTCATTTCTTTTAAGCACGGAATAATATTTCATTGCCTCGATGTCCCACAGTTTATTTACGCATTCACCTATAGAAGGATATCGTGGTTGCTTCTGAGTCTTGTCAGTTGTGAATAGCACCGCTCTAAGTACCTGTGGGTGGGTTTTTGTGTGGACACAACTTCTCATCTCCTTTGGGTAAATACCAAGGAGAGGGACTGCCAAATCGTACAGTAGGAGTAAGTTTCGTTTTGTAAGAAGCTTTCAAAGCTGTTTTCCAAAGTGACTGTACCATTTCACATTCTCACCAGCAGTGGGTGAGAGTTTCTATGGCTCCACATCCTTGCCAATACTTGGTTTTGTCAGTGTTTTGGATTTTAACAATTCTAATAGGCATGCAGTGGGTGTCTCGTTGTTGTTTTAATTTCCAACTCCCTAATGCTATATGATGTTAAGCATTTTTTATATTCTCATTTGCCATCTGTACATCTTCTTTGGTGAGGTGTCTATTCAGATCTTTTGCCCATTTTTAAAGTGGGTTGGTTGCTTCCTTGTTGCTGAATTTTAACGTTTTTGGGTTTTTTCTGTATTTTAGACAACAGTCCTTATTTGGTGTGCCTTTTGGAAATATTTTCTCCCAGCCTGTGGCTTGTCTTCTCATTCTCTTCAAGGTCCATCTCCTTTTCTGAATCCGTGTGATTTCTCTCTTTTTCCTCCCTGTTTCCTTGGAAAGGCCTTCTCTGTGTGTCTGAAAACTGAGGAAAAGGAAGGTTCTATAACCCCTCAAAGTCCTAGGAAGGAAGTCAGACAAACCAAGTCCTGAAACAACCTGACAGTCCAAGTTCTAAGGAGAATCGACTACCAGCCGCTACCACACTGAGCTGAGAAAATAAAACCTGCTCTTGCCTCTGCAGAGCCTGGAATGGACCGCCATGAGTGCAGCTGTGCGCTGTAGGCAGATGGCTAACTCAGGGAGGCCCCCTGCACAGCGGTGCGTGCAGTGGTTCTCAGTTGCCATCCCCTCCTTGCACTCGGTCTATCGGGGAAGGTTGTGGCTGATAAGTGGACTGGCCAGCTGGCTTTCATCAGTGCATGAACACTGCATGCAAAAAGGAATAAATAAATCAAATATAAGAGAGTTAAAAAGGGATATGATCACATCTCACCAGTAAGTGCATTATTTTCCACATTGGCTCAGCTCTGGACTGTATCAGAGAAATTGGTGGTGTTTTCTAACACAGCCCAGACCACCAGAAGAGGCAGCGTGGGCAGGATCACATGCAGTCAAGCATGTACTTTAGCACAGAGGGTTCAGAAAGACCAAGAAAGTCATCTAAGGAGCAGCGGCCTGAGAAATGATCCCAAAGAGAAGTCTGCAGTATCTTCTCCAAACTTCAGTCTCACACTTGCCCTGATGTCTCTGGGCAAACAGGATAAACTCCTTGTGCAGGTTTTCTCCATTTTCGGGCTTTTCGAAATATAGGTCCCAGGAATTCTCTTTGATCACTCACTCTGGTGCGTTTTGGGGGCTCTCTGTGTGAGGCACTGTGAAACAGAATAGAACCCTTTTTGCAGTGCAACAAAAGGCACCCATAAAATCCGCTGTGACACATGCAAACTGACTGGGCCATGGGTTGACAAGACCAAGAAGATTCACTTAAAAGTGAACTGTCCCCCACTCACATACTTTATTTCAAATAAATATAAAATAAGTGTTGGAGAATTAAAAATATTCTATTACTTACGATGACTCCGTCAATGCTTTTATATTTGTATATTAAATAATATACCAAAATCTATTTCTCTCTCACTCTCTCTCTCTCTACCTCAGCTGCTGGTGACCTCAACATGGGCTGTGTAGCTGACTGGAATGCTCCCATACGAAAGGGCCCAGCTACACCCTGGGTTTCATTGGACAACTAACCAAAAACCCAAAAAATGGGTTGGCCCAGTTCTAGGATCATCAAAAAGTGGTGAAAAAGAATACTAATTAACAGACATTCATTCTTGGCTATTTTTCATGGTCTGCCCTACCTTTTCTATTGAAACAGGAATTTTAGGGGTAAAATAGGACAGGTTTAGGAAATTTTAGAAATTTTTTTAAATTAAGGGGACCATGGAGGAAGCACAGGGCTGCAGAGCAGCAGAAGGTATATTTCCATAGAATAGGGAAGTTGGAAAGCTACAACAGGTACTTTTCCATAGTACCAGGGATCTGGAAACAGCAACAGGCCCATATTTACAAAATAAAGAGAAGGAGGCCCTTCATCCAGAAGGAGAAGAAGGAAGCCCAAAGGGAATAAGAAAAGAATAAGGAAGGGGAGGGGGGAAAACCTCACATGTCCCATGTGAAGTTCAATCTTTGAGCCCAGGAGTTACTATAGTAACCAGTCTAAGGGAATAGTGACCAATCAGAGGGGATATCAAGGCACCCGGATCTGCAGCCTTTATAAAGCCATAGGGAAAAGGAACTCAGTGGGATCCTTTCCTCCTTCCTACTTGGGAGTCCGTTCTGTGGGGCTCTTTCCCTCTCCCCAAGTGGGAGTGTGTACATGTTCTTCAATCTCCACCTTTCTGTCCGTGGATTCATTCTTCCATTTCAGCAGACAAAGAATCTGGGTTCCAGTCCAAAAATTCTGTTTCACTATCATAAATTCAAATAAATATATAATGGTGACATGTGTTTAGTACATTAATGGAAGACTGGCATCTCAAACTCCTGTTGAGTTTTCTTTGCTGGTTACTAGATACTCCTTCTTCCAGGCAGCTACAAAGCTGTAAAAATTAGACGTTCATTTCTCTGATGATTAGTGACTTGGAGCATTTTTTCAGTGTCTCTTGGCCATCTGTATGTCATCTTTGGAGAAATGTATATTCAGGTCTTCTGCCCATTTTTTTTATTCTTCTTATAGAGTTGTATGAGTACTTTATATATTTTGGATATTAACCCCTTATCATCTGTATCATTGGCAAATATGTTCTCCCATACAGTGAGCTCCCTTTTCAATTTGATGATGGTTTCTTTTGCTGTGCGTAAACTTTTTGTTTTGATGTGGTCCCATTTGTTTGCTAAGTGAAATAAGCCAAACACCACATGACCTCACTTATTTGTGGAATCTAATGAACAAAAATGAATTGATCAACACAATGAGACCCAAAGTAGGGAATAAGAAGAGATAAACCAAAGAATGTGTGTGTGTGTGTGTGTGTGTGTGTGTGTGTGTGTGTTTATATAAAAGCCTAAGTGACTGACCATTTGACCGGAAGCTATGACACACACTGACCACTAGGGAGCAGACACTCAATGCATATGTATGGGAGCATGGAATGAACTGATGAATCTGGGGGGGGGGGGGGGAGGCGGGAAGAGTTTAACCAAAGATCTTATATGCATATTAGAGGCCCAGTGCATAGGTTCATGCACTGGTGGGGTCCCTTGGCCTGGCCTGTGGGGATCGGGCCAAAACAGGCAGTCCAATATCCCCTGAGGGTCCTGGATTGTGAGAGGGCACAGGCCAGGCCGAGGGACCTCCACCAGTGCACGAATCTGTGCACTGGGCCTCTAGTATACTTATATGCATAGCCCATGGACACGGGCAATGGGGTAGTGAAGACCTGAGAGGGGTAGGAATTGGGAGGGGAGAATGAGAATAAATGGGAAATATCTATAACACTATCAACAATAAAAAATACATTTTAAAAATTAGACATTCATGTCTATGAATAATGATTGCCACAGGGTCTCGCTTCTTTGCCATTTGACCAGTAACGTGAAATTTTAAAAAGATAAAATATTAGACACTTTGAAGATTTGGGAAACACTAATTTTCTACCCAGTCTTGAAATTGTAATTTTTTTCTGGCAAGATTTAACCTTTAAATTGCTTTTTTTAAATAGTTTTAATTGCTTTTCAAGTTAATTTGACTTTGCCTGCCCTCTCTCCCTGACCCTTGTTTCTCTTATCCCGTTCACAGTTCTTCCATTTTAGACTGACAGTTTCTATCTTGGGAACCATGAGCCACCCAGCACTCCAGGTCTCGCAGCCATTCCAGGTGTGGAGCCAAGCAGGGTCTCTCTTATTGCTGAAACTTGCACAGGAGTGGGTTACTCAAGGAAAAAGGGTATTCCTTTCCTCAGGGGTCCTTTCAAAAATAATTCTCTTGCCTGACAAGCAGGTTGCTTTAAGTACTGCTCTGCCTAAATTCTGAGGGAGACAAGTTAGGAGACTTCTGCTAGAGGGCTGTGTTACTGGCAATTGCAGACAATTCATCTGATTAGAGTCAGAATTCGGGGAGAGGGCGGGTAATGCAGGACAACTTCCCCATCACGAATGGCAACCCCACATCTCTCACCTCCAGAAAAAAACCCTTAAGCTTGTTGTTCTCAATGTAAAATGTATATATGACTACTACTAACTAGCATTGTTGAATGAGAGGGGCAATTCTACCCAAAGCTATAGAGCAAAATAACCAGGTTCAACACAAGATGAATATTCTCACCTTATCCATTTGCTTACTAAAATTCTGATCATTGTGCCAAAGTAAATACATCATGGAGGAGCTATTGATTACAGCTGACATCATAATAAATCTGGGGGATTAATCTACCAATGTTATGAGTAAATAATTACAAGTTGAAGCAAAATTATGAATATATGTCCCACTGCTCTTACATAGTTTGACCATATTAAAATTCATGATTAGGACCCGGCAATGCAATTAATTTTGATAGAATGCTCAGTGCAGAGCATGGGCTTACATGTTAAACAGCAGGCAGGTGGTTCAGGACTTAGAGTCTGAGGCACCAGACCTCTCTTACTAAGTTTATCTCTTAGCTAATTTCCCTCAAATCGTCTGGAATATGACTGCATGATGCAAAAGTGTTCTCCAAACCTGTACTTAGGGGATAAAAGGTTCTCTTCACACCAAGGAATTTGAGGGATTGCAAAACAAATGTAGATTCCACCCTAAATGCCTGGGCTAACTAGCCATTGCAGCCAAAAGGAGAATTTGGGCATTCATTTAAGGAAAGGTTTAATGTGTCTAGAACAGAGATGACATTTTATTTTGTTTTAAAACGTATTTTTATTGATTTCAGAGAGAAAGGGAGAGGGAGAGAGAGATAGAAACATCAATGATGAGAGAGAATCATTGATTGACTGCCTCCTGCATGCCCCATACAGGGGATCGAGCCCACAGCCCAGGCATGTGCCCTGACCAGGAATCAAACTGACCTCCTGGTTCACAGGCTGACTTCCAACCACTGAGACACACTGGCTGGGCAGAGATGACATTTTAAAACAACCATCCTCCTGGGGGGGGGGCGATTTTTTTTAATTTAAAAAAGAAAAGAAAAGTAAACCACCCCCACAAACATCGAAATGTAATTTTGTATAAGGTGTGATTTACATATAAAATATGGACTCTTTTCATATGTATTTGTGTTACTACAAGGACTCAGTAGCTGTTCAAGTATAGTTCAAAAATTATTTTTAACTGCCTTTTTTGCTGTCCCCTCGTCCCCCATCAAAGCAATTGAGATCCTGCATTTAATTTGAAAAATGCATTCTAAAACGTCCAAGTTCTTAAGCACCAAAGGAGAACAAGGCAAAGCTAAGCCCTTCACAAACAGGAACAGAAATTATCTCATTAAGCACCGCTGCCCAAACAGGTCCGCTTTCAAAAAGGCTGGGTAATGAAAGCGGTTTGGGGTGCCGGTTCCTATTTTATCTCCACCTCAAGGTTTTCCTCTTCAGCAGACACTGGGGCTTGGCTTCTTTGCAGAGTCTGCTTGTTTTAAAAGATACGGAAAACATTCCAAGGAAATTTTTTTAAAAACTAAAACTTAGGGCTTAAATAATTGGTCATAACCATAAACACAAAATCAACATCATAAAAAGAATCTTTAATTGTCCACACTGATTCCCCCCCCCCCTGATGTTGTTGTCTCTGCTGTACCCCACATACTCCCAATCATTTAGGGCAGTGGTCGGCCAACTGCGCATGTGACTCTCGAGCTGCAGTTTGCCGACCACTGATTTAGGGCAATGATATCAACCTTTTCATCTCATGGCATAAACTAATTCCTAAAATTCTGCAGCACACTAAAAAAAATGTTTTCTATTTTTTGCCAATCTGACTGGAAAAAAGTAGGTATAATTTTGTTTGGTTTACCGAAATTAATAATAATAGCAATTACCTACCCTTTTTACTCCAAAGTGACTTTTTTTTTTTAATCAGATGCCTATAGTTGTATATAAGGATTTCTGGTCCCAGGAATTACCAAGTCACATGAAATCTTATTATGCAAAGTGACTGGCAAGATGCAACTCTATTATATGGCCTATATATTTAGGGTTCAAGACAGGGCATTCACACTAGACAACTATTACTGTGTTGGCTGTTATCAATTTTTAAATTTGACAATCTAAAGGAAAAGAGGTCAGTACCCCAGACTAAATAGTCAGGTGTTCCATGTTTGAAAAATATTTGCAG